>JAVSIQ010000866.1:0-126477 GCA_038502775.1 Hippodamia convergens | reverse complement strand
CGAGATAAACTGTTTCAACTCTCAAAACCCTTCTGCTTTCCGTCCTAACTCTACTCGTTTTTCCCTTTATTTTAGATATATTCTCTTCCTTTCCTAAAGGTGTTTGATCATACTAATATTTTTTACCATTTTCAAACTGGTCTAATGAGTAAATAAAACATTCCTGATTTAAATTATGATCGTGATTCTTCATTTTCGATAGTAGCCAAATTAAACAAAGATAGGTTCGAATTGGAAGGAATTGACCTTCGGATTCTAAGAGACCGATTAATTGCTAAACAATTAAGAAAAAACTCTTGTTCTATGCTTATATGCATATTTATGAACTTCATGAAAATCCGAAATAGTCTCTGAAACTCAATTGAAAAATTGTTAAACACTAAGTAAAAAGATTTCTTACAATTGAAAAATGTGGGTACATGAATATATTGAAAAAAATTCTTCCCACTCAAGGACGGCATTTAGAACGGACTATAATGCGCGAAACACCTTGTACATTTAAAATTATGCTCGAAGAGTATTCGTACCCCAGTGTTTTTTATAATTCAAAAAATTTTGATTTAAAGAATTTTATTATATGACTGGTTTCCACGGTGAATGTAATCAAATGATACAGATGGATCTGATATGCCTGATCATAATCAGTTACCTAAGAACCCGATACGAGTAACCCACTGAATTATCTCCTTCGGAAGATCCAGTAGGCTTCTCTAAGCAGAAATATACATTCTTCTTTGCAGAATATTAATCTTCGTGAAAAACAAAACAAAATTTGTCTTTTCTATTTTTCCATAAAATTTCTCTGAAGATAGTAAGTGTTACCTACATGCTGAATATGGTGATGATATAGTACTTCAATTGTATTGGAATCTTACATGATGTAACGAAAATTGCACTTCGTACATAAAAGGGGGTTACACAAGAAAACACTGTCTTCAGGGATGAAGATATCAGTATTTAAATTTATTTCAATTCTCAGATACAGCGAACAATTCTACATGTGCATATGCATACAGATACTCAATCAATGATAATCGAGAAGAGATGGACGACTTATCAACATGTGTCGCTTAATTGAACCGAAAAAGTTATGCGCGAATAAATGTAGGGAATTTAGAATTTGAATTCTACGTGGGAAATTCAAACACATGAATTGACACCGCGATAATGAAATTTCATCATATGACGAATTTCGAAATTGTTACTACTCAAACAGACAAGGTGGTATACAGGGTCTTTCACGAGGAACCTCACCCATATTTATACGGGAAACTACTCAACGTATTTTCATGAAATTCAGCACTTAAAAGTATTTTCACGATGCTGATGAAATCTAAAATATTTTCAAGGCATGAGCACCTCCGGTTTTTCCGGAAATGACGTCAACTTCCGTTTTTCAAATTAGATCACCATTTTTTTATTGCAGAAATAGATTCCTTAGAAAATTTCAAGTTATTTTGATGTAACATATTTCAGTTTGGTTGGAAAATTCTATCTGAGCGGGAAAATTCGAAAAAAAAAATCGAAAAAGAGCTCCGCTGAAACAAGAATAACTTCGAGGTTTTTGGATGGAAAATTTTCATTTTTGGGATTTTTCAAGATGTAAGATTGATGTATCCACTTTAAAAATCGAAATAGCGATTCATGATACAGGGGGTGAAAAAATCGCTTTCAAAGTTAGGGATGACAAAATCGTGAAAAATCAATTTTTTCAAATTAGAACCCCATTTTTTTATGGCAGATATTGAATCTACGTTGAAAAATAATGTGAGTGTATGGATCACACCCTTGCCATAAAGTGGATATTTTCTGAGTTATTCACAAAAAACTGTTTTTCGTCTTGAATTTTCAGCTATTTCTTTCCCTTCACGCAAAAAAGATGAAATTTTCAGGAACTGTTACTTAAACCATGTTTTAGATTTTACTACCCTAATATGCAAGAGAAAAAAGTTACAGGTTTGTATTGGAAACCTCTTTATTTCAACTAATCGGCCATCGGTTTTCTCTCCAGTGATAAATAAATAATTCCTTATGAACCATATGCAAAAACCTACCATGTTTTACATTCTTTTTTTTTTTAATGATAGATATCATTAATTACATCTGCCAAATTCCTTTTTATTCAGTAGCATTTTGTGTTTACTATTAATTTGGTGATAATTCGTATTAAGTTATAAAATCGATCACTATGCCTAATTTTACCAATGAAGATTATTTAAATCTCATTCTACTTCATGGAGAATGTAATAAAGTTGTAGATAGAACGATTCGACTGTTCATTGAGAGGTTTCCTGACCGACCCAGACCAACGAGAGATACCATTAACAGAACCATGACAAACTTGAGAAATGTCGGATTTTTCGTTAAGAAAACTATACACAGAGAAAAAAGTGAAGTAGAAGATGAGAACAACGAAATTACAGTTCTTGCATATTTTCGTGTGAATCCTCAAAATTCTCTCAAAGATGCCGAGATTGATCTGGGATTATCTCAATCGAGTATTTGGAGAATATTAAAAAAACATAAAATGCACCCATATAAATTCAATAGGGTACAGCATTTGAAGGAAACTGATTTCGTCAGGAGAACAGAGTTTTGCGAAGCTATGATGATTCGATTTCAAGAGAATGAAAACTTTTTGGACTGTATAATTTGGACAGATGAATCTAAATTCACAAAAGAATGGTTCTTTCAATAGGCATAACAGTCATTATTGGGATGAAGAGAACAACCACCACTTCAGACAATGGAACTTTCAAGAGACCTGGAGTTTCAATGTTTTTTGCGCCATCAAAAATAATGCAATTCTCGATGTTCACATTTATGATGGGACTTTAACTGGTAAGATAGAACACTACACATGTTTGCATTATTTAAAGAATGTTCTCCCTTAGGAGATAGATATTCTGACATATTGACTCAAATAATTGAGCCGCTAGTACAGAACCATAATGACTTATGGTATCAACAAGATGGCGCTCCTCCACACAATTCACTCAATGTGTCAAATATCCTCTATAGGCTATTTGAAGATCGATGGTTGGCGAACAATGGTCCACATCTTTGGCCACCACGTTCTCCCGATTTAACTCCTTTAGAGTATTATGTTTGGGGTAGGATGAAAAATATTGCCTACTCAACTCCCCTGACTGATAAAGAGGACTGCATAGAACGAGTCAGAAATGCGTTCAGGTTTGTTTAGATTTTTAGATTCATAGTTTTGAAACTCAATTTGGTTTTTAAACACTTTTGCAGATCTCTTCCTCCCGATGAAATAAGAAAAGCAACGCACGAAGCATTCCTGAGACGTATAAATAAATGTCTAGAAAATAACGGTCAAACTTTGAGCATCTTCTCTAGTTATAACTGCGAGAGTTTGCCATGGTTCTCCTAATAGTAACTTGAAGTCGGTTTCAAGAAGGGGTGAAAAATCTACAGCATGGTTCAAATAATAGTTCCTGAAAATTTTATCTTTTTGGCGTGAAGGGAAAGAAATAGCTGAAAATTCAAGGCGAAAAACAGTTTTTTGTGAATAACTCAGAAAATATCCATTTTGGGCAAGGGTGTGATGCATACACTCACATTATTTCTTAACGTAGATTCAATATCTGCCATAAAAAAATGGGGTTCTAATTTGAAAAAATTGGTTTTTCACGATTTTGTCATCCCTAAATTTGAAAGCGATTTTTTCACCCCCTGTATCATGAATCGCGATTTCAATTTTTAAAGTGGATACATCAATCTTACATCCCAAAAATGAAAATTTTCCATCCAAAAACCTCGAAGTTATTCTTGTTTCAGCGGAGCTCTATTTTCGATTTTTTTTTCGAATTTTCCCGCTCAGAGAGAATTTTTCAACCAAAACTGAAAAATGTTACATCAAAATAACTTGAAATTTTCTAAGGAATCTATTTCTGCAATAAAAAAAATGGTGTTCTAATTTGAAAAACGGAAGTTGACGTCATTTCCGGAAAAACCGGAGGTGCTCATGCCTTGAAAATATTTTAGATTTCATCAGCATCGTGAAATACTTATAAGTGCTGAATTTTATGAAAATACGTTCAGTAGTTTCCCGTATAAATATGGGTGAGGTTCCTCGTGAAAGACCCTGTATAATTGTAAATTTTAGATTGTGCGTAATTTCAGAAAATTTTCCATTACAGTTTTTTTCATTCGTTTTTATCTCTTCATTTATAATGTTTGTCCATTTAGAAAAAAACTTCTGATTTGTTATTTGTTCCCCCATGAATATATACTCATTTCTTAAAATATACTCAGAAGTTCATGCGTAGAAGATTTTCATGAAAACTTTATGACAAAAACAAACATGACAAAATAATCTTTATTTTTTACGAAAAACAATATTCTTAAGAGCAATGTTTATATTTCCTCTTCAAAAATCTACCTTACCTTGAAATCTAACTTCCAGGTAAGATTGATCTACATTCGATGTCGCCTGAAGGCTTTAAATCATTCATTTGAAACATTTTTTGATCCAGGCTCTCTCGAAAGAGTTATTTCATTAGATCTTTTAAAATTGAGCAGTCGAGAAATTCAATCTTCCTCATTCATGAATTTCGAACAATCCAAATTTATAGTCCAGACCAGGTGAGTCTCACAAAACGCGGAAAGAATTGTTAATATTGAAAGTTGTTTGCTGATCGTACGAATTTCTTCCTACTTCTAGATTACCGCCAGTGAATACAGAAACGAGAATTTGAATCACAATATGAATAATTTGGCAATTTCGCATGATCAGATAGTTATTTCTTTTATGCGTTGAGAACAAAGAATATGATCTCGAAGCATGAGAGGAATTTGAAGTATTTCCTGGTTTATCTATGTGAATGTGCTCATACGATAATCAAAGATCGTATCATCATAATCACGAAAAATGGAATGACCTATTTTATAAACATTCACATTTCTTCATAATGAGTTTCTTTGTCTATGTCTATAGTATTGAAGCAATAACGGAAAATCAAAACCTGATATCCTCGTAAACAGATGTGAATCTATTCATTAGCATGCTATTTAACCATTTGAAAATGCAAATCTCCACGGAACCATCAGCTCTATTTCACGCAAGTAGCGATGTTCAATAATAATGCAATTGGGATAATTATAGTTCATTTTGTAAACGAATTTTTTCTAATTTAGAAAAGGTTCCTCGAAGTAGGTTGCCTTGGACTTGGTCAATAGCGAATGCGCGAATACGGTACAGGATAATTTCATACTAGCATACAAACTTTCAGTGGTGTGAAAATTAACATTTTTTTCAATAACTTTAAAATTTCTATCATTTGAAATATACACCTCAGTCTTCAGTCTATCAAAAGGTTGGCTGTTGATTGGATATAGAAGAACGAAGAACTCCAAATTTATAAGATTATCCGAACATTATACTGTTATCAGTAACGTCAAGAGGTGATTCTTGCCATTTCATAAAAAAATTATTAAATACCGTTCGTAACTTACTCCGTTTCTGAGTAACGCAATGTAGGTATAAGTTTCACTAAAAACAGGTTTTTTTTTACCAATCACAGAGATTTTAGCTCATTTTGTTTAAACATGGTGTGCTCGTGGGTACTGAATTATGAAAAAGGATTGCAATTCCAGTGCCGTTTTAACATTAATAGTTATCGTGGAAATTTCCAAACGCCACTGTTTTGAACATTTTCATCACATTGAACATAAATCATAAATAAGGTAAAGAAACAGGAGAAAAGCTTTTATTCGAATGTTCTACAAAAAAATTGCTTCTTTCATCCGAGATACCAATCCCTGCCACGCAAGGATCTTTTATATATCCGCGGAAACCGTTTGAATCTAATGGGTGCATTTTCATCCGTTCGAATCGTCACGATCGGATGAAAATGCACAAAGTCTGTGGGCCCCATAACAAACACACTGGCTTGAGCGAAATCGTTGGGAAGGATTCATATCTTTCTTTACAAATCGACTTTTTGCATCAAATCCTTTTCACTGTTATTCTCGGAGATGATGAAGTTAGGACATACGTTTAAAAAAGGTAACTCTTTAATTTTTATAGTCACTAAATGAATTCAATGCATCATTCATACACTTCGCGCAACAGAAAAATTTACCAATTTTTTTCGTGATTTTCAACAGGTTGTACCTCAGTGAAAAATGGTCGTATGGGAATTGAAAAAAACTTACTTTTGAAACTTGAAGACTCTAGTTTCTTAATTTATTGGTAAACCATTCTTCGGAGTACCGGTAGCCATGCTATCTTCGAATAAATCAAGAGAAAAAATTTTCAACATTCTTCAAATTTTTTTTTGTTCTACGCGCATAAAAAATTTTTTTGAATGGGACCAATGCAAAGGTCGCATAGCCTGTTTATTCAGCTCAAATTTGCTCTGTACCATCCTTGGATATGACAATTTGTCTTCGAGATATCCAATTTTGAATGCAAAAACATCCTTTTTCACTCAACTGCCGCAATATCTGTCATGGTAGATGGACTGTATCTTCGTCAATATTGAGAGAAAAGCTAAGGTTATAAGGAAATTTTACAGCCTGATTTTCATCAAAGTCCCCTCTTGGATCGGTAGATCGATCGTTTCGAGCGGTTTTCTTGGACCGATTGATTGAAATTTCGATAAAAAGGGAACAAGGTTTTTGTTTTCTTAACTAATCTTTTTAAATCGGATACCGAATGAGTCGAAAAGTTTTCAAGAAAATTGTTTTTCAATACGTTGAGGCTTTGCAGTAAACCGAATTTTTTCTGAGGAAATTGGAAGGTTTGAATGTATAAATAGCCCCAGTGGAGGTGAAGCAGTAATGGTCTCTTATTTTTTTTAATTCAATTTTTTTTTTCGAATTACCGAAATTCTTGAAACTTTTTTTAATTTTTTCTGTTAATTTATCTTAAAAAAAAACAATTTGAGTAAAGAATGAAGAAATAATGGACGAAGATACAGTCCATCAACCAAAAAATAGCAAAATGGCGTTTTTTGCAATTTATTCTTTCACTGAGATAGTGCTTGTTGAAAATCATCAAAAAATTCAGAAAATTTTTCTGTTCCTTTAATTATTGCGCGAAGTATATCAATTACATTAACTATCGAATAAATAAAATTATCGAAGGGGTAAAACAAGTCTAGAAGCTACATCATTCTTACAAATTCAAGCATGCTTCGCAACATAATTTTTTTTTGTAATCTCAAGAACATTATACCTATTATTATTCATATCATCTGATAGTTTCTTTAAAATTTGCATATTATCCACACATATTGTAGGTATAGAAATTATTCAAGAAATAAATTGCGCATAACATATTGAGTATAATATTATTATTCTCAATCATGCATCCCTGGTTTTTCTGCGTGTTTTATTCTTTTACTATTTTCGATTTTTCGTATTTGATAATTCATTTTTGATATTTTTTTAACATTTCATTATTGTCTTCGAAAATGTATCTTGAATTTTCACACTTTGAGTGAAAGGTCTTGTTTAATCCAAGGAATCCATCAGAAGAAGGGAATTTTTTAAGAGTACTGAGGGATTGCTGTTGAAATGTTTTTTCAATCTGTGGGTATCGTTGAATTTTTAATGTTAATCAAATAAAAAAAAGTTACTACTTGGACTGAAGTCCAGTGGACAACTACAGAAATAACATATGTTTTGTAAATTTATAGCTGGCAATGTATTGAAATCCCCAACTAGGAGCAAGGCATCTTTCTATTTGTTTGGAGGAGTTTCTGTTTCTATTTGAATCCTTACCAGTTTGTATACCGCAAAAATTCCTAATCCGGTTCAATCTGGAAATCCCACTTCAGGTGGAAAATTCTGTCAACAAGAAGGTAGCGCAGATATATTCATATCCGGAATATCTGTTACTTAAAAATATACCGATCTTCAGAAAGAAATAAATATTCGGCTTTGTTGAAATTTACGATGCTGTGGTTATATCTGACAATTTGTTTTACTTCGCATTTCTATTTGCAAGCATTAGGTTATATGGTGTTGAACATCATTTGAATCAATAATTTGATTCTTCATCCTTTCTAAATTTCTGCATATTTTTTCATATCTTGTTTCGGGTTACAATTTTCAGACCCAGGTTAGTTCCAAAACTTCGCTGAACTGATACGCACTCGTTTCGATACCTTTGACTGTTCTAGTACTCGTTTAAGTTTTTGAAATCCCGAATGCATCTAACGATTAAGATATTAAGAGGTTGTCTACGATATACTATTTCGAAGTTGTAGTGTTTGTATTCAAATCGAAATTAAAGCAGAAACAACTATTGCATGTCTAATGCTTAAAAGCATACACCCAAATCAATCCTAAAACAGTACCTGATCAAGAGCAGATTCTGCTTTCGGACTGTTTCGGGCTATCAAAGGACGGTTCGTAAAAACCCAAACGTAAAACAAGTCAGTCCTCAAACAGTTACAAAAACGCGAACGCGAACAAATTTACTGCCCAAAATTCTGACAGTACCAGTAATTGACTGAATGAAGCTTTTGTGTTTCACAAGAAAAAGAAAAACTAAATTGAAATTCAACCATTATAATTTTTCGGTATTCTATTATGAATTAATATCTTCACACATGGGAAAACAGATGATTGTAGTCTCTAAAAACAAAATTTCTCATTTGATATTATCGAATTGAATCACGAGCGCTACATTCTATTTAGATTTTCAACCAAAGATTATTTAGTGGTTCAAAAACAAGTTCATTTCAGTGATGTTGACAAAACTTATCGAAAAGTATTTTGCATTCCTCAAATACAAAATATGTCATGAAAGATATTACAAATAAAATAAAAAATGGTTTTCTAAAAAAAGTATATAAATACCAAATGGAAATAGGTGTATTGTATTTTGCATTTCGAATTCTTCTATTTTCAAAATGTCCCATATCTAGATAAGTATTTTTATTCTAATAGATGACAGCACCTCTACTATTTACCTAGACATTTTCTCTACAGTAGGGTCGTTTTTCAAAAAGCGAATTCAGTTATCGAATTCAGTAAATCGAGGTACTAACCTCGATTTAAATGTGCAAACAAATAATAATTTATACAGGTAGAGCGCTGACTACCAACTTCAGCTCGTACCAGCATAGAACCTGTTGAGACTTCATTATGACCAAGCTTTTCCATATGTTGAAATGGCTCCATGTTTGACAATATAATATTTCCATTTCTTCCATGAGGTTCTATGGAATATATTTTAACTATTATTAGATATGAAAAATCAATAATTAATTCATGAAAATGGACAAATTCACTGAAAATCTACTGATAAGATTTGACCACTGAACTTTGGTCCGAATCGGCGAATTGGAAATCTGCCGGAGGTGGTACCTAACGCTGATTCGGACACCTCATGTTTGGTAGTCCTGACTGCCGCTCCTATATACGTTGTCCTTACACTGTTATAATATCATTGTCATCAGAGCAAGCCATGAAATTCCATCATCATATATCAAGATATATAAAAATATAAAATTATTGAATATATTTTTCAAGTCAAATCAATTTGAAAATTATTGATGATATTCATAATTGTTTTATGATGCTTATAAGCTGTGCAGCAGCAGGATATTATCATTGCTAAAGAATACATATTGACAATTTTTCGAAAAGCAGACATTATCCTGTAGATCAGGCACGGAAATTCAGGAATTATAATGAAAATAGCGTATAATGCTTTAACATAAAATTATCCAAACTTCCGAGGAACTCTAATATGGAGATGTTAGTCATTAAATAATGAAGACTTTATTGAAAATCACTAAAAGTTCCTTCTCAATGAAGACTCTTCAGCAATCTTTGCATTCTTGATGACTTATGAAAATTTAGCCAAGTTCTGACCTTTAATATTTTTTCTGAGTATTCAGAAACGAAAAGTTCGAATCTGAAATAACTCTAAAATTTCATAGCTAAGTTTTTGAAACAAATAAAAATATTTGTTGATTCTTATATTTCTTGACTCAACAAATAATGTACCCAATATCAATTTTGATTGAAATTCAATTACAGGCAGTTCAAACTGATAGATTCTTTGTTTTTTATTCTAGAAAAAATACCGTCGTTTAACGTAATAATCATGTGGAATAGGTTTTCTTCCACTTCTCACTCCTGGCTGTACTGACTTGCCCCCTTTTTTCTCCAAAATTTTTCTGACAGATTTGTGAAATCTGAAATTTTGAGACTCGAGAGGCGAGAAGTATCTTCATGAATTCCAACCATTCGCGATTTGGTAAGACTCAAGAAATACTCAAATCCAAAACGTATTTGTCGATCAAATTGAAAATATCACATACAGAAATACGTTCGATATATATTTCAGTAGATAATCTCAAATTTGAAAATATCATGAGTTGGGGTTTTTCATTAACACCGACAAAACTCATGCAACTCGAAAGTTAGTACATTTAAGTTATTATATATGTGAAAACTGCAGTGGTCCCTTGTAGTCTGTTGTATGTATTTGTGAATTAATGAAAAAATATAAATATCTAAATAAACTTCTCCATACCGGTAATATTCATACTAATCTTATAAATGTGAATGTCCGTGTGTTAGTTTTTGTGTTTGTTTGTCCTCTATGGACTCAGGAACCAGATGAAGTTGATTAAACTATATTGTAGAGTATTTTTTTTTTGGAGGTTTTCATGTAGGGTTCGTCCCTATATAACAAAGAAATTAGAAAAAATATCGATTTTTCATGAAAAATCCCGTTACTTTCCGGCTTTTACGGGCAACGCTGCTTAAACTATACAAGATAGAGAAACATGGTCAAAGACAATTTTGTAGTGCTCGAAAAATTCTATGAGAAAAATCTGCGTCGGCATTTGTTTAACTGCCGAAGACAACCACGATAGCCATTTTTAACATTTTCAATTCAATCCAAAATAATGGTCAATTTGAAAAGGGCTTACGACTGGCATGGAATGAATCAATATAAAAATGAATGTGACTGTTATCTGCTAGATTTATTCCTGATGAAAAAATGCTTTTCACAGTATTGTTTTCTACTGGATACTTTGAAAGTTACAGCAGGTTGAACGAGTGTAAATTTGAGCAAGAAATTAATTGAATCTACTCGACATCGTTTTGTCATGTATACACGTGCCTGTCTCTCCTTCGATATGAGGTTATGATTGTGGGGTTGCGAATATCAGTACCGTTTTAAATTGGAATATATCGCGAGCGGAACCGCGAGTATGAGCTTGTCTATAATAATCTTCGGGCTATGGCCCACTATTTTGGTTGTGTTGAGATTAATCTTTCATTCTATTTAATCTGATTTTTCATTCTAGTTGTTCAGGATCTATTGAAATTAACTCTTTCGAGCATGGTGGTATCCGTTAGGTACCACATATTTATAGACCCGTGATGCACGGTGGTGTATAAAATAGACCACTTGTTTGATCTTCATTTCAAGAGTTGCATGGGGTTTATTTCATGAACCACGCTTTCCTTAAATACGTCGAGGCATTAAGTTGATATGAACAAACGCAAATTCAGGTCAGTGGTTCTGAAACCGACTTTCAGTAACTTGTTGATCTCGTAATGGTAAACGGCAGTACTGATTTTCTTTTACTCAGTGCATAGTGTTTATTAAATTAACCAGCTAATTTCTTACATTAATTTCTTCTTGGAATATTCAAGTAAGTTGTTCTATTTCATTCATTTGGATTATTTTCACTGAATTCTCAGGATGAATGAATTTATGTGCATTCAAAATTGTACCACCGTGCAACTAGGTCATATTTCGTTTCGCGTCAATATGGATGAAGAATTTTCATTTAGATAAGTGGGTATGTCTGAATAAGATTTTTATGCTGAATTTATGCATATAGCAGATATACTTTCGAGAGATGAATTGGTATTGATTCGATGATGGGGTTGCTGATGACGAGGACGTAGATGAAATAATGGATGAACTCCGGAACTTGTAGACCTCCATAGTGAAACAATTAGGAAAAAGATGACTTTATAAAAAAAAAATATAAACAAACAACGGAAAGAATCTGTACAAATAAACGAACATGCACCTTTCATTCCGATAAAAATAAAAAACAAATATAATTTGCACACGTTATATGCTACAATAATTATTTTCGTACGAAAATAAAACAAATACGCACTGACTTGATATGATAACCCTGCAGTGTACCATTTTATCTGAACCTGAAAACGGTTTTTGTGAATAATCTGCAAATAAATTATTGAATTCGAAACTTTAAGCATTTTTGTTAGTCTCTTAGTGGCATGGTGGTACGTAAGGTATACCACCACGAAAATTGTATTTTTATAGAAAAAAAATTTTTTTTCATGATAAAATATTTCATTTTATTGTTCATAACCAGAATCCCGAAAAAAAAGGTAGAAATTAGAAGAAAAAATCACGGTGCTTCTAGGGTATATTAAAATGGATATTTCGTGTGCTCCAAAGAGTTAATGGATGTCTAAGTTCATCTATGCTATCACCAAATCTCAAGTAATATATCTGAAATATGTGCTATCGATTTTCAGTCCTTTCCCATCGTAAGCTATTTTTTTATCACATCTTCCCAATGCCAGACTGAACAGTTTAGGTGAGATGGTATGATGTGGTATCACACCTTTTAGCCTGGTATATTCTTTCTTTGTAAATACGTCTACTTTTTGTGGAAAGTTGCTTCATTGTATATGTATATATATACAGAGTACCTAGAGTCAATTTTATAACCTTCTTTAGGTCTCAAGGAAGCTCAAATCTCATGTGGACATTGAAGTAGGCTTTATGGTAATCAACAAATGCCATATGTACCGGTATTACATTCAATTGCTGAATTTCTTCGGGAAGCGTGTTCTACAGTGGGTGTTTCGCATTCAAAGTTGCTGTCAGCCCATTCGTTTATATTTGAAAACCTACAAATCAGACTCCATTTGATGATATAAATATATAGAAATACATATATCGAAAATACAACTATTGGTGCCCGTTGCGGGATTCATAAAACAGTGTATGATTATTAGGCACCTGAAAATTATAAGATTCAGTTTCAAGTCAAAATAGGAACGGGCCAATTATTGCGTTAAAGCCGGGATGGAGAATTATAAATAGCGATTAAAACAAAGTAGGTAATTTATTGATGTTTTTGGCTGTGTACAGGTTGATTCACTTATTTGGAAACCCCAATTTTCTCGAAAACGTCCGAATATCAAAAATTTTTCTCCAGGGACATACCTTTTTTATCATATCATTCGAAAGATAATTTCATTTAAAATTTCTTTTTCGAATACAATTTTTATCCATTTCTAACCGTCAGAGATCTGCAGCGTGTTTTATGTTAATTCTTTTCCATTTATTTTTTCTGTATTGTGGTAGTATGCCTTTATTTGGGGACAAAGATATGATTTTTTGCCTTGAATTCAAGAAAGCTAGTTTTCTAAACAATCTGCCTCTTCAAACAAGATCAAATATGTGGTATAGCAAGATGGGGCTCCATGTCACAACGCTGCCATTTTGAAGAGATATTGAGATCAACTTATAATGAAATAGGGAAATGATATAACTTATGTATGGATGATAATGGCTAGATGAACTAGACATGATTTTGTTTCCTGAAATGAAGGAGGCTATTTCTCTATTATTATATTCATTAAATATTATATCTTATAACAATAAACATTTTTTTTAATAACGAACGAAACATTTCGAATCATATGTTCTATATACCGGCCATTATGATCCATACATAAGTTATATCATTCCTCTATTTCATTATAAGTTAGTTTGATCAAAATATAAGGGTCTACTTGGGCACATGCGTTTCTTATCTTTTATTTACAAATGGTCCAAGTCATTAGAATCAATTTGGTATACCATATTTTTCAGGGTACCCTTCAGAAAGAAATCCATGCGAGTTAGGTCTGGCGATATCTGATAGGTCCATTGGTTCTTATCCATTTATTTTTGAATTCTTGATCTAAATATCTCTTCACAACGGCAGCGTTGTGACATGGAGCCCCATCTTGCTGTAGTCACATATTCCATCTCATTTGAAGAGGCAAATTGACTAGAAAACTAGCCTCCATGAATTCAAGGCACAAAATATATCTATGTCTCCAAATAAAGGCAAACTACCACAATACAGCAAAAAATAAATGAAGTAGAATTAACATAAAACACACTGCAGTTCGCTGACGGTTAGAAATGGATAAAAATTGTATTCGAAAAAAAAATTCTGAATGAAAATATCTTTCGAATGAAATGATAAAAAAGGTATGTCCCTGGAGAAAAAATGTTTGATAGTGCCGCGACGCCTGGCGTCCTTATTTATTTCGCAGATTTTTATGCGCATCTCAAGTCGACATTGACACAATGACAAAATATTCATAGGTTCCGAGAAAATTGGGGTTACCAAGATAAGTGAATCACCCTGTACTTGACTGATTCAATGAAAAGGATTTTTCCGACTTCAATTTTCCTCATTCTTTGTTCTGCTTGACATAGGTTATGTTTTGACGAGTAATCTCATCATTTTCTCCTCTTGACTGTTTTTTAATTGTTATTGTGCCTAAGGTGTAATTTGACTTTCTGGGAACTCACTCAGTGTCGGCTTCATTCAGATGATGGAAATAACACATCTTTGACGAGTAAGTGGCTGACATGTTGGGGTCCCAGAATGTTAAAACTTATTAATAATTTATTTACATTTTTAGCGGTACTGAAGATGGCTGTTTAGCCGAAAACGTTTTACTGAATAAAAATAAAAATACTTGCGATACAAACCTCATCCTTTTCAAAGTAGGTAATACTTTTTCGTGAATAGATTTTCAAGGTAAAATTTCTCACGGATAATTGGAAGAATTAATATGAGTTTTAGTTTTCTATTTACTGTTTCTTGCTGAAATGCACTATCATCACAACTTCTTATTTTCAGAAAGTTTCACAGCCAATGTGGAGACCCTTTATTATGCAATGCAATTGTTTATCATTTTGTGAACAATGAATGCTCTTTATCTATGATTGGAACTCTAAGCCGTTGCCTAAATGTTCGAAGTGATTATCATATATATCAATGGAAATGATTATTGAATATATACTCAGATGAAGAAAGAGACGCAAATTCTAGTGTGGATGTTAGCTTTATAACTTTCCGGTTTTCTCATCGAACTCCTGATGTCGTGGGTATTTTCCTATGGTGTAGAGGTCAAGTTCCCACCTTATTCCTACGACGGATTGAATTAATTTAAGAGTATTTCTGCGGAAGAATGAAACGGTTGAACGTCACAAAAACTTCCGGATCAAAAGGATTGAATTCATTGTAAAGCCAATTCATAATTCATCATAGATTTTGTCAAGATACGACCAAAGTAAATGAAGTAACTCACAATGCCGATCAACAATCCATCGTGGTATGAACTTTTACAGAATTTTTTGTGTTACTGGCATGTTGCACGGCTTATCTGATATCCTGAATTTCGGGCAATTATAAAGACCGATGAAACGTGAATTTCAATGATGACTTCTGTAACGCGGGATGTCATATCATAGTACGCGCTTAAATGAAAACTATTTATTTTGATAGAAATTTGGTTTTTACTATGAAATGTGCATTGTTAAAATGGAATCCAAATTAACTATATTTATGGCTCACCCTTTTGGATATAGTGGCTCCCATACAAAAAATTTATATAAATATGTAGGAGCGAACATTTATTTTGTACTTTTTGGGACAAACAAATGCATGGTATACTATTTTAGTGTAACTTCGACGATTAATAGCACTCAGAAGGCAATATTTTTGACTCGCTTGCGCTATTGACCGTCGAAGTTACACTAAAATAATATTAGGCCAAGCAAATTAGACTTTTGCCTGGAAATAATTGTTGGAGTTCTGGAAACAGTTTCATAATTTATAAGGCCTCTAATAAGAGTAGTTTGAGTTTTGCCCCAATTTCCCAGTGTGTATGTCGTGACTTTCGAAAAATCTCGACTATTATAGGTTTTTCTCGAATAGCTCCTAAACTAAGCACTTTATCAAATACTGTGTTATATTCAAAAGTGTTCAGCATTAAATACTGTTTCTAGAATGTATTACAATATTATATTTTGAACAAGTAGCTTTATAAAAATAATACGTCAAAATATGGCAAATTTTAAAACTTTTTTGAAAAAACACATTTTTTCATTACCAAACGTATAATATCTTTGGAACTACGAGCTTTAGAACGAAATTTTATAGAATGGGAGATGTAGACCATCAAATTGAGATGACGTCACCGGCCCTCTCCCATCTACAATTTAAAATCACGCAGTTAGATCATCCTATACTGAGGATGCTGATCATTTAATCGTAGCTAGTGCTGTTGAAGTTGCTCAGCAGTCACATGAGAGGGTGGTTATTGTTGGAGAGGACACTGACCTTCTTGTGATTTCGACTGCTCTAGCCCCCTATTTGCACCAAAATTTTTCTCACAAAAGCCTGTGCAAAACCAAGCAAGACAATAAATTGTCTATCCTCCCTTGCACTACAAGTTCTTCTCTGTTTAGAAAAACAACATATTATTCCTTGGTAAAGAACAACTGAAATTCCTGAAGACGTTGAAAATCAACTAAAATAAATTATAATAACTAACGTGGGACTCATAAATTAATAAGTAACAATACAACTCGTTACTAAGAACAATATTTTACATAGTTTTATTACCTGTAAATACGTCCCTGGCGAGTGATGTTTAGGTGCTGCTTCAGTTGAAGGGAGGCAGGATTAATTGAGGTTTTGCTTAACAATTTTTCAAACATCTAATAATAATAATAATAATAATAATTGACTTTATTCAGTAGGCAATATAACACCATATTACAAGACATTTTACATCACTATCAATTTACTACCTACCAAAAAGGCGAAGTCTAGCAGAAATGCTAATCAACTTAACCTGAAGAAACTTCTTTCGTATACTTCAAGATGAATTACACAAGTAAAAAAAATTAATATAATCTCGTACCACAATACATTTAATTGCTTGAAATCATTTTTATGAAGGGCTATCATGCATTTCTTCCCTGCCTCGTCGACCTTATCGGCAGAAGCATTAGATTTGCTAAACAATTCTGCTGCTTTCAGAAGGTTTATGTTGATTTCAAACGTCTTTAGGAATTTCATTTTTCCTTTACCAAAAAATGATGACTTAGTGTCGCAACCATTAAATGAATGAAGGAATAACTTGTTGTTTTTCGAAACAGAGAAGAACTTGTAGTGCAAGGGAGAGTAGACAATTTATCGTCTTGCTTGCCTTTGCCAGGCTTTAGTAAGAAAATTTTGGTGCACATAGGAGCTGGAGCAGTCAAAATTACAAGAAGGTCAGTGTCCCCAACAATAACCACACTCTCATGGGACTGCTTAGCAACTTCAACAGCACTAGCTACGTTTAAATAATCAGCATCCTCAGTATTAGGATGATCTACTGCGCGATTTTACATTGTGGATGGGAGGGGGTGGGTTACGTTTTCATCACAATTTGATGGTCTACAACTCTCATTCTATAACATTTCTATCTAAAGTTCGTAGTTTCATGCGTATTTTACGTTTTATAGTAAAAAAATATGTTTTTTCGAAAAGTGTAAAAATTTGCTATATTTCGACGTATGATTTCTACAAAACTACTTGTTCAAATACAATGTCGTAAAACTTTTTATAAGCAGAATTTAATGCTCAATACTTTTGAATACAACGAAGTTTTTGATAAAGTGCTTAGTTTAGGAGCTATTCGAGAAAAACCTAAAATAGTCAGAAAATTTCGAGGTTTTTCGAACGTGACGACATACGCTCCACTGGGAAATTGGGGCAAATCTCAAACTACTCTTATTAGAGACCTAAAAGAATGATTAAAACAGTTTCCTGAACCCCACCAATTATTTCCAGGTACACCATTTTTTTAAGCTAATTTGGTTGGCCTATATACGATTTGTTGATGATAAACGCAACCACTACCGCTAGCCAGATAGCCTGGGAAACTAAGCCGGCAAACTAAGAGAATCAACATACCTATATAAAAGCTGGCCGACCTGAAATTCTTTTGGTTTTCCGACTTTGCTAGCTCCCATACTACTATTACATCATGTCTGAAGCTCTATTCACTTGAGAAACATAAACAGTTTTGAGGCATTATTGTAAAAATGTCGAGAAATATCCGGGATGAACAACACATATGCAGTACTTCTTGAACAATGAATGATATTGTAAAATTATCATTACAACTGTACAAATCAATCATTAGCCAAGTGTCAGTCTGTATGGTAGTCGAAGAAGTAATCTGATAATATTTCATATAATAAATAATCTTCATAAGAATCAGAATTTTGCCAAGTGGTTATTTTAGCGTTCTTTTTATTTTTTTCCGAAGGAAATCGTCATGATCTCAATAGACAAATCTCTTTCAATTAAATTCAACTCTTTACTTTATTCTTCAATTCTTCTTTCATGTTTCATATCAAATATCGTTTCAGTTCCTTGAATTTCAATTTCGAATAGTATCTTCAGATAAAAAATTTTTCACTGTGAAGTTTTTATACCTGAAGAGCAAGTGTTTCATCTCTTCGTGAAATCATACTCTATAGATTTTTTTACAGGATGTCAGGAAACGTGGATGATCAAAAAACAGAACATTTCGTGGAAATGTTTCCACTACTTCAGAACAAAGCTGAAATTATGTTTTTCACCTAGTGGATCTCAAGCAGAGTTCAATGAACAATTCAGACCAGAAACCCAGTTTTTTGACCATCCACGTTTCCCAACATACTGTGAAAACATTGAGAATATATTGTACCTTATAGGATAATTGAAGTAAAAGCAAAAATTATCCAACTCCTCTCCATACGAATATAAAATATCAAACCAGTTTTTAGGCACATAATAAAAAGCAAATTAACGCTCTTATTGATTACCTATGTGATTCTCTCCTGATTCAAGTAATTTCTAGTCATAAATAAGTATTTTTAACGATATAAAATTTGACTCAAGAATACAGTCATGATGGTGATGGTTCTGAAATTACCTCAGCTTGTTGTCAAATTCGAGTTTGTGTTTACTACCAGGTATCTGAGAACAACGTGCAATACAACGGAAAAATTCAAAGACTTTTATTGCTTTATGGAAAATGTCGTCAGATATTCGTATCGGTGACGGTTATAAGCAGAATTAAAATATCCAAGCAAGATGTTTGCTTTCTTCTTCTTGCTCGAACATTCTGAATTGTTATGGCCCGTCATAAAAAAGTTTCAAAATCAAAATATTCCATCAACGTGAATGAGAAATGAAATCAAGGGTTTGAATGATAATTTATTACAACAGCAGGATTTATCACTCGTAATTTCACGAAATTATTTATTAAATTTATGTCAAATTCAAGCATTTGCATATGAAATGATGAAATGAAAATATCCTGTCCTATGTAATATATGTACCAATGTACCTACCTATATCGAACTCTGAATGCTAAAAATTGTTATGCTTTTCCAGGAATATGTCTCACTTCGGACATCGACACTTTGCTCACACACATGAACAACGCCAGGTTTCTCAGAGAATTGGACTTTGCAAAAATCGACTTTCTCGAGCGGACTGGTTTGTTCAACCTGATCAGAAAACACAAGGGTTCAATTTGCCTTGGAGCCACAACTGTTAGATATAGAAGATTCATTAAGTTATTTTCGTTTTATAGGATAACTTCAAGAGTGAGTTGAAAAAGAGTATTCCTTATCTTTAAATAATTTATTGTCATTCACATATTCACCAGTAGAGGATAATTTAGCCTTTCACATTTTTCACCGAAAATTTCGCCTAGCAAACGCGTCTGAGGCATCCTTCGATATAATATCCTCAGTTATTTTTGTTAAGCATGTATTTTTTTGCATTTATTAACATTTATAAATTATAAATTTTCGAAAATTCACCCGAAAGTTTATTTTGACTATCAGGTCTATAAAGGGACTTCAGTACTTATTGAAAATATCTCAAGTATGGATTCCTGTTCTCATAATATGAAGAATTCGCTTTTATACAAGATGGCCCTGTATGAAGTACAGGGTGTTTTCATTTAAAAATTTCAGAAATTTTCTTCCCAGTTCTCCAAATCGATTGATTTGTTATAAGTATATTCAACAAGAAGTGCATCAGCTTCATATCCCACTAATTCGCGTTAAATAAATGTTTCTGGTAGAGACATATTTTTCGGATATCCATCACTTTCTACTGAACTATTGTGTCCTTTCTAGAAACAAAGTCATCATTATTTAACATATTTGTTGTTATATATGGAGCTGGATTTTCGGCTGGATCTTTACTTTGTCATCAATCGTATAATAAGTAATGAGGGCCACAGATAGAATTGGTAGAATACTGAAAAGGCAGAGGATCGAGACCGTTTATAAGCCGACACAAAAACTTGGGCAAATGATCAGAACTACCAGAGACGACCAACTTTTGCATGCCGGTGGTCGGTATTTGCAGGATACCCTGAGGCTGCAGCAAAGTCTATATTGGTATAACAAAACGAAGTGTCAATACGAGAATTAAATTCGCACCAGCGGAGCATGCAGATGGACACAATATAGATTTCTCAAAGGCGGAGATTATTTTCAATATCAAATTATCCCAGGCTGAACATGTAAGCCATTGAAATTCATAACCACAAAAACAACATGACCAGAAAAGAAGATACCCCTTTTTTACATAGCGTCTGGTTGCCGATCTTAGAAAAAACAAAGATAAGGCCGATACGAAGCAGGAGCGATGGGCCAATCAGCATCGCGCACGTAACCTCACCACCTTTTTCCTCCATAAACCAGGGTGTAGATAACACTTCCGGTTGGAACACGTCGGTGTCAGAAATTCAGCGTTCGAGGATCAAACAAATACATTTTGGATAATGTTTTGAGTTAAATCAAAATTAAATTTGTTAATGAAATCACAAATAATCATATACTCGTACATAAGATGACTATCGAACACAGGTGTCCAAATATTACAGGCTTGATTGGCACCAACTCAACCCCATCATAAATTTAATGTTTAATGTATGGAATATCCTTTTTAATGTAGGATCAAAATGTTGATGAATCATCAAATTGAAACCTACTTTTTCTTGTCCAGAAAATAGAACAAGTTTGGTACACAGGGTCCCATTATTATTCAAATTAACTGAATTTTCATTGAAATCAATGAAAAATTTCCATGAATTTCGTATATTGTATGATTTTTGCATTGAAAAATGTTGGTATTCTTTCATGGCTTGATTTTGTTATACACGATGTGGCAGAATGATCAAATTTATCATAGAATTTGAAAACATTATTGTTTGTAATACAAATGCAGAAGGCACTCATATTCCTCCACAAGTTCAAAATTCAAATTCGAGCCACGGAGTGGCTAGTACGAGTTTCATACTTTATTTTCTCTTATTTATTGAAGTTTTATTGAAATATTTTCATGAATATCATTTAGTGATTTTTTGCCTTGAAGAATATTGATTATCAGAACTGTTTTGACGCTCGAAAATTTGACAGATGTAAACAACAAATGTGCGCGAATAAGATATTCTCGCACTATTTTGTTCTACAAGATGTGGCGGAATGAATGGAATTGTCACAGTTAAAGAAATAAATTTCCCCAATGTATGGACATTTTACTTTCGGCCTAACTGGATAGCCCACTTTTCATATTTTATCGCTTACCATATTTGAAAAGCGCTTATGTCAACAGTGAGATATGTCAAGATGGACTGCAAATTTGATTAAGAAAACTTGAATCCAATGTATTTCTTCATTTTGCTGGGCTATTCGTAATAATTGGTTCTCACAATAACAAATAGCAGGAAGAAATTCAATGTCGAGAATAATAGAATGCTACACTGCCTCACAAGGACGTTGCAAACATTCGTTATAGGCTACGTTTTTTTATTGCGATGAACTTTTGAATTTTATCAGGTTTCAATTTCAACAAAACAATTGAGAAAGTAAGATGAGCAATTCCATTGCTTCTCTTTTTTTAATTTTTTTTTAGTTAGAACGATATTATTGGTAAAAGAATCTCACATGCGAGATAGTCACAGATTCGGCCGAGTCACGATAACTCGGTATTCCGTTGCAACTATGAATTTGTTCCAAACTACTAAAGGATTAAATACAAAGGACCTATTTAAGAGTTCAAAGGAACGAACATTTCTTCGAAAAAAAATAAAAACAGATTATGGAAACATGCTCAAGTTTGTATATTGTTGAAGTTATCGACTTCTTTATTTGTAGTATAAAATAAGTTCAGATGGGCATAACTTGACATCGACAAAATTATTATAATTTATAATACTAATGAATTTATTTTCCAGAAACACAATGTACAAGGTGGGCAAATTGGAGATACTTGAACTACAACTTTTTAACCGTGAGAGATAGAGGAAAATTAATGACACGTTACGGTGGTCTTTTTTAGAGAAATTGATAATACCATCAACTGCATTCCTCCATCTTCTTTTGTTTTCGAGTTATAGGACAAAATTGAAATTTCGGAGATTTCAACTTTGGCCATTATCTCCGTTTCTGTTTGTGCTAGGATGTTGAAATGAAAACATTATACAGGCACTTTTTGCATAGCAATCCAGTAGCGTACTTTGTTTTTTCTCAAGATGTTTCCTTGCTGAGCTATAACATAAAGTTGTGTTTTTTCTTATAGAAACAACAGTTTGAAATGGCTTAGAAAGAATCGCCATTTTTTTCCCGTTTCAGAAATATATCATACCATCATACATCGCTCTCAGATTCATTCAGATATCATGAAAAATATAGTTTGTATGTGAAATCTGATATTGAGTATCGAGTACGCTGAATCGCAGATAATATGTCTACACATGGTGTCATTATTATTTTGCGATTGAATACTTGATTCAACTCACCGTGGTTTGATCTCTGTTCAGAACTGTCAATTCGAAGTCATTATTGTCGCTAAAATAAAAAATTTCAACATATCATATAGAGTAAGATCCCAGGGCCCTCAGACCTTACTTATTTTTGAAGTAACGATTTTTACACTATAGACAGTCTTATATGTGTTAAATAGTGTGTGCATACTCGCTAGCTTGGCTAGGCGGCCCGTTCGCAGGTAGCAGGTAGAAAAAGTGGACAAAAACATACCGAACTTTTCTTAAATTCGAAGAACTGATTTTTATATATGTCACGCAGAATATTATGAAAAATAAATATTTCATATTGCCAGACAGTTTCCGTAGGCCGTAATTCCTCCCAGACGCTTCAAATTTCAATAAAAAAATTACAGGTTAGAAACATTGTGTCATTTTGACAACTTTCGAAATCAAACGACAAAATTTCTAGCTCCTCCAAGGATGGAGGTTTGGTCGTTGGGCCAGCACCCAACACCAAAAAAGTTCACAATGTTGCTGAATTTCTCATTCAACAAGCCTCGGAATAGGACTGGTAGTATTCATCGACGTGAGTGAATGAACTAGAAATGAGAATGATTACTTGAAATGTACAAGGACTATTGAGCACCAGGAGATCATTTTTGCTGGAGTTGTTTGTAACGTAAGAGTTAGATTGGAGATTGAAAATGAAGTAGCAGGACAGTTCGGAGAAATAAAAAGGATTGAAAGGCTTGATGAAGAGAACTGGGTATACGGCATCAAGCTGTTTCTTGATGATGTATTGTAGATTGCATATTCTTAAGCCCAGAATATACATCAGTGGCGGCTTTAGGGGGTGGCGAACGGGGCAATCTCCCAGGGCCTCGCTCTTGGTGGGGCCTCGCGCGCAACAACCCGTTCAAATTTTGATATTGATTTAGATCCCTTATTATTTATAATGGTTTGAAAAGAAGGTAAATTCGAAAAAAGTTAGTTAACCAATACATTCATTCAGAACAAAATTGAAGAAACCATTTTGTAGGTTTTGAATATTACGCTTTGTTATAAAGTCCGAATTGGTAATTGAGGCACCAGATGTCCGATCCACCAGATCAGTAGGTAGAAAAGAATGCACTCAACACAATTAGGGTGAGAATTATCTAAGTATTTAGGTACAATGCTTACTTATTCCAGATGTTTGAACCTCATAAAATATTCATAGCCCTGTTGACCGTTCTTCGGCGGTCCCTTTGAAATATTCGTTGAATTATCGTCTTATGAATGAATTTATTCCATTGTAGAGAATTACGGAAGGAGGAGAACGAAATCTGTTTTTTTTTCAAACCTAGTGATTAGAGATAAGAATATTGTGTTCAGTTTTGTTATATATTCTGTTTTTTGTGATGGAAAACTTCCATTGTTTTCGGTTCTTCATTTACATTTAGAGGTCATATTCACATTTTTCGAATAACTTAAAATTTTTCTTGTCATTGAATTGAGAATATAATTCAATTCGTTAGTTTCTCAAGCCGTTCTTCTTAGTGTGGCTTTGGTAAGTATAAATTTAGATACCAACTATCCAATGAATTTATTCAATACATAATACTTCATTCATTATATCGAAAACTCAAAAGTATCCAAGTTGCACAGCACTATCACGAACTGCTCAGAGCTTTAGGACTTGATACAACTGGGACTTCACGTTCACGCCCTCAATCAAACTCATAATTAGTGGCTCCTCTATCGCTCGGACAATCCCATGAAAAGTCATATATGGTGGATTTTGCAGGAAAATTTTCCATGAAATATCGTAAAAAACCACTGTTTCTAATAGAAATATGCATACAAGATGGCGCCATTTCTCAAGAAACTTTCTATTCTGTTCATCTGGATCATAAAAATAAACATTTTTTTATGGTCACCTCTTCAAAACCGAGAATTTCTTTTTAAAATACCTAATAGTACTTTCATCATTTATTATCACCATCTGTGGGAATTCAACTACCCGTCTTTTTTTCAACCCCCGCTGTAGATCCGAAGTCTAAGACTACTTATGGTTCAATTGGTTTGGTTCATTAGAACGGGATGAACAAACGGGTCATTTCATAGTGAAGAACCGAAAAAGTGTGGAAAAACTGTGTGTTACTTGAAAATTATTTCTGACACTCTGTGCGAAATTCAACAAGATTTTCAAAATGAGTTCGCGTGATCGAGATGACGGTAGAAAGTTCGAGTCGGGTAGTTCAAAAAGGAAACGAGCAATCATAAGAAAGCTTGACAGGCGTTAGATGATTTATTCACAAACAAAGTTTTTCTAGACAATAGAAAATGACGTAGCTCATTCGATCGATTATGATTCTTCAATTAAAGATTTCAGTGCTAGGAAAAGCCGCAAACATGAATTTTAAATTTATCATTTCTGTATTTGTTAATTTTGTGAATCTTCCAGAGTTAAATTATATTTATATGTTATATTATAATTTAATTAAAACTCACATTTCATATCTTTATAAAATATGACAATAACCTATACAGAACAACCGGACTTTCGCACCACATACTTTTCACGAAGGAAAAAGGGCCTCGCGAAGACTTCCCGCCCGGGGCCTCGCAATGGCTAAGGCCGCCCCTGATATACATATACATACATACATAGAAACATTGTTGCGAAATGGCCAGATTCAGCACTTTTGTTAAATTCGAAGCACTGATTCTCATATATGTCAAGCAGATTATTATGAAAAATAAAAATTTCATATTGCCAGACCATTTCCGTGGGTCGTAATTCCTCCCAGACGCTTTAGATTTCATTAAAAAAATGAACTTTTATTACATTTAAAGTCTTCAATTTTGAATATAATCCTTGGGGAATTATTTTAATTCCTTTTGTGGAAAGCCAGACCAATCCCAAGGGCCAAATATTCTGCCAGTACACAATCAGAATTTTTATTAGTTTCCTAGAAACTATGAATTTTTTGCCTATAAAGTGTATGCGAGGAATTACGGCCCACAAGGCAGGTTCTACCAACTTGAGGAAATTCGAAGAACCCATAGTTACGAAACCTCTATCAATAAAAATATTCTAAAACGCCAGGTACGAGTTAACCATCGAGTGAAGCTGACAATGAAGATTAAGATTAAAAAGAAAAAGATCATATTTTTTATTTCTGTTATAATTATAATAATAAATTGTCATTACCATAATTTGATGTTGAAAACATACACTTTGTAGCCAAAAAAATTAATAGTTTCTAGGGACCTAACAAAATTTTGATTGTGTCTGGCAGAATGTTTGGCCCTTGGGATTGGTATGGCTTTCCACAAAAAGTATCAGAATGATCCCCCGACTGTAAAAAAGTTTCTCTATTTCAGTATCGTAATGAATTCATTACAGTACTAAAAGTAGTGCTGTAATGAAACTCATTACAGCATTGTTTTCAGTTATATTTTTCGTTTTCTGATTGTCAGTACTGACCTCCGATCGAATCAAGTTTCGAATCAAATCAATTCAAAATCCGTGATCTGTCAAATTTCGTATGTCACACCAACTGCCAAGATACAAAACAAAAGTCACTAATCTGAATTTTCAATTGAATTTCGGGAGTATTTCACAAAAATTGACTGAAAAAGAGAAAATACCGTCTAATACTCGTTGCAGAAGGCAATTCCAACACTCATGCTATCCAAAACTCGCTCCTTCGTCGCTCGTTTTCGAACTTAGCATTCGTGTTGGAATAGGAGCTCATTCTGCAACTTGTTTTAGAATATACTATTTTCTTTTTCAATGAAATTTAGAGCGTCTGGGAGCTTACGGCTCACGAAAACGTTCTGGCAATATGAAATATTTATTTTTATAATATTTTGCGTTACATATATAAGAATCAGTGCTTCGAATTAAACAAAAGTGCTGAATTTGGCCATTTCGCAACAATGTTTCTGTGATTTTTTTTATTGAAATTTAAAGCGTCTGGGAGGAATTACGGCCCACGGAAACGGTCTAGCAATATGAAATATTTATTTATTTACAATATTTTGCGTTACATATAATAATAATAATAATAATTGACTTTATTCAGTAGGCAATATAACACCATATCACAAGACATTTTACATTACTATCAATTACTACCTACCAAAAAGGCGAAGTCTAGCAGAAATGCTAATCAACTTTACCTGAAGAAACTTCCTTCGTATAGTTTCAGATGAATTACACAAGTAAAAAAAAATTAATATAATGATATATATCAAAATCAGTGCTTCGAATTTAACAAAAGTGCTGAATCTGGCCATTTCGTAACAATGTTTCTATGTATGTATGTATATGTATATTCTGGGCTTAACAATATGCAATCTATATTATCAAGAAACAGCTTGGTGCCGTATACCCAGTTCTCTTCATCAAGCCTTTCAATCCTTTTATTTCTTCGAACTGTCCTGCAACTTCATTTTCAATCTCCAATCTAACTCTTACGTTACAAACAACTCCAGCAAAAATGATCTCCTGGTGCTCAGTAGTCCTTGTACATTTCAAGTAATCATTCTCATTTTTAGTTCATTCACTCACGTCGATGGAAATTACCAGTCCTATTCCGAGGCTTGTTTAGCAACATTGTGAACTTTTTTGGTGTTGTGTTGCTGGCCCAACGACCAAACCTTCATCCTTGGTGGAGCTAGAAATTTTGTCGTTTGATTTCGAAAGTTGTCAAAAGACGCAATGTTTCTAACCTGTCATTTTTTTATTGAAATTTGAAGCGTCTGGGAGGAATTACGGCCTACGGAAACTGTCTGGCAATATGAAATATTTATTTTCCATAATATTCTGCGTGACATATATAAAAATCAGTTCTTCGAATTCAAGAAAAGTTCGGTATGTTTTTGTCCACTTTTTCTACCTGCTACCTGTGAACGGGCCGCCTAGCCAAGATAGCGAGTATGCACACACTATTAAACACATATATGACTATCTATACTGTGAAATTCGTTACTTCAAAAATAAGTAACGTCTGGGGGCCCTGGGATCTTAGACTAATATTTCTCGTAGTTTTCGAACATTTCCATATTGCCGGCAATAATGACTTCAAATTCTAGTAATTGACAGATATTCTGAACATAGATCAAACCACGGAGAATTGAATAAAGTATTCGATGACAAAATTATAATGACACCATGCGTAGAGACATTACTCTGTGATTCAGCCTACGTAATACTCAATAATAATTGTAATTTCACATACAAACTATATTTTTCATGATATCTGAATGACTCTGAGGGAGCTGTATGATGTATGATATATTTCTGAAACGGGAAAAAAATGGCGATTCTTTCTAAGCCATTTCAAACTATTGTTTCCATATCCCATCCTTTATGTTATAGCTCAGCAAGGAAACCTCTTGGGAAAAATCAAAGTACGCTACTAGATTGCTATGAAAAAAGTGCTTGTATAATGTTTTCATTTCAACATCCTAGCACAAACAGAAACGGAGATAATGGCCAAAGTTGAAATCGCCCAAATTTCAATTTTGGCCTATAACTCGAAAACAAAAGAAGATAGAGGAATGCAGTTGATGGCATTATCAATTTCTCTAAAAAAGACCACCGTAACGTGTTTTTCATTTTCCTCTATCTCTCTCGGTTAAAAAATTTTAGTTCAGGTATCACCAATTTTGCCCACCCTGTACAGTTTGCCACAGTTGACATCTTTATTTAGTAAGAATTATCAATTTTTAAAAAATGGCTAAGTCCAGGTTGGACTACTGCAAGAGAAGTCCGAGCTGTTCCACTTAATCATGTCCAGCTACACGGGAACAAAATATTTTTTATATTTTCGAATGGCACACCGGGTACATTTCCATTGTACCCACCATTCCCTGCAGAATTTTGTGTCATTTGTAAATTTTGGACATATCATGTGCATTATTTTGAATAAAACTGTTAGTGCCATAGAATATAGAATCTGAAAGAAGGAGGATTTGTATTTTTTGTTGTCCGAAGTGGTTCTTGCATATAAGCTATGAAAAATTCATCAAATCTGAATACAACACAACAAAAATCGTTCAAAACACTCAATTTATCCTCAATTCCAAACATTAATTAATAACAATGAACGATGCAAAAAGTATACGATATTCTCCTTCCATTATATACTTCATTTCATGGTTAGTGTCAACATGATCATGAAAGAAATTGTTTCCAACACATATAGATTCAAAAAAAAGATTATTCAGCGTAAGAACATTTCGGAACTTTTAAGTCTGAAAAAACCAGGAAAAATGGGACTCATTGAAAAGAAATGTGTTTTTCTCCCATATTGGAATTCGACCGAAAACGAATTGAACCGTTTCGCCAGTTCGAGTGTCTGGCATCTTCAGGACATGTTTCATTGAATGATGGCCGCGAAAGCCTCAACCAATTCATTAAGGTTAAGTTGTCAATATATCGAATGATACATTAACTAGATCCTTAGAAAAAAAATGCGCACAGTTCTCAGAATAGAGTTACACACCCTTGCGAGCGAACTAACTTCATTCTTCAATACTATTTTATAGACATTCATGATATCGAAAGAATCTGGCTACACGCATTATGCCAATGTCTGATTTGTTCGGATTCCAGTTTGAACTTTTTTCTTATTTGGGTCTTTTGTATTATATTGATTCATTTTTATTCTGCTAACCTGACTTGTTATTTGGTCATTTTGTCATTATCATCTAATATCATTTCCAATATGGAATTTTTCATGTATATTGGAATGTGATTTGGAGTCTGTTAATATGTATATTTTTTTTTGTCAGAGTGTACAACTTTTCCGGTTATGTCAGTGCCTTCTATGCACTCCGGAATATACGAAAAACCATTGCTACTGTAATTTCATGAGAAAATACCTGTGAAACCACTGCCAAAAGTCCGCGATTATAGTCTACTGGCACGATATTTGGACATTCTAATGAACTAAAATTTTAATGCACTCTTGTTTCAGATAATTTATTGGGATGACTGCAGTTTTTATATGGAGCACCGTTTCATATCCTCTTCAGACAACTTCGTCAGCGCTGTTGTACTATGCAAAACCCGCATAGCTAACTGCGACGTCGAGGCTATGATGAACGAAGCCCTTTTGGTACCTGAAAATGGCGATATAGAGAATGCAAAAAGGGAGAAACCTCAGTTGTCGCCCTTGCTGAAAAAATGGATAGAGTACAACGAGTTATCCAGCGCATTGCTGCGTAACACGAAAACTACCGGCAATGATACCACCGAGATGAATGGAAACTTGACTCATGTGACAGAAGTTAACGGAAACACGAATATTTCCAAAGAAAGTATCGACCAAAGTAATATCAAGGCTGTGGAAATCAAGGGATGCACGAATCCTTCTTTCAATGAACATACTTAAATTTTTCGCTAATTCTTGTTATCGACATCAGGAATCTGTTATATTCAAAGTTCCTATTGGAACTTTCTGTTCCATATTTTCGAATTTCTTCCAGTTGTAATCAAAAATTTTTCATGTAATCTGGAGATATTGATCGATTCCAACATATCTTCCTGTTGATTATCTTCTTACTTCCTGATATCTATGAAATATTCAGAAAACCCCACTTAGTTAAAATAAGATTAACTTTTTCCTCTGCCTGGTCCAAATGATAAAAATTAGACGAGGATGATATTCCATGTCGTATCTATGATTCAACTGATAATTTCCGAGAAGGTTCCACTGGCGAGTTCAGGAAAAGTGTTATTTAATTAGAAACAATGAACAATTCGTTGAAACTGTAGGTGAATTTGTAAACTCTATTCCCAATGAAAAATTTTAAATGGCTTTTTGAATATTCAATCCATTCATGGAACAAAATAAATTATTCAACCTATTCGAGTATTCACTGTATATAAAAGTGTATATATAATTATGAGTTTCAGAAACATGTTATTTTATGTATAGGATTAGCAAAGTTGTGATAGTTATATTTACAATCATAATTCGGATATATTTTATTTCCCCTGTGAAAAATTCTCCTTTTCATTAGCTTCTCAAACACTCTAAATGTAAAATCTGTTGAATAAAATCTAGCTGTTAGAGTTCTTTTTTATCTGTAACTAGCTGGCCCGGCGAACTTTGTTTTGCCTCAGAGATTCATAAAATTGTATCAACAAAACTGGTACTTTTTCAAGTAGTAGGTAAATAAGACAAAATTAAAGTACAAAATATACAAAAAATTTAATTACATTGAAAAAGGTATGTACATTGTTATTTACATGAATAGACTTCACTTTATTTAAGTGGTACCTTATTATTATTTAAAAAATTGTCTCATTTTTGTACCTTATGATGAACCACATTTTCAGTTTTTTCGTCATAAAATTTTCCGTAGTGTTCGGAAGAAAGAAAGATGTGATAACACATGGACTCAGATGCGTTAGAATTATTATTAAATGTAGTTCACCGAATCAAATATAATACTTACACGAAAATGCTATCAACCTCAGCGACATCTACTGGCGTTATTCGCAATGTAATGGTGTAACCAACAATATGGCCGACTGAGTTTCATATATTAGATTAGAATTCTAAGGCTAAGACGTTTTGGCAACTCAAAATACACAGTTTAAATTGCAGTGACATCTAGTGGCGTTGCCGAGAAATTAAAATCTGATGTAATACCTACACCAAAATGCTATCAACCGTAGCCACAGCGACATCTACTGGCGTTATTCGCAAGAAGGAAAAATTATTTCCTACTTTTTTTCCATTTCATCAAATTTTTCATAGTTTTAATGTATTTTATGTTAACCCCACCGGAGAAGAATCTAACAAAAAAACTTTCATAACAAACAGTTCATCCAATCTTGAGTTATAAATGGTGTAACCAACAATATGGCCGACTGAGTTTTATATATTAAGATATTACTGCATTCTAGACATGGGATGTTTTGAGAAAACTAGGTGAAGCTGCACCTCTCGCGATATCATCCTCGAAAATTAACCCCAAATTGATTGCTCGTCGTCTTGTTAATGTCTCTGATTCAATTAAAATATCGAAATTCCAAATCGAAGATATGAAGTTGAAATTACATAAATTTAGGACATACCGAGAATATTATTTCTAACTCATTCAATATGGAATAATTAATTTCAGCGATCAAAAGCACAAAATTTAAAAAAGGAGCCGGTTTTGATGGAATTTATCCAGAATTCATCAAACATTTGAGAAAAAAAGCCCTATCATGGTTATTATCTTTTTATAATGATATATTGAATTCCGGCAATGTTACGACCGAATTTCGCAAAGCTAAAGTAGTAGCAATTTTGAAACGTGGAAAAAATTCTGATCCGAGTAGTTACCGTCCTATTAGTTTATTGAGCGTCCCTTTCAAAATTTTAGAGAGATTGATTCTATTTAGAATAGAATCAACTATTGAAGAATCATTACAGAATTGTCAGGGCGGTTTTAGGAAAAATAGGAATTGTTGCGATCAGGTTCTTAGCCTCACCACATTTATTGAATCAGGGTTCAATAAAAACTTGAAAACAGGGACAGCATTTGTGGATTTATCAGCTGCATATGATACAGTATGGAAAGATGGATTAATTTATAAACTCTATAATCATTTAAAATGTGGAAAAATGGTAAGACTATTGGAAAATATGTTATCCGACAGAAGGTTCCGACTTTTTGTAGATAATAATAATAATTATAATAGTAATTTCGAAACTTTGAATAATGGTCTTCCACAAGGTTCAGTTTCAGCACCTCTTCTATTCAATTTATATTTGTGTGACATTCCAACTACTTCTTCGGAGAAATTTATTTATGCTGATGATATTGCTCTGGCTTTTCATCATTCTAATTTTCAATCAATAGAAAGTACCCTTTCCGCAGATTTGGATATAAAGAAAAATTATTTTTTGAAGTGGCGTCTGTGCCCGAATGAAACTAAAACCGAGGTTTCGTGTTTTCATTTGAATAATCATCAGAAGTATAGAAAATTGAGTGTAACTTTCGGGACTTCTCCCTTAAAACATAATTTCAATCCTAGATACCTGGGAATCAAACTTGATTCCTCCCTAAATTTCAACGCCCATTTAGATGATCTGCGTTTGAAGCTCAAAACTCGAAACATTGCAACAATATTATTCGTACGGCAGCGCTTGCTTTGGTTTTTTCTGCTGCTGAATATTGGTACCCTGTTTGGTTGAACAGTTCATGTAAAAAAAATTGATGCCCAACTAAATTTTTCTATGAGGATTATTACTGATACTATCAAGTCTACACCTCATTATCCCCCTCATTATCTTCAGGGTATCGAAAAAAGACCTCTGTGAAAATATAAGCTTCAAATAATAATATTTAGCGGTCGCTCATCAATTATTTGTATTTTCCCTACTAATAGCAGGGGAAAAATTTCTTTTTTCAATGAAAAATTCCTAGAGCACAAAACAATAGACGAATTTCATTGTATGATACATTTTCGTCTAGGCAATCAGATACTCTACAAAAATGTCTCTCACGATATTTCGATAAAACGGCCCGTTCAAAAGTTATTCGATTCGATGCTAATATATTTGGGTCTTTTGTATTATATTGATTCATTTTTATTCTGCTAACCTGACTTGTTATTTGGTCATTTTGTCATTATCATCTAATATCATTTCCAATATGGAATTTTTCATGTATATTGGAATGTGATTTGGAGTCTGTTTATGTGTATATTTTTTTTGTCAGAGTGTACAACTTTTCTGGTTATGTCAGTGCCTTCTATGCATTTGTGTAGGCACTCCGGAATATACGAAAACCCAATGCTACTGTAATTTCATGAGAAAATACCTGTGAAACCACTGCCAAAAGTCTAGGCAATCAGATACTCTACAAAAATGTCTCTCACGATATTTCGATAAAACGGCCCGTTCAAAAGTTATTCGATTCGATGCTAATATTGAGGTATTTTTGAAGAAAAAAATTATTCAAAAAAACGATTCGGTTTGTTTTCACGAAACTCTATTTCTCATTATCTTCAGGGTATCGTGAAAAGACTTCTGTGAAAATATTAGCTTTGAATATTAATATTCAGAGGTCGCTCATCTATGATTTCTATTTTCGCTGCTGATGGCAGGAAAAGAATTTCTTTTTTCAATAAAGAGTTTTTTGTTCATGAACCAATTGACGGAAGCCACCGTGTGATACATTTTCGTGTAGGGAACCAGATACTCTACGAAAATGTTCCATACGAAATTTCGATGAAACCACTCGTTCAAAAGTTATTCGAACTTTTGAACGAGCGGTTTTGTCGAAATATCTTGTAGAGTATCTAGTTTCCTAGACGAGAATGTATCACAGTGAAATCCGTCAATTGGTTCGTGAATGAACACTTTTTACTGAAAAAAGAAAAATTTTTCCTGCTATCAGCAGCGAAAATAGATATCATCGATGAGTGACCTATAAATATTAATATTCAAAGCTAATATTTACACAGACGCCTTTTTTCGATACCCTGAAGATAATTAGAAGTCAAGTTTCGTGAAAACAAAGTCGATTTTTTTTTAATTTTTTTCTCCAAAAATACCTCAATATTAGCATCGAATCGAATAACTTTTGAACGGGCTGTTTTATCGAAATATCCTAGGAGACATTTTTGTAGTGTACCTAATTGCCTACCCGAAAATGTATCACACAATGAAATCCATCTATTGGTTTGTACTCTAGGAATTTTTTATTGAAAAAAGAAATGTTTTCCCTGCTATAAGTAGGAAAAATAAAAAAAATCGATGAGCGACCTCTAAATATCAATATTTAATGCTGATATTTTCACAGAGGACTTTTTTCATTACCCTGAAGATAATTAGGGGGAGGGGGTTTCATGAAAACAAAAAATGTCGATTATACATATATATATTAGACTGATTCGAAAAAATAGACATTTTTTGTTTTCACGAAACCCCCTCCCCTTAATTATCTTCATATATATGTATATATATTAGACTGATTCAAAAAAATCGACATTTTTTGTTTTCACGAAACCCCTCCCCCTAATTATCTTCAGGGTAACGAAAAAAGTCCTCTGTGAAAATATCAGCTTTGAATATTGATATTTAGAGGTCCCTCATTGATTTTTTCTATTTTTCCTACTAATAGCAGGGAAAACATTTCTTTTTTCAATAAAAAATATGTCCCTTACGATATTTCGATAAAACGGCCGCTTCAAAAGTTATTCGATTCGATGCTAATATTGAGGTATTCTTGAAGAAAAAAATTATTCAAAAAAATCGACTTTACTTGTTTTCACGCAACCCGCCTTCTAATCATCTTCAGGGCATCGACAAAAGCCGTCTGTGAAAATATTAGCTTCGAATATTAATATTTTTTGTTCACGGACCAATAGACGGATTCCACTGTATGATACTTTTTGGTGTAGGGAACTAGATACTCTACGAAAATGTTCAATACGATATTTCGATAAAACCACTTATTTGAACTTTTTTTCCAAAAAACCTCAATATAAGGTATTAATATAGAGGTATTTTTTAAGAAAAAGTTCGAATCACTTTTGAACCTCAATATATTTAGCATCGAAACGAATAACTTTTGAAGGGGCCGGTTTACCGAAATATCGTAAGAGTCATTTTTGTAGAGTATCTGATTGACTACACGAAAATGTATTACACGATGAAATCCGTCTATTGGTTTCTGCTCTAGGAATTTTTTTATTGAAAAAAGAAATTTTTCCCTGCTATCCCTGCTAGGGAAAATAGAAATAATTGATGAGCGACATCTAAATATTCAATCCAAATTTGATGTCATTTCCGGAAAAACCGGAAATTGGATTTATTTCTAAATATGTCAAAAAGTGCCCTATAGTGAGTATATTCAATGTTCCAAATTTCAGAAATATAGCTACAGAAACGAGGGAGAAAATGGGGGTGTACCATGAGTCTGTGTCACCCTGTATATATACAGTAGGCGCTCGATAATCTGGCACCCGATTTTTCCCTTCATGCCGGATTATCGAATTTGTACAGGAAAAGAAAAGCTAACTTCATATGATTTTCACCACTATCATACTTTCGCGAAATTTGACCGCTATTTTGTCAAGGGACGCTATGAAACAAGGGAAAACAAATACGTGACATCAATGTTGAGGTTAGGTCCGGACTGCTGTGCGTTAGAAACTACTCGAACCGCTCGGTAGTCCGGCGTTCAGATGTATAAAATGCCGGATTATAGAGCGCGTTACATGAGTCACATAGTGCCGGACTACCGACCGTGCCGGATTGACGAGCGCCGGATTATCGAGCGCCTACTGTATAATGCATGCTGGTAAAGGAAGTGGAGGGGGCATAACGTTTGAAATGTGTCACCAAAACAAATTTGAACGTGGCTCCCCAAGATGGCCGCCCTCGAGGTATTTAAAATGTAGTTTCTACAATTTTTGAATTTTTGCCTTATTTATTATTCGTTCGTTCTTTGTGGTAGTTGTATGCAGTGGAAAAATATAAATAAAAATGGTTTCTTGTCCGGTATATGGTTGTTCCAATACATCGAAAAATAAAAATCCTGCAGTTACATTTCACAGGTAAGTTCCTTCTTATGTTTATCAAATAGTTATTTGTATTTTTTTTCTGATTCACCAAGCTATTGTAGATTGTGACAGTACCACACCGCTTTTAAAATTTGATAAGTTCAATTCAAGAAATGTTGACAAACTAATGCCTTCTTTTTTAAACATGTGATATCATTGAGACTTCATCGATTATCGAGTTTCTCCATCATTTCTTTTTATACTCATGATCACTGAGTTTTCGAGTCTCTTCATCATGTTTTTTCATTACTATTTAAATAATGTTGTTCTTTGAGAACTTCTGGTATTGTGTAGAGTAGAGAATAGTAGAGCTCGAATGAGCAAGAAACTGATCCTCTGTTTGATCATAATTACTTTTCTGTGTCTGAGAATTTGAATTTGTCTGAAATAACAAATGGCATCATATATTATATTTCAGGTTTTGTTGTACATCACCTTAAGAAAAAAATGATGTGTGAGGAGTGCATTGCCACATTAGAAAATAATAATTCCACAACCAATAACTTGGTGTGCCTGAAGAGTAAAGGTGGTCTCATTCATCCATCCAGTGATGTTGTGAAAATTTGTTATCTGACTGAAAAAACATTTCAGAGCAAAATTTGTGTCCAGAGGTGCAAATGGGAGACTGGTTTCTTGTGGCATAATATATCTTCAATAAATTGGACTATATTTTATTTTATATTATTTTTTTTACATATCATATTATATTGTATATATTATTGCTGTATATTAGATTTTATATCTAATTATATGTAAATTTATTCTTGTATGTTTTTGTAAATAATTTTCTTGTATGCTTCATAATAAATTTCATTAATTTTATTGTTTGCACTTTTTAATAATTCCTGCTCTTTTTTGAAGTAATAGCACAAGTGTATGTAGATTAGCGATAATTTCGCATGACAGCGTATTGTCTAAAAACTGCACGAGTTCAATTTTTTCCTAAAATGACAATGACCGAATGCAGTTTTTCAAAGACAACACTCTGGAATGCACAATTATCGGGTCATTTTGATGCACGAGTGTATTCTGGGGGAATATTCCCCATGGATACGAACAGTGCAATTATCAGAGGGATCTTTCGCTTTCTACAATGCCATTAGCCGCCTTTACATTAACGATCTTTCACGCGCGATTGATCGCGCGCGAAATCACTCGCGCTTTCGCGCGGTCTGGAGTGGCGCGTATAAACTGTATCAGCTACATGTAGACTAACGATCTTTCCTGCGTGACTGGAACGTCAAATGCCAATCGCGCTTATCGAGATGAAATAATCACGCGGGTAATCGCTAGCGAGAGAGTGTGCGATTTTCACGCGTCTAATCCCGAGCGAGAGGTTTCCCTTACACTATCATGCATTCGCGCGCGATTGTCACGGGACGTTCCAGTCGCGCAGGAAAGATCGTTAATGTAAAGGTACCTATTATCGCTGTAATTTTCGATAGCTGCATTCTATTTACACGAGTATTTACATGAAGTTTTTGACAGGAAGGAAATATTCATCTTAAACGGGCATTCACAATCAACTCGCGTGCCGAAGTACACTTCGGCACGAAAGTTGGCACGCAATTTACCATTCACAATAAACTTCGATAACCGCTATAACCAAATTTAAAACTGGAATGGCAGTTAAACATGTGATTGTCCAAAACAAAAGCACTGCGCAAGAACTTTAGCCAGCACGAGTTCCGTGCTGAAGTGAAAGCTTGCAAGAAATTTTGTTGACGTCGAATTCCGTGCCGGCTTCAAATTTAATTGCGAATGGTACCTACTACAGAAAGCCATCTGCTTAGCTTTCGTGCCAAAGTGCACTTCGGCACGCGAGTTGATTGTGAATGCCCCTTAATTGAATTTTGCCAAGAAGCGAAACTTATATAGATATATAACAAAGGATATATATATATATATATATATATATATATATATATATATATATATATGAAAATAGAGAGTTAAAATAATACAATAAATGTTGAAACAAAAAGTACCTAAGCTGAGGTAAAAAAAGAACGGGGTATCATAACACTCTTCGTATGATACTATAGAATCATACGATACTATCATCACTAGTATCATACGATACTATAGAGCCAGGGAAAAAAAACCTCAGCCGAAAAAACCTGCCACCCCGTAAAAAATAACATAAAATAATAAATATATATATATATATATATATATATATATATATATATATATATATATATATAATATATATATATCCCACTATATTAAAGTCCTCCGATAACAGCGCATTTTCATACTATAGGTCCTCCGGGGTTGATGGGTCTACCGTATATGGAGGACCTAAGGCATTTCATGCTGAACGATTGGAAACATGATTCTGAGTCCACCATAAAATTTTCAGATGGAGGACTGAAATCGTGAATTTTGCCATTTTTGTATATTTTAGTTCAGCCTTCATCCAACTCTTCTAGTGATGGCGCTCGCGGCGGCGTATACTTTTGGAGTATATACAAATTCCATTCTACAGTGTATCGGTCCTCCGATTATACGTCAAAACGATCTTACGGTGGATAAGTCCTCCGAAATCCTGGCAACATCGCATAGACTGTGGCTGTTGAATGGAATGCCGAATGAAATCAGGATTTACGATATCTCCTATTCGGCTGCTCTGTGCATAGGTAGAGTTCGCAACAGAAGTAGCTACTCGATATTTCTTCGATTTGAGATGTGTACCTACTACTTTATGAATTTAGATTTCTCAAAATGCTCATTTTTTCTTTAATGATTTCATTAAAAAAGATATATGAAATATCGCATTAAATACAATCAATAGATGAATAGAAATATGAACAGCCTAATACTATGCCACCCTCACGAAGATTGTTAAACGAAAGACGAGGAAACTTGTCACGATATGAATATACTCGCACCACCGAAAACTACTCTGTAATACTCGAAAAATACTCGTGAAAATGTAAATATTTCGACATCCATTGGGAGTTTTTTGATGTTTTGGTTTTTTTCTCAGCGAATTTTTCTCAGAATAGTTATGAAAAAGCCAATCGTACCCAACGGTGGGTTTTCATCGTTGTGTTCACCACTGAAATATTTGATATAGTGTATGTTCTCATTATTGAATTGAATGCCTACTAATGATTATTAAAATTATTATAAAAGAACGACTCAATTATGACAAAAAAGATTGCAGAAGAAGAACGACAATTGTTTATTCTCAAGAAGGCTTCAACGAGTTTCAATTCAATAGTGATGAGAAACTCTCGAGAAGCAGGAAAAAACGGTAAATATAGGACGGAGAAGAATCCACAAAATTTTATAGATGTAGGAATTCCAAAACTCAGTTGAAGATGTTGGGAACAATGACTATTTACATCTAGTTTTATATTATATAATTTTAAAATTATAGCGAATGTTCAACTGGTATCCTCCGATTGATTTTTTATTCAAGATATTGAAATTTCAAAAAGGTGTTTTTTCCTTCCTTATCAGAGCATTTTCATTTTCTCAATTTTATAAGTTTCAGAGTCCGGTTTGAGAAAATGTATAATTCAATAGTTTAATAATTGGTTTGTATCATCTGCTACAACTAGCAGAGATTTACGCTGCATTTTGTTTGGTGTTCAGGTTCAATGGAGATTTTCTTCCATTGAGATTTCATTTTAATTTCTTACACTAAATGTGTTATTGTCAAGAAAAAAAGTTATGAGCTCAACTCTGAAGGTGCAGTTACAATAATTGGGTCGTCAGTAACCTCGAAACAATTATGACGTCACTTTATATGACGCCAGAAGTGAAAATTGTATTCCAAGTGGTTAACTGAAAACTAAAATTGACCAGTGCGACCGCTTCACTTGAAACCATTCAAAATCGGTTCAATTGATTTGTTTCTTACTTTATCCATACCTACTCTGAATATGATATTTAAATGACATCATGAATTATTAAAAAAAAGTTCCCCTCATATCTTATCTCATGTCAAGGGCGCAGCCAGTATTTTATTTGTGAAGCTTTCGAGTGAGATTTTGAATTTTTTATTGATTATTTTTTTAAGATGACTGAAAGTACAGGGTGATAAAATTTCGATGATTTAGTAAGCCATATCCTTAATTAGAAGACAAATTTACTAATCCACATGTTATGTTTTTTTCGAGTAACAAAACATTCGTGCTGCAGTGTGATTTTGGTATTGGGCCAATTTTCATTATTCGATATAACTTCCTCACAATAGTGTATTCACAATAGTGAATACAGCCTCGAAATAAATTCATGCAGGGGAAGTTTTTAGAGAAATTATATTTTTCCTAGTTTATATATCGAAAATTCGGAAAAAAATTTTCGTTTAAAAAAATCAAATAAGGTTTTGATTTGGATTAACATATTTTTAACTGAGGAGGTCATAGGACTTAATATTTCACAATTATCAGCTGTCAAATTGATTAAGAAAATATTAGTAATAGTTATATTTTATCATGCAGACCCGAGGTGTGTTTATGGAAACTTTTCGTTTTTTCTATGAACAGAGTTCGAAAACAGAGATGTTTAATCGCAGTTTCCACGGAAAGTGGTGAGAGATGAGAGCCTACTTGAATTAGCTGACCGAAAAGGGTTTCTTCGAATTTTTTGACTTATAATAAAATCGGAAGTATTTCATAATATTTATTTCTGAAATTGTCTAAGAAAAGTCTAATGGAAAATACACTATTGTTTATGGTTTCCATTTGAAGTTTTTGTAATTCCTATAAAATTTTGAGTGGAACTGAATTTTCGATAGCACCGGTATGAAAAGATGTGCCTTTGATGTTTTCATTTCGAAGTCGTAGTTGCAATACTGCGAAAGTGCAAAGCTGGAAACTAGACACTGTAGCGACTTGCGCAATTTATGTTCATTCAAAAAAGGAACATAACATGTAGTCTCGTGTTTTCTATCTCTTTTAATTTAGGAGGTGTAGTAGTAGGTAAATCATCGAAATCTGACCACCATATTGTCGAGCTCAAAATTGGGGCAGTTATTAAATACTGCGATTCAATCTTCAGAACCGTTGAAACTGTGAAAAAAACGAACACGATCATTTTCGTTGAGAATTTTTTCTTCTTGAATTTAGTTTATCAATAATTTTACTTCAAACTCAATATTTCTTGAGGAATTTGAAAAAAAAAATGGAAGAGAACGTTCTAGGAAATATGTTAACTTGAAGCAGCTTTAGTTTTTGTTTAAATAATCAATATTTTCATTAACTCAATCTTTCAGAAGCTCCACCTGCAGACTTCTATCTGAATACTGCCGAGCATCAATTCTCACCCATGCAATAAAGTATTCTAATTCTTTCTTGCTACGTGTAATTCATGATGCAACTACCGTGCCCCCAAATATGTGCACAACTTAAATAATTTTACAGATATTCTAATTTGAATTCGGGGCTGGTTTGATTCGAGGGAAACGATTCAAAAACGTTTCCAAAAATCTATTTCGGTATCGAATAAATAAGATGAAATGATTACTGAATACAATAATGAAGATAAAATGTTTTGTATTGGAAAAGAAATACATGCTTGTGTCCGTTAGCGCAGGATAACGAGTTCCCTAGTTTGATTCAGGGCTAGGGATGAAATTTTCTTTATTCATGACGTCGCAGCCCACCATTCACTGTTGGGTAAGCAATCAATAGTGCTGTTAATAATATGGCGTAAGTAACGAAGCCTACACAGGGCACAACTGATTCCTTAAATAGGTTAAGACTTTCACGACCAGGAACGATAACATCAGAGAGAAATCCAGGTTTATTCGCCGAAGTCTATAAAGGTGCGTACAAAAATATGTTCCGAATAGCGTACCGAACATCGTCGCGTACACCGACGCGATCAACAAGAGTTCGCCAATATCTACACCGTGATCGCGGCGAGGTGCGATACGCTGTTGCACCCCGTCGTCCACACTTGGGTACGCGACGTGGTGCGGTACGATGTTCGGGGCATGTTTGTACGCACCTTAATGTTTTGCCTGATCATCGGTTCGGTAGGCATCTTCAGAGGATTCTTGGTCTGAGATTGTAACCCGAATGTTGAGTTACTGACTCTGAGTCAGTACCCGTAACTCAGCAATCGAATCACAATCTCAGACCCAGAATTCCCTCAAGATGCCTACCGCAGATGTGGGCGAAATATATTAAGAAACAATTCATCATAGACCACGACTAATATGCCTGGAAGACTTTCTTGATGTCATAGTTCCTGATCGTGAAAACCTCAACTTGTTACTGACTCAGAGTCAGTAATTAAGAATTCGAGTTATAATCTTGGACTAAGAGCCATTCGCATCCCCTTGGCTCAGATTCAAAGTGTTATTTGACTATGCTAGACTACCTATAAAACAGAAGCTGAAATGATTTTCGAATCTGAGCCAAAGCGGTGCAAACGGCCCTAAGAATTCTCTGAAGATGCCTGCCGCAGATGTGGGCCAAACGTTAGGTGGGATAATTTCTGATAGACCAAGGCCGGAAAGCCCGGAAGACTCTTTCAATGGCGACAACTAATTCCTCCGAACTGTCCAATTAAATGAGCTCTTGTAGATTACCCAGTTACCCAAGAAAAACCAAGGTACAAATAAATCAATAGATAATGTAAGAAACGCAAAATTTTTTTTGGTGGCGCCATTCTAGGGTAAATACATGTCTACTTCGAAAAAAAAATTAGCCGTAACGCAGATAGCGACCGATATGGCACGAGAGGGACACATTGTATGAGTAGCTGATTCATTTCATAAAATTTAAGCCCAAAATATACCAGGTTTTCCTTTATAAATGGACTAATAAATCAGCCGTATTTTTTGAACAATCTAACCCCAAAATCAGTCTGACCTATTTACAGAAAACCTCTCAAAAAATATAGCATCGTTGACCATTTAAATATAATTACGGACATTTCAATACGACACATTCGGAAATGATAAGCCTTTGTTAATAGAGATCAAGATTTAGAATCGAAAAAAAAAATTATATGATTGAAGGTACTCAGCAATTTTATTTCTTCAAAGCAACACCATAACTGAACGAATATGAATAATTCACATCAGGGCGGAACGGACGGATCCATCGATACCTATTATATGACAAAAGCGCCAAGTCGTTCGCTAGGACTATATCATATTGAAGACATTGTGGCAACGGTGCCGGATGACCTAGGTACTTCGAAGTGGAGAATATTACCCTTGCGGAGGACCAACAGTCGGTAAATTAGATATAGAAGTATACTCAAGGTTGACCTAAATACTATAGTTTGAACGGTGGACCTAAGTACGGAATTCTGAAGGAAAAGAAAAAAAAAATTTAAGAATATTTTGTCGAATAAGTAATGAGGACATTCAATTAGGTAATATACTTTGACCAAATTTTCATTATACGCCTTCCATCTCGTGGAGGACCGATGTCTGCGATTCAGACGGAGGACCCAAGGATAGTAGGATTATATATATATATATATATATATATATATATAATATATATATATATATTATACATATATATATATATATATGAGAAAGATATGAATATATTCGGGCCGAAAGCCCGAAACAGCTGTCTACGGTTCATTTCAGTTTCAGAGGGTTATGTCCAATAAATCTATCCATATATATATATATATATATATATATATATATATATATATATATATATATATATATACGCAGGGTGGCTCTCTAAGAGCCATCGGGGAGTGACGACCCCGCGTACCCTAGTCACACCACTCTGCCAAGGTTAGCATCCTTGACAGAGGTATTTTTCAGCTCCCATTACTAGAAGTATGAGAAATCAGGGCGGCGAGGAGTCTCAGACTGGCTCTTCTCGGAACCGTCCAGAGGATCAGTCTGTAGGAGGTACGTGTGGGGCAAGCGGCGCACCCCTCCGAGATGGCACCGTAAGGCCACATCCTGTATCTCCTCGTGGAGATAGTCCTGGTAGCTTGAGTGGACATAACGCTCACTCCGCTGTGAGGACGAGAATACGGGATAGGCGCGAACGCTGGTCTAAAGACGATAATTGTATGGTCATGCGGGCGCACTATATTGCGACGGAACTTGCTAGAAGTCTTAACACCACCTATGGAAACCTTCTCCTGGCTATATGGCGAGAGATGTGCCCGAACAGACCGGCATACACTCAGCTACTCTCTAATCGCGTTAGATGGATAATGGGCAAACAAAAATTGTCCAGAGCTGAGCTGGAATCTGTCAAAGCAAGTTGTTTTCCCTCTTACATGGAGATACGCACTGTCGAACTGCGGGAAGGCCCTAGGAGATCGTCTACGACGGTGAGAAGGAGTGGGCTGTTTCGGAGGGAGCAACCAAGCAATGCCGTCGAGAGAGGTATATTTGAAAACTTATTGAAGTACTCTGGCATTGCTGCGGAGAAAAGACCAAAGATCCCGAGAATTCAGTTCTCCAGAGAGCTTCTTGACTTGGTGAGGTCAGTTGACTCTGTCCTGCCACAGCACCTGGAAAACGTTGCTTCATTCGATCGGCTGGTAGATGTTGTATACGCGGGGGCTGCTACGGTCTGTGAGAGCCTTGGCCTACAGGTTGGGCAGCAACGTGGTCAGGGGAACAGCTCCACGCCGCCGTGGAAGATACGCCTGGAGAAAAAAATCGTAAGTTTGAGAAAGAAAATAGGTGTGATGCATGCTTACCTTAGTACGCCGACACCATCGTCGAAAGTCATCAGGGCGGTGAGAAAGATAGCATCCTACTTCCAGGTTAAAAGTAAGAGTCCAACCTTCAGAACCGAAATCACCATCATCTGTGATAAGCTGAAACAAAAAATTAAGGTGTTAGGAAACCGCTCCAGGAGATACAACGAAAGAACAAAACGCTTTCACAACAATAGATTATTCTATAACAATCAAAAACAGTTCTTTCGTAACCTTGAGGGGAGTGAGATAAAGAGTGCTGAACATCTGGAACCTGAGGCAGCGTATAGATTCTGGAGTGGAGTGTGGTCGGAGGATATCGTACATGATGATCGGGCATACTGGATCGAAGAGGCGCAGTCTCAGATCCCGAGTGCGCGGATGGGGGACGTAGAAGTGGATGAACGCATAATTAAAGAGGTCTTAAAAAAATGCAACAACTGGGCCTCGCCAGGTGCCGATAAGCTGCACAACTACTGGTGGAAGCACTTCACAAGTGTTCATAAAACTGTGGCGTCGCTGATTCAAAGAGCCTTGTCAGACCCATCCGGTGTGCCAGATTTCTTCACGTTGGGAGTCACGTACCTAATCCCCAAAGATGGAGACATGAAGAACCCTAAGAACTACCGTCCCATCACATGTCTGCCAGCAGTGTACAAGATTCTCTCTGCTGTTCTCACTAGATCAGTGACGAGACATCTAAAGGATAACAACTTGATGGCCCAAGAACAAAACGGATGTCGCATGAAAACAAAGGGATGCAAAGAACTATTGGTTATAGATCAAATATTAACCAAACAGGCGCGGAGAAAGCTGAGAAACATATCTGTCGCATGGGTGGACTATGCTAAGGCCTTTGATTCTGTCCCTCATAGTTGGCTTCTGAAGGTGTTACAGATGCATGGTGTGTCAGGGAATGTAATAAATCTTCTCAGGCATCTTATGCAAACCTGGAGGACTTCACTCATTGTGCCTGGGGGCGGGCATGTGGTAGAGTCGCAGCAGATCAGGATAAGGCGTGGAATATTCCAGGGTGACACCCTGAGCCCAGTGTGGTTTTGCTTAGCACTTAACCCTCTGAGCATGCTTTTGAACAACACCCGGTATGGGTATGTTATTAGCAAACCACGGAACATAACCATATCTCATCATCTGTATATGGATGATCTCAAACTGTATGCTGCGAACTCCGACCAAATCCTCAAACAGCTGGAAATCGTGTCGACCTTCAGTGAATCAATAAAGATGAGAATGGGTATTGAGAAGTGTGCTGTCCTTAATGTTAAGAGAGGGAAAATACAGGAGGCGGAACAGATAACGTTGATGAACTGCGTCTCAATACCAGCTTTGAGCAGCCACGAATCTTACAAGTACCTTGGAATCAAGCAGGCATTGGACATCCGAACAACTGAAATGAAACATCAATTCAGAGAAAAACTGCTGGCAAGAATTAGTTTACTCCTCAAGGCCAAATTAAATTCGAAATCCCTTTTCACTGCGATCAATATCTGGGCCATCCCTTCTGTGGCCTACTCCTTCGGTATCCTTACCTGGTCAGCGACTGAGCTTCGTGAAATGGACAGAAAAATCAGGACGATGCTAACAAAGTTTGGGGTTCATCACCCTCACGCGTCGAGTGTTCGGCTCTACCTTCCGCGACACCATGGAGGTAGAGGACTGCTAAACCTGGAATCCCTCCATGCAGATAACATCGATATGCTCAGGAAATATTTCTATAAAACCAACTCACCTCTCTTCTCCGCCATACGTGAAGCTGATGAACGTATATCCCCATTGAAACTAGCTGATCCAGAACATCAGGTAGCTAGAAAATCAGTGAACGAACAGCTAGAGGAATGGAACTCTAAAGCCCTGCATGGTAGATATCCAACTCACCTAGAAAGTGGGGATGTAAATAAGAGAGAGTCTACTACTTACCTGCGTGCGGGGTATCTTTTTCCTGAGACAGAAGGTCGGGTTGTGGCAATCCAAGACCAGGTCATGCCGACAAGGATGTATCTAAAGCACATAGCTAAACAAAACATCCCCTCGGACAAATGTAGAAGATGTGCCCAAGCGGCTGAATCCATCCAGCATATAACCTCGTCCTGTTCTATCCTAGCTCCCCGAGAATACCTTGAACGGCATAATGCCATGGGGAAAATTTACCACCAGCAGATTGCACTGAGGCTCGGCTTGCTGCAAAATGAAGTCCGGCAGCATACTTACCAGCCACAACCTCTTCTGCAGAACGAACGTTACAAGTTGTACTGGGACACAACACTTGTGACAGACAGAGGAGTTGTACACAATAGACCGGATGTTGCATTATTCGATAAGGAGCAGAAAACATGTATGCTGCTGGATTTTACAATACCAGCGGACGACAACATAACAAGGGCATATACCGATAAGGTCACCAAGTACACAGACCTGGCATTTCAGTTACGAGAGCTCCATGGGTTGAAGTCGATAAGTGTGTTGCCGTTGATCATTTCGGTGAATGGTTTAGTGGAGAACCATCTTCCAGAGAACACGAGGAGACTTTGCTTACACCGGAATATAATCTCGAGCTGTCAAAAGCAGGTTATTCTCTGGACAGCGAGAATAGTGAGGAAATTTCTACAAGTACCTTAGCGTCGATGCCTGCTTTGAGGTGTCCTCCGGCAGGTGACGATTTTCCCGATTAAGGCGGTGATTAAAAAAAAAAAAAAAAAAAAAATATAGATATATATATATATATATATATATATATATATTTTTTTTTTTTTTCCTTCACCTTTCAGGGCTTGGCCATGATGATGCCGGTTCCTCAAGAACAAGACATTTTTCATTCGCTCAGTAAGAATCTTCGAACAATTCTGGTGGTCCACAGAATCACCTCCCTTTGCGCGTCCTCGATTAATCTCTCCTCAAGCCCGAGCTTCTTCGTGTTTTCCTGGAGATGAACCTCCACCAAGCCATTTGTAGTGATGACCAGTGGTAGTATTGTTATTTGGGTAAGTCTATATAGTTCTTTTAACTCGAAAGTCAGATCTTGATACTTTACTATTTTCTCGGTGTACGCTCTTTCTACATTGTCATCAGCCGGAACGGTGATATCCACTACAAATGCTTCTCTTTCCCTTTTTTTGAATATAATATATATATATATATATATATATATATATATATATATATATATCGACGCATTAAGAAACTTCTAATTGTGATACAGGCCTGTTTTTGATATCTCACACTTTTATGTTGATAAATTGAATCAGCACAACTTAACTTAACTTAATTTTTCATTCAGTACCTGATCGATTCCGCCAATGAATGGTGGAAAGCTAACTTTGATGACATTTTTAAATACGATATAATTTTGTTTCATTGTATATCATCTGAATTGAAAAAACTAGAATATATAATTATTATAGGAACGAATTTTTCATTCCGTAGGTAATTCAGCTCACTAATTCATTAAAAGCAATATTTCATGACATTTTGATATTTGATTTGTTTCGATCATTCATCTTTTGGTCATTAAAAGCGAACCCTACAAACTTCGAATTGTGAAAATTCAAATATCCCAAATTCCCACCACAAGTTTGACTCCGTAACATGGCGGATTTTTGGTGACACTTTTTTAGCAAGGGAAACATAGGATATGCTACCTCCCCTCTCTTTACCTCCATGGTATAATGAAATTTTATAGGAACATGTTTTGGAAACTGATACATCCAATGAAATTGTCTTTATGTCTCACTCTCATAGAGGGCGCTAGTTACAGGGTTCGTACCAAGTAGTATTGACCATTACTTTTTTTAATATTAGATTGATAAAGCAAAATTTCAAACTAACTTAAACTTCATTTAATTTCACACCAAAAAACTTGCTTCGGTGTACTGTTTTCGGAATATTTTGTTCTGAGAATTATGCAGTAATAACCGATGGTGGTATGAAGTGATGATGAATGTAGTAATTAAACCAAAAATCACAAGATGAAAATTTACACAAGGGCTAATAACATAAAATAGAGTTCATTTAGAGTAGATGTTCAAAATGTCCTCTGTTTTCACGAACTCACAAGAAGGTATATTCTTTTTTCTAAAGAATCTATTCATTTTCAAAACGTTTGGGAGTCAGCTTATGACTTCATTAAAGTGACGTTGAATCCTGTCTTTCAATTCTTGAGGTGAATTTACCTCTGCATCAAAAACTTTTTCTTTGAGATACCTACGACCAAACTGTGTAATCCAAGAGATGAAAATCGCATGATCGGCGAGTTCAATGAATCTGAGCTTCTGCACTTCTACCAATCCATTCATTCGGAAAATGGTTACTCGACCAATTACGACACCTTCTATCGAAGCGAGGTTGAGCTCCATCGTGCTTACTAATTGATAATAAATAATAATAATAATTAATACTTTATCAACACTTTATGCCAGCATCGATTAATACCTTATAATTTTCAAATCAAATTATTTATTTTCTAAATAAGAAAATACATAAGAAAAAAAATCCTGATTTATTTCATCATATTACCATACAACCACTTCACAACAAAGAAACATAAAATTAATATACGTACTTTCATCTATTATTGTAAAAGATCCTTCATAATGTTGCACATAACATAAATTTGATCAAGATATGTGTCAATTAAATTTTAAATTACACTTTTGGGGTTAATTCCTTATTGTACCATCTACAGATCAGGAAGGGGTCGGAATAGGTGGGAACCGTTCGGAACTCGAACGACAGGGGACTTGAATAGGTCTGTTGTAAAGAACTTTGTGAATATTTCATAGTGGTTTATATATCCTTTTAGGCTATCTCAAAATTTCAGCAAATGAAAGCTTCTAGCTTAAAGCTACGGCTGTTACTTCTCAAAATTTGCCACGTCAATATTTAGAAGAAATGAATAAGGCTTGTATGGCCCAATGTAAATTGAGGAGAGAATCCAGAATAATACTCTCAGGGATAAACATATAATTCCTCACTCAGTGTAATCATTTCCATGATTTTGAAAGTGATGAGAAAAATCAAGTAAAAAAATGTTGCAGTAATGTCTGTTTTGAGTGAAGAGGAACAATCTGCTGCTATTCTATTCAACATGCAATCTGTGAGATTTGAAAATGCAGAGAAAGTATCTGAAGACAACGGGATTTAAGTGAACACTGGTGATTTGATGTGAAATTTTGCTTACGCCATTAAAAACGAGAAAGAATTGAACTCGTGCACTGGTTTGGCTATAAATAAGTTTTCGAACAAGTAAAATTTTTTAAATATTGTATGAATTTTTGAAGGGTTATTGTATATTTATGTCAGCATTTTGTTTTAGTTGTTTCACTTTGACTTTGCAGTTACATACATCTCTCCTGACTATTTAGTATCATCTCTGGCAAATTTTCCGATGTAAACAAACATTCTATCTATATGAGAAAGATATGAATAATGAGGGATCGGTAAAATATATGGAAAAGATTTAATGGACATAACCTGGAAAATGTGGGGCTGGCTCCCTTGTGTTGACTCCGTTATGCGTTTTCGAATTCCAAATTCTCACCGTTCTGATGAGGGCCGAAAGCCCGAAATAGCTGTCTACGGTTCATTATAGTTTCAGAGGGTTATGTCCATTAAATCTTTTTCATATATTCTATCTATATTTGATTGTTATGTTAATAGTGTGTGATGAAAAATGTTTACAATTTCCATTTTAAAACCACTTGAACACAAATAAAGACTATAAAAAATTTCAGAATCATTTATTCATTTTGTAATATGATTAAAGAAATCAATCAAATGTTGTTTTTAATCTTCATAAAATGAATCACTCACTTTCAGAAATGATTTCGATAAACTTTAATAACAATGAAGTCGTAGGTTTCCAAATTTAACATATTCATCTGAACCTGTGTGCAGCACGAATGATTCTGCTTCAATTGGATATTACTTGGAGGTAGTACCATTCATTTACGAATCTCATGAATATAGGAAATATTTCCAATCATGTTATTTCACGTGTAATACATATTCATTTGACCCAAATAATTGTTTTTCCAAGTAATTTAAATATCTGTGCATACATTTTTTTCATTATTCGTTGTGAAAACAAATTGTACTCCTGAATTCGCTACACTTAATGTACAATCAGAAATCCATTAACACACGCCACAACCTTGAATAGCCTTTAAATCATTCTTAAAATGAAAATCTATTCATTTATTTCACAAAATAATATAAATATCCCGTTGTCATTCAAAAATTCACAAAAAACACCTAGCGCCACTCAGGCTGGCGGCTAAATTTCGAACCTAGAAAACAAGTATCTACAGCGCCCTCAACGGTGGTTGGATTCGCCAATAGGTGATTGGAAAAATTTCAAATTCAAATTTTGAAAAAAGTAAATAAACAATGATAATTGACAACTCCATGAATGTCATTATGATTAATCTCACAATGTCGTCAACCAAAAAAACACTTAAAAAAGCTGCAACGAATATGGTCAATTCTAGACCCCGGTTCTCTCAGAACCCAGGTTACAAGAACTCCCAAGCGAACAAACCTAAACCACAGTTTAGAAATATAACAGTTGTATCACTCCTGCAATTATCTGAAGCAACATTGTTCGACCAATAGGAGCTTGGCAACCCAGTGCGCGCAAGCGCATCGATCATTTCTGTACAGAGCGGTATTGAAATTCATTTCGTCTTTTCGTCAGCCATTGTGTTCATATTGTTTACCAAGTGAACACGATTGATTGATGAGCAAAGATAATGAATAAGTTCCTTATCGTATTATCAACAAGCAAGCGAATAATTATTTCAAAGGATTGCAATTTTCATTGCTATTCAATCAAATTTCTTTTCAGTCGACAATAGCAAGCTATTTTGATTTGGTCTGGAATATGGAATTTTTTATGTAAGTAGTATATCAAATGAACTATAAAAAAAACGTGTTGACAATGAACACTTTTCTTAATTACAGGGTTGAAAAGTTGTTGGGGTAACCGTTGTTGGATCTATTAGACAAATTGATGGACATGGTTCAGTACGTCAACTGTTGGTCTTTTCTGTGCAGCAGCTGACAAAATACTCATCGCCATGATGATCCCCAAGATTCATAACATAATAGGCACCACAAGGAGAAGATGATGGACTCAAAAATGTGTAATGGAATTTCTCATGTAAGTAGTATATCAAATGAACTATAAAAAAAAACATGTTGGCAATGAACACTTTTCTTAATAACAGGGTTGAAAAGTTGTTGGATCTATTAGACAAATCGATGGACATGGTTCAGTACGTCAACTGTTGGTCTTTTCTGTGCAGCAGCTGACAAAATACTCATCGCCATGATGATCGTCAAGATTCGTAACATAATAGGCACCACCAGGAGAAGATGATGAAATCAAAAATGCGTAATGGAAATGAATAAATGAAAGTTGAGGAACAATCATACTTTCCAAACAATGAATACTTCTTTTATCTTAAATTTTGGGTAAAGTTTCAGAGATGTAAGTATGCCGCTCTCGCTATATTTCTATTGGCTTGGTAATTGCAAGGCATTATTTTATTAATAAATATTTATATCCCCCACCAGGCACACTCACAAATAGCATACGCTCATAACCAGCATGCCCTCACTAACACCTATAGGAAAAAAGGAAACAGCTACCTGTGATTTCCTTGTCATTTACTAAACATACCCACCATTGAGACTATGTATGAATGGAAAGGTGATGGAAGAAGACTGAGATGTAAATGTTAAGTCACCTTAGAGAAGCATTAGAGATTATGGGTCGGTTTCACAAAACTTTGTACCGTTAAATTAATTGGAGCCACCGCGATTCTTTGAAATTTCAAAACGAGTGATTCGATTAGTTCGAATTTTCGTAAGGTTTTTACTCAAACAATTAAAATTTGTGAAATCGACCTATGTGTGTAAATGGAATGTGTTTGTGAAGAGTTGTAATTGCATGAAGCTCAGGTTTAGAATTTGCATTGATATTTTTGTTCACAAATTGTAAATTTTTCATTGTGTGGAGTAGTGTGACGTTTGTATAATTGTCGTAGACTTGAATATTTAGTTTGTTTTCCTGGCAGTATTATTTTAACGATTTCTTTACGTATTAAGTACATTTATACAAATATTGCATTCTGGTTCAGGTGTAGGGGTGTTGGGAGCCTGATATTTATAATCAATAAAAAAATCTACTCATGTCCATGATATGTTTTGAAAATTTACACCTTGTGAAGCATGCTCTCTTTATAATAATTTGAAAATGCTGTTCTTTCTCACATTGATTTTTGAGCTAATCATATTGTACCTTTTAATTTATCTGTATGGAATGTGTTTGTAAAGAGTTGTAATTGCATGTGGTTTAGGCTTCGAATATGCATTGATATTTTTGTTCACTAATTGTAAATTTTTCATGGTGTGGAGTAGTGTGACGTTTGTATAATTGTCGTAGACTTGAATATTTAGTTTGTTTTCCTGGCAGTATTATTTTAAACGATTTCTTTACGTATTAAGTACATTTACACAAATATTGCATTCTGGTTCAGGTGTAGGGTCGGGAGCCTGGTATTTATAATCAATAAAAAAATCTATTCATGTCCATGATATATTTTGAAAATTTACACCTTGTGAAGCATGCTCTCTATATAATGATTTGAAAATGCTGTTCTTTCTCACAATTGATTTTTGAGCTAATTATATTGTACCTTTTAATTTATCTGTATGGAATGTGTTTGTAAAGAGTTGTAATTGCATGTAGCTTAGGCTTCGAATATGCATTGATATTTTTGTTCACAAATTGTAAATTTTTCATGGTGTGGAGTAGTGTGACGTTTGTATAATTGTCGTACACTTGAATATTTAGTTTGTTTTCCTGGCAGTATTATTTTAACGATTTCTTTACGTATTAAGTACATTTATACAAATATTGGGTGTTGGGAGCCTGATATTTATAATCAATTAAAAAATCTATTCATGTACATGATATGTTTTGAAAATTCGCACCTTGTGAAGCATGTGCTCTATATAATAATTTGAAAATTCTGTGTTTTCTCATTATTCTCTATTGAATTAAACCTCATATCTTCTAATTTCTCTGTATTTTATTTGATTGAACTTTCTCATTAAAGAATTTAGAAATATTATTGTGTTTGACTTTCCTACTGACATTCCTACAGCTTCTAAATAAACATGACAAGAACAATCATCCTCTTCCATGAAATATACATAATTATGAGGTATTATTCTTGACAAGTCATACTTTCATGACTATTTTAAAATATTAGTCATTTGAAATCTACTGGAGATGATCAAATGATACATAATAAAAAAGTATAACCCATGATTGGCCTATTAAATCCATTTAATAAATCAGTGGATACTTCAGGGTGAAATTTTTCATCAGAATTCAAAACCAAGCGCTTTTGGTTTAATTGAAGACCATCATAAATATCAATAGATATTATATTGCTTGATCTGTTGCACCTTCATAAAACTCTTTCTCTTGATATTGAAGCAAACAAAAAACTGAATATGCACTGATGCTTCAAGATAAGATAAAAAAATTTAATTGATAACAATTCCATTGAATATTAATTACTTTTATTTTGTCCAGTATATTAGAATGTTCTAATTTAATATTCATATTTACATACATTACTTGCCCAAACTACAAAAATTAATGTTACACGAATCATTTCGCATATGCAGCAAATCAGAAAATTATTTAGAGCTGAATATAATTCAGTCCGTTCCTGTTCAAAAACTGTCACTCTGTAAAATAATGGTCGAATTGCGCATGATTGTTCAAGGTTATGCGATCGATATGCTTCAAAATTTAGTGAGGAGTCGGACAACTGTTTATATTACTAAACTGTGCCTAAACCGATTTCAAGCGAATAACCAGTAATGACCGCGGTTATCTACGGTCCTGCCTTGCGGTTATCTACGGGATAACCGCGAATAACCAAATATCGCTTGAATACGGTTCAAGTCCAAAGTTGACGTTAGCGTTGGAAACAAAACAAATACATAACCAAATTTTATATTTGAATCGTATTTCGCAATGTTTACCAATAAGGACCAGGTTAATCGCTTGAAATCGGTTCTAATGTCGCCAGTGTCAGTGTTTGTCAGTTGACACTGATGCTGACACTGACAGATCAACGTCAACAGTCAGACAGTCACCAAAAACATGTCCACTGTCCACATACTTCAGATTGAAAGTATGTAATCGGAATCGCTCTACAACTTTCAGGCTTTCAGCGATTAATACGCCTGAGTAATTGAAAAGTGGATGAAAAAATGGAATCTTATTTGAAGAGGAAAGGTTCTTATTTCAACACCTATTCTTCAGAAGTGGCAAAAAACTTTTAATGAAATAAATTTTCAGCTGATATCACGGATGATTCAAGTAAACAGAACTGTCCTCATGGAGAAAAATGTTATAGGAGAAATATTCACCATTTCAAAGAATATCAACATCCTCATTGTAATTTTTCATTTTTGGATCTTTTTATCTATTTACTTTAAATACACTCCTATGATATTTTAGTACTCGAATATTTGCCAAATGGAGAAAACATTCCAGAAAATCTACCCCAACCTAAAAGTGTTTACTTAGAACAACTGGGTGTTTTGAAGGACATTTTGAAAATGAGCGCTCCACTGGCTGAATCGAGCAAGGCTGGTTCCTCGGAGGGAAGATCTCAGAAAAAAATTAAAGTTGATAAAATCTCTAATAATAAAGGGAATTCACACAAATTATGGGATAAACCTACTCATCAGTCTTTGAATGCAGAAACAAGTGTTGCTTTAATTTCAGGAAAAAAACAGCATGTTGAATAGATTGACGCTAAATTCACCATATTCCATCTTCTACACAACCATTCCAAAATCTCCAGCTACGCTGAAACAAAAAAACTGTATAACTTTTACAGGTAATGGAATATCAAAATGCTAGGATTTTTGTAGTTTCCGATATACCTATTTCAGATATTCTTTGTCCTAGTCTTGGAAAATTGGCATGCAGTTTACAAATAAATTTCATGATCGACATAATGTGGTTGATGGAACAATATAAAGCAAGAAATGTGAGGTAAATTGAGAGAAGGTATAAAACTTCTAAGTACCATTAATTGATTTTTTCAGTTCTCTACCTATGACCATCGTGTACGGATATGAATTTCCACAAATGGAAGAGTTCATGAACAAATTTCTCAAACAGGTCACTTATCATCAAATGAAAATGAAGGATCCCTTTGGAATACATCACTCGTAAGTCTGAGTATTGCATTTTTTTTTTATATTTGCTAGCTAATTATTCAGAAATCATCTGAACATTTTCAAACACTTTCCTCCAAATATGTAAGGAGTTGTTTGTTTTTTTTTTAGCAAAATTGGAATATATGTTTATGATGATGACAGTGTGAGGGTAGTAGTTTCTACTGCAAATTTATACTATGAAGACTGGAACCATTATAATCAAGGGTAAGGTTATTTTTCATTCTAATACTTTGTAAATTAGTTATATTTCATTTACTTTCAGGCTTTGGATAAGTCCCAGGTGTCCTCTTATGACTGGAAATTCAACACAAAATGGGGAATCTCCAACAAGATTCAAATCTGATCTCCTGTCTTATTTAAACACCTATAACATTCCTTGTTTGAAACCTTGGATAGAGAGAATTGAAAAAATAGATTTCAGTGAAATTAGGTAATTTATTCATGAATAGGTTATTTACTATAGTGTGTTATCATATGTGATAAGAGCTTAGATGGTTCATTCAACTTTTTTCAGAGTTTTTCTTGTAACGTCCACTCCTGGTAAGCATTACCCAGATGACAGAGGCTCACATGTCCAAACAGTTGCAAGATTACTCAAAAAGCATTGCAATTTACCTGCAAAAACAACACCTCAAAGTGAAGGACCTTCTTCTTGGGGAGTGATGGCTCAATCCTCAAGCATTGGAAGTTTGGGAAAAAATGCTGGGGAATGGCTTAGATCCACAGTATTAAGATCTCTAGCTGCTCATAAGGCAGCCTCATTAACTTCCAATTCCAATGCAGTATTGAGTTTCGTCTATCCTACTGTTGATAATGTAATGAATGGATATTTCGGCCCTGAAAGTGGTGGTTGTTTACCTTATTCCAAAAGTGTACATGAAAAGCAGAAATGGTTCCATGAGTATTTACAGTGAGTATAATAACTATTCACCTAAATTCAATTTCAATTATAAGACCTTAATATTCAAATCTCTCATGTGCTTTTTTATATTGATTTTTTAATTTTTCTTTAACCATGAACTTACTGCATTATGTTACATAATGTTAGTTTGAATTTCTATTCATTAAAGACTCCTGATTTAGAATCAGCACTCGAGTTGATTACGAATGCCCTTTAAGTGAAACTTTTTTTACTACCTTTGGAGATATTGCTTGATATTTTCAATGAATGATGATCAACCCAAAATTTATTTTATCAGGGAAAAAATTTGTCTTGGAAATTTAATACAATGTAATGTTCATAAAACTCATCATGTATATCAAAGTATTTATTTATTTATTTACTTAGGGTATGGCATTCTACACAATCTTATGACAAAAAAAATTTAAGTTTACAATTTAATGTCAAGTCTATATCTATAATCTATCATATTAAAAGAGGTTTATGATGGATTATCATACACTTCTCGAAATTGTTTGGTGATTTCAACAAACTGTTTTCAGTGAAAAATGGTAGTACAGGAAATGAAATAACGAAGTTTTTAAAGTTTGAAGACTCTCGTTTTAGAATTTTTCGGAGCACCGGTAGCCATGTTATTCTTGAATGAAGCATAAAAAAAGAAATTTTTATAATTTATTTTTTGTTCTACAGACATGGAAAAAAATTTCCGGGCTAGACCAATGCATAGATCGCATAACTCCTTTATTCAGCTTTAATTTTCTTCTTGCGAGACTCGTGTACGACTATTTGTCTTCGAGATATCGAATTTTCAATGCAAAAGGATACTTCTTCACTCAACTGTCGATATTTATGGAAACTCCTGGTCGGCCAGCGAATTTCCTACATAAATCTGTGGAAGATTTTCCACCTGTAACATTAATGTAAAAAAAGAGCAAAAAATGCCATTTTGCTATTTTTTGGTTAACAAAGTACATCAAACTGTGCAATTTTCTTCTAACCTAAGCATTCCCCCCCAGTATTGACAAAGATACAGTCGAGGAACCAATTAAAGTCCAAATTGCATTCTTTTGCTCTTTTTTTTTATATTTACGTTAGAGGTGGAGAACAATTTTTTTAAATAACCAAAACAGCAGAAAAAGAACCCTCTGTCGTGACGGCTCGCTCGTCGACCAGAGTAGTTCCAGAGATATCGGCAGTTGATTGAAAAAGCATCCTTTTGCATTCAAAATTCGATATCTCGAAGACAAATGGTTGTGTCCGAGTCGCGTAAAGAGCAAATTAAAGCTGAATAAACAGGTTAATCCTGAGTTGTAGGAACGTCCATCAAATTTAATGCTCCCTCAATTCTCCATTAAACGGAGTATCCATGGCTACCGTCTATTGATATTCCGTTTAAGGGAGAATTAAGGCAGAATTAAATTTTAATGGACGTTGCTGCAACTCAGTGTAAGAGCCTATGCGTTGTAAAAAATTTTGAAAATTTTTTTCCTCCTGCTTTATCCACGGATTGCATTTCTACTGATGCACCGAAAAATTTTCAATGAATAAATTCAAAAACAAGAGTGTTAAAGCTTCAGAAGTTTTTTTTTAAATTTTCTATATGACCATTTTTCACTGAAATACAGCCTGTTGAAAATCACCAAAGAATTTTCTTGTTCCTTCAATTTTTATGAGAAGATTAGATCCACACAAAATTCTGTGCATGAAATGAAACCCTAGAATGAAACACTTATTTTTTTCTACTTTTGAGCAATGAATAACAGACTTCTCTTTTCAGTCAATGGAAAGCTGATTCACTTCAAAGGAGTCGGGCCATGCCTCACATCAAATCTTATACTAGAGTATCACCATGTCTCACTAAGCTTGCATACTATCTTCTCACAAGTGCTAATTTATCAAAATCTGCTTGGGGGGGGTAACATTCAAAAGGATCAGAGTGTTTATGTAAGATCCTATGAGGTTGGTGTGTTGTTTGTACCAGAACTATTCAACGAAGAGTACTTCGAGATCATGCAGAATGAGAACAACCATCATTCGAAATACTTTCCTTTCATGTATGATTTACCTTTAACACCCTACAGGGCTGATGATTATCCTTGGTGTAATTAGATTTGTTCTCTTGATACACACTTTATTTTTTTATTTTTATGAATATAGTTTATTTTTTTATTGTTGTGTTTGATTATGCTTCATTGAAACTGCTAAAAAGGAAATATTCAACCTAAGTTCTTCTAATTATTAGAACTCATAAAATTAAGTCATATTACTAAAAATCGTTTGTATGAATTATTCAACTGCTTAGAGACTCTCAACTCCAAACCCTTGAATCTGAAAAATTCTCAGGCCGAAGCTCCTCACGCATAGAGAATTTCAAATATAAACATGGAACATTCGTATGAGTTGAGTCATATTCGATCGTTGTCAGTATTTCTTCAATCCTATCCTACAACCCTATTTCATCAATCCTAATCCAGTGTTCTTTAAATGGGCTATATTTAAATTATCATACAGAGTATTTCAATGAACATTATCCACTCCACATGATTTTGCAGTTGTCACTCTTATGAAAAAACACGCCAAAAATCAGTGAGGGACATCCTTTTTCTGATACAAAGGCGTTGTAAAATTGATGCCTTCTTTCCTGTGGACTCTCCTTCCAATTCTTCGAATGGAACACTCTTTACATAATTGCATTGTTGGATTTTTCTCTACAAGAGGATTACAGAATAGTATATTCTAAAACAAGTTGCAGAATGAGCTCCTATTTCAACACGAATGCGAAGTTCGAAAACGAGCGACGAAGGAGCGAGTTTTCGATAGCATGAGTGTTGGAATTGCCTTCTGCAACGAGTATTAGACGGTATTTTCTCTATTTCAGTCAATTTAAGTGAAATACTCTCGAAATTCAAATGAAAATTCAGATTAGTGACTTTTGTTTTGTATCTTGGCAGTTGGTGTGACATACGAAATTTGACAGATCACGGAATTTGAATTGATTTGATTCGAAACTTGATTCGATCGGAGGTCAGTATTGACAACCATAAAACGAAAAATATAACTGAAAACAATGCTGTAATGAGTTTCATTACAGCACTACTTTCAGTACTGTAATGAACTCATTACGATACTGAAATAGAGAAACGAATAATACATAAGTGAAAAGTCAATCAGTCGGGAGTTTTACGGTGCAGCCCCCCCCCCCAGAGTTTCACGGTGCCCACCCATCAAAGAGAGGAAGAAGAAATGCGGAAGGAGGTCCCATTACGGAAATGTGTCTTTCATAAATAATATTCCAAGAATAGATTTCGCACTTTTCTAATATATGCCAAGATTTTTTTTTAATAATCACCATCCAACGGGGTAAAGTCGATCAAAAATAAATGTTTTCATAGCATAGCGCCCAATCGATTGAATTCTTTTAAATGAAACTGAAATTGTAGATAGCTCAAAAATCGAGCAATTTGATCAATCCATTACTATTTTTTCAACTTTTCCCATTCAACTTTTAATTTTCTTCAAAGGGTGATCGACTTTACCCCTCATATTGGGTAAAGTAGATCACCTATTTTAAAGCATAGAGAAATCGACTTTATCCTCTTAGAGGGTAATGTCGATCGACATATATTAAAAAAAAAAAAACATTAAACCAGTCTGTTTCAGGTAAGCTCTCTATGAACCTTGGTTCTGTCACCCCACGCTTAGTTAAATATTGCCTAACTATAGGCTTGATGTCGATTGGCTGTAAGGGAAATCCCCAATTGGCGCTAAGTTTCAGGCCTTCAGCCAACATTTTCTTTTCGTTTGCATCTAGAGCGGGTGGTCCATACTTGAGCTTATGTTGTCCGTGATAAGAGTCATTGGGCGCGTTCACCGAACGTAACAGTCGTGGAACTGTTGCGGAATCGTCCGGTGGCACATACGCTACAAACTCAACACGTTCTGGAGAAGCGGGCATTTTGGGAGCGCTTTCAATTTATGCTAGGTAGCGGTAGCGGAGCGGTGGCAAAATCTTCGTTCGGTGAACGCGACCATTGACTGTCGAATAAGGAATGGCAAATTGCTCCGCGGCAGCCCTCATTGATATTTTTGTTTGATTAATCGCCGCCTCTGCCCTCTGAAGAAATATTTCTTCATGATTTCTTATTCTGGGGTCCAAACTTTTTTTGGTAGTGTCGGGACATCCCAAATTAAATCGAAATTTAAAAGCATATCTCTGAGCCTTGAAGTGATAGAAATGGATTTTTTCTAAAAATTTCCAATTGACCTTAAAAAAACTTAAATTACAGTGTTATTTCTGTTCATTCACATTCATTAATAACTATGTTATTCCGTATAATTACTAATTCTTTTCCTTCGCGCAAGCTGTCAGCTGTCGTATCAATCGTTTACGCATGTTTCAATTTTTGCCAATTATCAACCTTCTATAAACACATTTGCCCACACGTTCTCACCTTTTGTATCGCTGAACACTTCTCACTCGAGCACTACTGCACTCTCACTCTCAATGTACTAATGGCCACAGATAACAAAGTATAATAGATCGGACACTGACGTTCTATGATGAAAACAACTTTTTTAAACCCCAAGCGGTTGTTGTCTCAACTAGTATAGTACAGGTTACTACTTTATCACATTTTTTCGGCAGGCTTGGCGCGAAATTCAAATTACGTTCTTATTTTGCATTTTAGGATTTTCAGTATGCTAACCTTTTCTGAATTCTAAGCAATTGAAAACAATAGTCCTTCACAAATATATATTTATTACTGTTCTCTATACAAAAATATACAAATATAATATAAATATACAGAAAATGAGGTAATTGTCTACACTGACCCGAAAATCTCGAAAATTGACGAAAAATTCAGTAAGCACTAACCTTGATATGCAGAATCTGTTTTCAGGTCTTGTTTTTTTTTCTAAAATACTCAAAGTTATTGAGGGTTATCCTAAACGAACACTTCATTCTTCAAGTCTGTGACGTGGACTTTTTGTCATTATGAATACAAAATTCTCGATTTTTTCTTAATTTATAGCCTTCTTTATTACTGAATTTCCCTAAAATGTGATGATTCCTAAGTGTTTACAAACCGGTGATATGAATGATATTTGTCATCTACTCATCTTCATTTCTACGTCAACAGCGCAATATAACGTGATTCGTATGACGTAGCAATGAAGATGGCCATCATATCACCGGATTGTACACACTTAGAAATCATCAAATTTTAGGGAAATCCAGTGATGAAGAAGGCTATAAATTAAGAAAAAATCGAGAATTTTGTATTCATAATGAAAAAAAGGCCAGGAAACTGAAATATTATAACGGACTTGAAAATTGAAGTGTTGATTTGACCGTCAATGAATTTGAGAATTTTTTTTAGAAGAACCAAGACCGACCAGATAAATCTGAAATAAGATTCCTCTTCTGCATATTAAGGTTAGTGCTTACTGAATTTTTCGTCAATTTTCGGATCAGTCAAGACAATTACCAAAAATAAACATATATGTATATTTAAAAGTTTTACCAAAAGTGACACAGGGTCGCAAAAAGTGCATGTCTCTATCTTTAATAATAGCTGAGATACACTGCAGTCACACCCAATTTGGGACACAGTGTACATTTAAAAAAGCTGGCTTCTCAAGATTTGCTTGTTCCCTTTTTCCTCATAGAGTTTTTGCCTGAATTTTTTTCGGGTTTACAAGTGCAGCACTTAATCTTTCTTGATAGTTCTTGATTTGATACTGCTTCTGGTTTAATTGTATTTTCAGTTTGTAAATCATGTTGTAGAGAATCTGTTCCTGTGCCCTCAAGTGTGTTTGTCTCAAACAGTTCAATTTCGAAAGTATCACAGCTCTTTTACCTGTAAAGAATAAATTTTTTCTTAATCACTGAGTAAAAAACATAAATCTGAAAGATTCAGCCAATAAAAAAAGAACAAGAGATGAATGTGCAAAATTATAATTATTGTACTCACCTTAAGAAATTCTTCTCTCTTTCATTTCTTGGAATTTTGTCACAAATTGTGTTTTACAATTTACAATGATGAAGAAAGTGGATAATAACTCTCCAATATTTAATAAATAACTAATAACTATCTTCTTCATATCCATTTGATCTCGTGAATGTAAATAAATAATGTGATCAATAATTGTGTGAATTATGTCAATAAAACATATATATGTTCGACAAACACGAAACACGACTAAAAACCTCAAACAGAGTCATCTATTGACGATATCACTAAATATTGGCGTATGCAGCGACACGAGTATTTGTTGTCTCAACTAAAAATACTATTTGGGGTGGGGGTAGGAAGGTGTCAAGACCAGGGAGTTAAAGAAAGTGGAGGGGGCATAACGTTTGAAAAGTGTCACCAAAACAAATCCGGATTTGGCACACCAAGATGGCCGACTTCGAGGTATTTTCAACTGTAGGTTCTGCAATTTTGGCCTTATTTATTATTAGTTCGTTGATTTTGGCAGTTGTATGTAGTGAAAAAACATATAAGAAATGGTTTCTTGTACAGCATATGCTGATCTTACTCGCCAATTAATGGAGAAAAGCTAAATTTTTTGACGTTTGTAAATATATGGTTTAATTATTGTTGCATACAATTTTAATTGATAGGGGTACACGAGATAATTTACCTATTTGTTTCATTGCATATTATCTGAATTTGTATGTACCTTAATTGAAAAAATAGAATGTATGATTAGTAACAGGAACAAATCATTCATTCCGTACGTAATTCAACTCACCAATTCATTAGAAGCAATTGTTTATGATATTTTGACTCCTTGATTTGTTTCGATCATTATTTATTCATCTTTTGGTTATTAAAAGAGAATCGAACAAACTTCGAATTGTAAAAATTCAAATATACAAAATTCCCGCCTCAAATTTGGCTCCGCAATATGGCGGATTTTTGGTGACACTTTCATAGCAAGGGAAACATAGGATATGCTACCTCCCCTTCTTCTACCTCCATGGTCAAGACCCTGCTAATGGCTAATGGACGGCTGTCACAGAACACAGAACATACCAAAGTTGGGTATATTCTGTGACTGCTGTAGACTGAAAAAAAGCAACCATTCCTTTTTTCGGGCTATTATTTTCACAGAGATTTGATCGATTTTACCCCGCATGATCGAAATTACCCCGTTTGACGGTAATGTATAAATTTGAATCTCCAAGATATAATATGGGTCCCTCGTATATTTCTGAAGAATGAATAACAATATGGAAAGTTTGTTTTATCTTACGCTCCTCTCGGAAATAACAATGTGTTTGGATTGGAGAATTGAAAAAAATCATTTCTGAAATATAACCAGCAGAGCCGCCTTGAAACCAAAACAACTACATATTGGTAATGGGGTTACGCTTATATCGTAAATAAGTTGTTATAAATAAGAAAGTGTCCCCTACCAGTATAAATAATAGGACGTCGGCGTCTTTGATGATGATACATTGCTGGATATTTTCCTTGTTTACGATTGGATATTCCTCTGATGTTATTAATTTTTTACACCCGAATTTTTTTCGTCGCCTGGAATACCAGAATTAGTTTGTTTTTGCCAAATGGCTAAAACTGTGTAGTGAGGTACTAGGAGTCCATTTTTTGAATTTTTGCCACATGTTCATCTAATGCACTCTATATATGTCATAGAAAATTATGTCGAATTGTGTCAGGTCAATTGACAAAATGAAGTTCAGTATCAGGCATTTCTGAATCTGTTTTAGTTTTTCAAGCGATAGAGATTGAAATAAAAATTCGTGTTATCAGATTAATGGAAATAACATCCAAAAATGGGTTACTCAGTTGCATTTTGAAGGCACCATAGGAAAAACAGGGCATGTGTGGAGAATTTTGTGATCCAGGATGGTTAGTTGGTATTTTCTGCATGGTTATAGCCTTCACAGTAATCTATCTCACGATAGTGTACTTAGAATTCAATTAGGCTGATGTAAAAATAATAAAATTATGTAACAAAAAATCAATATTTACTCATGAAGTCCTATTTTCAGTATCTATTATCAAACATGAAGAGACCACAATAAAGGTAAGAAATATTGATTGTTGAGGAATTTGAAATTATTCAGTCCATGATATGCCAATTCCCACAAAATTCCATTCACTGTTGCGTAAACATTTTAGTGCTGTGCTGTGCCTAAGGTGGCGTTGGGATACAGTAACCAAGCCTACACAGAACAGACCCATCATTCTGAATCGCACAAGGTCTAAGTTGCTTCTGGGGGGTTTCACGGAAACCTCTAGAAGGCATGTAGAATTAAAAAAAAACAAAAATACAAAAAAGTCGTGAAATTATTCATCAGTACCGGTTATTTTATAGGCCCCGTCACCGATTTTAAAAATATTTTGCACAGTGAATCTATAGGACTTCCTGATACTACAGTCTCAATTAGGGCTCTGGGGAGGCAGTAATTTTCGAGAGAAAAAAATGAATGAAACTCATAAATATACTGAATTTACCTCGGATACGGCTCTGATATAGTCTTATATAGTTTAGTTTAACAAGGTTAGGTTATGTTGGGTTAGGTTAGGTTCATTTTCCCTACCTAAAGTTGAAAAAAAATTTTTTTTTATGTAAAAAAAAAATTGGACAAAAAAAGAAAACATCGATCCGCAATTCAGGTTGTGTTAAGTTAGGTGAGGTTAGGTTCATTTTCCCTACCTCAAGATCACACAAAAAAATACAACTGGGCAAGGTACTTAATAATTACCATAGTACCTCCCAAATGGCACAGAAATATTCTATGCATATTCAATGAATATTCCACTGGCATATTGAAATATTCCAAGAATATTCCATATCTCCCAAGGCATAAGCCTGGCAGATTCCAGGCATATTCGAGGTCACCATGAAAGATCTGCCAGCAATATCTTATGATCTTCCAAAATTTATCCATGGCATATGCTATGCACATTCACCTAAAAGCCAATTTGCGACTTTGGCATTGGACCGACGATATGCTGGCAATATCAAAATTTTTGTAGTGGTACCAATGCATTGATTATTTTTACCATGGGTAGATATAAAAATTAGAAACAAAATTGTATCAACTTTGTTATAAAAAAAAATTTACGGAAGCCACACCGAAAACATTTTTGAAACATAGATAAATTCAAAATAGTAATAATCGAAATGAATACCATTTTCAATTCCTACGCTCACAGATATTTTATCATGTGGTTGGAGTAATGATATTATTATTATTATTTTGTCAGTGACAAAATCTAATGTCATTTTTCCAACCACATGATAAAAGATCTGTGAGCCTGGGAATTGAAAATGGTATTCATTTCGATGATTTGAATTCATCTATGTTTCAAAAATGGAAACTTAAGTGTTCATGTTCCTAATTGTTGAGTTGTATTTAATATTTGATTCATAGTTTCCACATACCTATATCTGTATGATGTGTAATCCGATTTACAAATGACATAAATATTGTTTATCTGTTTTTCAGCTTGAAGAAGGAAATAAATTGGCCGAAACGTCGCTTACATAATTAAAAAATAAATTAATTTCACATTGTTTCTCGAGACAATTAGTTCCTTTCATTTTCAGCATAGTGGGAAGAAATATTCGTACATTGATATCAAAACAAGTAGGTTACGCTCAAAGTATATCAGACTCCTTCATCACAAAAAATCGTGAAAACCCAAAATAGTTTGAAAACTGCAGAATTGTCGCAACATATGTTTCAGTCGATAACTGTATTTTTTGTTACATGATTGACGACAAAAAAAATCGAGCTTGTCCATGTCAGAAACGTCGTCTCTAGCTCACGAGAAAATCCATCAAAATAAGACGATATATCTATCCGATGTTTCTTGAGGAATTCCGAAAACTAAATTGTCCATTGCCTTTCTGCATTCCATTATGTTGTCTTATCGCTGCCGCGATTCTGTACTTGATATACAAGTACAAATTATTCGAAATATTAATCGTGGATGAATTCTAAGAACCAGAACCGAAATAAAATGATCTATCCAACCTATGAACACAACGAATTGGATAACGTCACATTGACATTTTGTCATTCAACAAAATTTCACTTTTGGATTTTTAAATTTTAGTTGTTTTCCACACAAAAAAGGAAAAGTAATCGAAATAACACCAAAGAAATGGGGACTGTTACTGGAATATCAGCAATTGATTCATTTATAGAACAGTATGGTTGGACCAATATTGGAATATTTGTTTTCATTGTAATAGGAGCGATATTCTTCTACATTTATTTCATCAAAAGTGATTACTGCTCGTGAGAAACATAAGGAGGGACTTATCAGCAAAAAATGAATCAAATTTACATAACCCAAGTACCCAAGCTAATTCTGATAATAAAGTGAACTTAACTACATTTGAAATGTTTTCATTTTGATTCCTACTTTCGAGTATCCCATGTGTGTAAATTATTTTGGATTTGGCAGTTCCTAAGATGTAAATAGTTATCAAAATATTTTATCCAGTTTCAAAAAATCTTATGGAGAATATAAACAATTTGGTAGTAATTCCAGCATCAAGTTAATCTGCCAAATACAACCCTATGCTCCGTTATATTTTCCGAATACGTAAAAATATTATTTCTTTTTGGAATATCGAAAAAAAGGAGATGGAAAATATTGCTTTATCATGAACGAATTTTCAGAAATAACTACTCAAATCTTGCTGGCCAGTGTTTTTACTTTCAGTAATGACAACGTACTATTCACAATTTCGTAAGGATGAAGGATCATATAAGTGGGAAACTGAGTTCCTCCTTTTATGCAATCCGTCTAATAAAAAATAGTCTTTCCCTATCACCTGTTCTGAATGTCTATTATTCCTTAGTGTATGCAGGGTTCGGCAAGTAGTGGGATCCGGATAGTGTAGGAAAATTTTAACGAGGTCCAGAAAAAAAGTGCTTCCTATTTATTGTATGCTTGCGAATTATATTCTGAATAAAAAAAACGTATTAAAATTAATGTGAGAAATTGCATCGACGCGGACTTAAACCAGTTTTTTGTAGTTTGGTCCAAGGGAAGAACAGCAAATTCGAAGTGTGTCTTCCATGGGCGTCTGTTAATCTCGAACGATATTCGTTTTTCAAAAATTTCATCTTTGAGAAAGATGTTTCACATGAGTACGTCAAGCCTAACATGTCAAATTGATTCCTACTTTTTTACAATTTTCATATTTTTCTCGGACATGTTTGGCCCAAAATTTTTCAGTGCATACACTTTTATACATTCGCGAAGACACATCTTCATTATTTCCAATTGAAGTTATGCTTTCGACAGATTAAACACTTTGGCAGTTGTTCTGCAACTTGTTTTAGACTATACTATTATTTGAAAATTAATGGGATCGGAAGTCAGAATTGACTCCCACAAAAGGAAAAATATAACAAAAAACAAGAAAAACAATTTCTCTATTTCAGTATCGTAATGAGTTCATTACAGTACTAAAAGTAGTGCTGTAATGAAACTCATTACAGCATTGTTTTCAGTTATATTTTTCGTTTTGTGGTTGTCATTACTGACCTCCGATCCACTCAATTTTCGAATCAAATCAATTCAAATTCCGCAATCTGTCAAATTTCGTTAGTGACACCAACTGCCAAGATACAATACAAAAGTCACTAATCTGAATTTTTATTTGAATTTCGAAAGTTTTCCACCAAACTTTACTGAAATAGAGAAAATATCGTCTAATACACGTTGCAGAAGCCAATTCCAACACTCATGCTTTCGAAAACTCGCTCCTTCGTCGCTCGTCTTCGAATTTCGCATTCGTGTTGGAATAGGAGCTCATTCTGCAACTTGTTTTAGAATATACTATTCTGTATTTCAGTATCGTAATGAGTTTATAACAGTACTGAAAGTGGTGCTGTGATGAGCTCATTACAGCATTGTTTTGAGTTTTATATTTTGTTTTGTGTTTGTCAATACTGACCTCCGATCCTATCAATTTTCAAATTAAATCTGTATTTTGGCGTGTAAATTTTTCGAAAATATTTCGTAGTTTTTGAAGGATACGTATTATGACGTTGCAACGGTGACGTCAAACACAAAAATGTTTGAAAATATTTCATGATAGGGCTGATGGACTTGGGATCGTTTGCACCAACATTCCTTAAAGTTGAGGATCCCTTAAATTGATTGAAAGTTGCTGGACTGTCACTCAAACAGAATTCTTACGTAAGGGACCCTTAGTGATATTTCAGTTTTTCATGTTATTGAACGTCATCCCAGTTCAATAAAGGCATTTCATTAGCTGGTATGCTACAGATTATAGCTGTCATTTCCTTAACCCAACTTCACTGTCATCCTTGTTTATAAACAAGGATGTCATTTTGACGATTTCATGCTTGTTGAAATTTCAAATTTGTTGCTATAATTTCATAGAAAACAACAAATATTCTGTAGTCAGTTTATGAGTATGACAAACTATTTTAGTTTATAATCCCATCCTGAGGAAGGGGTTAGGTTTAAGCCAGAGAAAATATACATACTGTTTAAGCATCGAAACGTCACTTAAATATTTAAAGGAGATTGGTGCAACCGGCCTTTGGGGTCAATGGCATTAAATAGAGTTATTTTTTTATTATTTCATTTCGTGATTATCGAAAGCAGCTTTTGGCAATTCTGTCATAGTCCTGCGCTGATTTTCGCTTTCATTACTTTGACGAAATCAAGCTTTCAAAAATATGCTGGAACCCGGGGCAATATGATGGTACCTAACTTTAAGATCCTGATTTTTGTATTTGTAACAAAATAACTCAACAAAGTCATTTTGAATTCAGCTAGGTAAATATATTTTCTTAGACTTCAGCCAACTAGATAACCAACTAAAAATTCTTACGTAAGTAGTTTTTTCTTGTATTTTTCGAAAGACAGGCTTTTCCCTGGTTTGTCTCGTATACGGGGGGCGAAATGGGGCATTCTGTCTGGGTTAATGTATTAGGTACATGTAGGCGAAAGAATATATTTTATTAATACAAAAACTCTTAGTTATATATGATCTCTTTTATTTATTTTACAATCTTTAACTCTTGGGCTTCGGTAAACACATTTCTGGCGCTCTTCTTGCATTAACTCTGGACCAATTTCGACAAGTTGTCTTTCTTGCGTATTTTCGTACCATCTGAAACCAATATACAGGGTGGCCATTTGAAAACGAAACAGACGAGATTACAGACGAAATAAATTTTTTCGATAGAAATGATCGGACAGGTCGATTTCTGTTTCGAGGGGGACAACTTAAGATGTAGGTTACGGACGCATAGCGCTTCAACCCTTGCTACTACAACCCTCACCCCCAATTTTTGAATAGGGGAGATGGGGTGAGTGATACCTCATTTGAAAGGTTTTTCACAAAAAAACACTACAAGTGCCATGAAAACACCACTTTATTTTCAAATGCTCAGTCAAGAATATTTCGAGAACTAATGCATAAAATGAAAAAACAATTACTGTGCTGAAATCAGTATAAAATTACCTTTCAAATTAGGTATCACTCACCCCATCTTCCCTATTCAAAAATTTCAGCACAGTAATTGTTTTTTCATTTCATGCATTAGTTCTCGAAATATTCATGCGTTAGTTAATTTTATCACTTAAATTAAGTTTTTGCGAATAATTGACATTTCGTGCTTCCGAAACACCAAAATTTCCGTACTTGTATTTGAATTTGCAAAACATCTACCACTGGGCAAATGAAGTCATACCGTATGTGTTAATGCTATACTAGGGTCAGATATTCGACTAGCTGTTTTATTCACTGAAATAATTCTCCAACTGTACGGTATCAGAACGATTTGAAGTATTGATCTAAGAAATAAGACTTTTCAAAGTAAAGTAAATAATTTATCAAAAACTCACATCAATTAATAAAATATTCAAATTGTTCACCATTAGCTTCCATACAATGAAATAAGTTTTGTTCGAAACGATGGCGCACATTTTGCAGCATTTCAGATGTGATTTGACGACATTCGTTCACTATACGTCTTCTTAAATCTTCTATGGAATCGGGCTGTGTAGAGTAAATTTTACTCTTCAAGTGGCCCCAAAGAAAGAAATCTAGTGGTGACAGATCTGGCGATCTGGCTGGCCATTCAGTGGGACCCCTTCTTCCAATCCACCGATTTGGAAATCTTTGATCCAGATATTCTCGAACTGGTAAGGCGTAGTGTGGAGGAGCTCCATCCTGCTGAAACACAATCTGATTTTCCACATAATTTCCAGCATTGTTTTCAATAATTTCCGTCAAAATTGGATCCATGTGATTTTCCAAATACATATCTCCAGTAAGATTACCAGGTAAAAAGAACGGGCCGACAATGTTGTCACCAAATATTCCAGCCCAAACATTGAGTTTTTGTGGTTGTTGAGTATAAACTTCGTGCAACAATCTCGGATTAGCATCGGCCCAATAACGACAATTGTGTCGATTTACTGTGCCGTTTAGAAAGAACGAACACTCATCGGAGAAACAAACATTGTACAGATAATTGAAGAGTGGAAATTCAAAAGGGTCTAAGTGCCACTTTCACGAAATTTTAGATTTCATTTGTTATGGGGTCTATGTGCCAAGGCCAATAGCCTACGAAACGGTTCATGTGCCATCCGCATCAGGCAGTCATCATTTCTGATGAAAAAAACAATCTTTTTTTACTTCTTTCATCAGTTTGAGGGCGGGTTTCACAAAGCTTTAACTGTACATTAAAAAAACCTTACCTAAATTCGAATCAATTGAATCACCCGTTTCGAAATTTCAACGATTCGGGATGGCTCCAATAAATTTGACGTTAAAATCAAAGTTTTGTGAAACCGACCCTGAGACATGTTTTATGTAATATCTCAGTTCGATTTTTTTGGCACTTAGACCCTTTTGAATTTCCACTCTTCAATTGGGATTAGCAGTTACTCGTTCACTCATTGTATCACAAAATTCAACACGACGGTCAAAATCATCTTCGTTTAGTGCGTGTGAAAGATGGATTTTGTAAGGATGAAATTTATGATGCTTCAAAATATTTGCAATTCGAGTTCGTGTAAAACCAGATTCATATGCTAGCTGTCCAAGAACAGCTACTTCAGCTGCTTCATTTCTTTCCATGTTTCGTTTTTTATTAGCCACGGACCCGGTTTCTTGAAACTTTGACACTAATTCCAAAACATACTTCCTATTAACATGTTTATCTGAATGTCGTTGATTGAAGAATTCTGTGGTTCTATTCGCACATTGATTGCAAAAAAAAGTGCAATTATTTCCACCCGCTCTGCAATTGAATAAACCATGTCGAACAATGAATTAGAACACATACAAGTCTCGATTCAAAACTAAGAATAATTCACATGTCAAAGAACCAGTAAGCCAACTGTTCGTAATAAATAAAAAATTATCAATCCTCATTTTTTTGAAAAAGATATTTTTTTTTTTTTTTTTTTATTTATTTGATGTTTATTTGAAAAAAAAGCTTCATACAAAATGAACAAGAAAACAATTATTTTTAATTTAGAAAACAAAAGGTTTCACAAATAAACATGAGTTCCCCACTAAAACCGAAGTTGTGCGTGGGTGCTCATCCGCTTCCGAAACAATCCTCTTCCCTTCCCATGTGTCAAGACGCAAACAATGTATCCGCCACATGGGAAGGGAAGAGGATTGTTTCGGAAGCGGATGAGCACCCACGCACAACTTCGGTTTTAGTGGGGAACTCATGTTTATTTGTGAAACCTTTTGTTTTCTAAATTAAAAATAATTGTTTTCTTGTTCATTTTGTATGAAGCTTTTTTTTCAAATAAACATCAAATAAATAAAAAAAAAAAAAAAAAAAATATCTTTTTCAAAAAAATGAGGATTGATAATTTTTTATTTATTACGAACAGTTGGCTTACTGGTTCTTTGACATGTGAATTATTCTTAGTTTTGAATCGAGACTTGTATGTGTTCTAATTCATTGTTCGACATGGTTTATTCAATTGCAGAGCGGGTGGAAATAATATTAATTCAATAATCAACAAAATGAAAACATTATTGAAGCCAACTGAGAAAACACTTCATAATTGAGTCGGAAATAGTTTCACGAATTGGGACTGGAATATTTCTGTGGCATCATTAATGATTTGATTTTCCTACCTGGTAATCTGATTAGAGATATGTACGTATTTGGACTTTTTGGAGATTTCTATCGATCAAGTGTTACCGCATGTTATTGGAAATACTGCAAGATTGAGCTACTTCGCAATACGCTTTGTTTGTTCGACATCTTGATTAAAGATTTCTATGTCAGTGGATTGGAGGAAGGAAGCCACAGTCATGGTTGTTTTGAAGCTCAAAATGTCGATTTTTCACAAAAAAACACTACAAGTGCCATGAAAACACCACATTTTCAAATGCTTAGTTAAGAATATTTCGAGAACTAATGCATAAAATGAAAAAACAATTACTGTGCTGAAATCAGTATAAAAATACCTTTCAAATGAGGTATCACTCACCCCATCTTCCCTATTCAAAAATTGGGGTGAGGGTTGTAGTAGCAAGGGTTGAAGCGCTATGCGTCCGTAACCTACATCTTAAGTTATCCCCCTCGAAACAGAAATCGACCTGTCCGAGCATTTCTATCGAAAAAATTTATTTCGTCTGTAATCTCGTCTGTTTCGTTTTCAAATGGCCACCCTGTATGATAAATCTCAATACCAGTGGCGTAACGTTTCTAATACCTCTAACTGAATTTCGTTCTTTTTCACGATCTTTTCGTAGATTGTTTTTCCATACTTTTCATTAATACATTAAACGTTTTTTTTTTCGAAACCTCAACGTTTCAAACAAAAACACACACACATACATTGGAGCGAAAATCCGACCGCCCAATCTCCGCACGTGGTAGGTATGATTTCTATAACGCTAATGCCGGCGGAAACTGTATTTTCTTAAACTTTTCGAATTTTTTCGTTTTTGGAAATGAAAGCACTATCTGCAATATAATTGTGGAAAAAGCTCGAAAATTCGTTTAAGATTATGAGCTTTTCTCAGCAAAAATCGAGCGAGATTCTTTAATTTTTTCCAAAATTCGATCCAGGGCAACATATATATATATATATATATATATATATATATATATATATATATATATATATATATATATATATGTGTTGCCCTGGAATGCAGAGTCTTCCAACCGAAATCGCAAATGTGCGGCTGGCTTCCTTGTGTTGACTCCGTTATGCTTTTTGATTTACCATCTTTTCACCGTATTGATGAGGACCTAAAGCCGGAAACACGTGTCTACGGTTATTTTTCATCCTTGAGGGTTATGTCCATTAGATTTTTTTCCATATATATATATATATACATTAGACTGATTCAAAAAAATCAAAATTTTTTGTTTTCACGAGACCCCCCTAATTTTCTTCAGGGTATCGAAAAAAGGCTGCTGTGAAAATATCAGCTTCAGATAATAATATTTAGAGGTCGCTCATCAATTATTTCCATTTTCCCTACTAATAGCAAGGGAAAAACTTCTTTTTTCAATAAAAAATTCCTAGAGCACAGACCAATAGACGGATTTCATGGTGTAATACATATTCGTGTAGGCAATTAGATAATCTACAAAAAAGTCTGTTACGATATTTCCATAAAACGGCCACTTCAAAAGTTATACGATTCGATGCTAATATTGAGGTATTTTTGAAGAAAAAAATTATTCCAAAAAATCGACTTACATTGTCTTCACAAAACGCGCCTTCTAATCATCTTCAGATTATGGAAAAAAGGCGTCGGTGAAAATATTAGCTTTAAATATTAAGCGATATTATTTAGATCCGTTTGCACCATCGTTCCTTAAAGTTAAGGATCCCTTAAATATTGACAGTTGCATGACTGTCACTCAAATGGAATTCTTACGTAAGGGACCTTAGAATATAGAACAATATTTTATTATCTATGTTGGGACCCTCAAATAGTTTTATCTAGTGATATTTCAGTTTTTCATGTTGTTTAACCCTAGTTCAATAAAGCATTTTCATTGGCTGGCCGGACACAGATGATAGTTGTCATTTCCTTAACCTATAGCTTTACTGTCATTTTGACGATTTCATGCTAGTTGAAATTTCAAATTTTTTGCTATAATTTCATAGAAAACAACAAATTTTCAGTCAGTTTGACAAATTATTTTTGGTTATAATTCCATCCTTAAATTTGAGGTTAGGTTTAAGCATCGAAACGTCACTTAAATATTTAAGGAACGATGGTGCAAACGGATCTTAGAGGTCGCTCATCGATGATTTCTATTTTCTCTGCTGATAGCTGGAACAAAATTTCTTTTTTCAATAAAAGGTTTTTTATTCATGAACACTTTATGATACATTTTGGTATAGGGAACTAGTTACTCTACGAAAACGTGCCATACGATATTTCGATAAAACCGCTCGTTCAAAAGTTATTCGAACTTTTTCTTCTAAAATACCTCCATATAAGGTGTGAGACATTTTAGTAGAGTATCTAGTTCCCTACACGAAACTGTATCATAAAGTGGAATCCGTCAATTGCTTCGTGAACAAAAAACTTTTTATTGAAAAAAGAAAATTTTTTTTCTGCTAACAGCAGCGAAAATAGAAATCATCGATGAGCGACCTCTAAATATTAATATTCAAAGCTAATATTTTCACAGACGCCTTTTTTTCCACACCCTGAAGATAATTAGGAGTCGAGTTTCGTGAATACAAACAAAGTCGATTTTTTTGAATAATTTTTTTCTTCAAAAATACCTCAATATCAGCATCGAATCGAATTACTTTTGAACAGGCCCTTTTATCGAAATATCGTGGGGAACATTTTTGTAGAGTATCTAATTGCCTACTCGAAAATGTAACACACAATGAAATCCGTCCATTGGTTTGTGCTCTAGGAATTTTTTTTTGAAAAAAGAATTTTTTTCCCTGCTATTAGTAGGGAAAATAGAAAAAATCGATGAGCGACCTCTTAATATTATTATAGGCTGCTGATATTTTCACAGAGGTCCTTTATGGATACTCTGAAGATTATTAGGGGGAGGGTTTCGTGAAAACAAAAAATGAAATTTTTTTTTTTTTTTCACCGTTTCTTCGGGATTTTATTCACCGTCAGCCGGGCGGTAAATGCCAAGGCCGCCAGTAACTCGCTACGAATTCTGCAAGAACTTTCTCACTATCCGAACAGTCTGAAGGATGACCTGCTTCTGTGCATGAGATATGAGTTTCTTATCCAACCCAAGTCGCTCGGTGTTCTCGACAAGATGTCTCTCAACCAACCCATTCACTGATATTATCAGGGGCAGTATGCTCACAGATTTCAATTTGTGGAGTTCTTTCAGTTGGAATGCCAGATCTCCATATTTGCTGAGCTTTTCGGTGTAAGCTTTAGCGATGTTCTCATCTGCTGGTATAGTTACATCAAGCAGCAGGCACGTATTCTCCTTTTTATCGAAAATCGTTATATCTGGTCGATTGTGAGCTACGCCATGGGTAGTGATCATTGTGACATCCCAGTAAAGTTTGCCCCTATCATTTTCCAGAAAAGCCTGAGGCTGGTATAGATGTTGCTCAACCTCATCATTAATCAGACCAAACCGGAGTGCGATCTGTTGATGATACAACTTGGCCATGGCGTTGTGTCTCTCGAGATACTCCCTAGGTGCCATAATTGAGCATGAAGATGTCATATGCTGTATTGATTCGGGAGCTTGAAGGCATTTTCGGCACCGATCAGATGGTATATCTTTCTTTGCTATATGTTTCAGGTACATCCTGGTGGGCATCACCTGGTCCTGGATTGCAACAAGTCTACCCTCCGTTTCCGGAAAGAGATATCCTGCTCGTAAGTACTCCAGTGTTTCCAGCTTACTCACATAAGTATTTTCCAGGTGGCTAGGGTACCTGCCATGGAGGGCTTTGGACCTCCATTCTGATGTTAGCTCCTCAGTTGTTAATATGGGAGGCAGTTGTTGGTCACGTTGGGCCAAATTGAGTGCAGAGATGTCATTGTCAGCCTCACACAAAGCCCGGAAGAGAGGTGAGTTGTTTTTATAAAAGTGTTTTATATATATATATATATATATATATATATATATATATATATATATATATACCTGTATATATACACCCCTTCGAGATGGCACCGCAAGGCCAGATCCTGCTTCTCCGGAAGGAGAAAACTCTGGTGGCTTGGGTGTACAAACTCTTCACCCCGCTACTGAGAGGCAACAGCGGGATGGGCGAACACGCTGGTCAAAGGATGATAATTGTTTGGTTATGCGTGCGCATTTTATTGCTGTGGAACTTGCAGGGAGACTTAACATCGCCTATAGACACCTTCTTGTGGAGATATGGAATGACATCTGCCCCGAACGACCGATCTATGCGCAGCTACTTTCTAACAGGGTGCGATGGATACTTGGTAATCAAAAACTATCTCGTGCTGAACTAGAGTACATCAAAGCGGGCTGTTTTCCAAGTATCATACTTCAAGAGACTGCTGATCCATCAGAAATAGGCAGAAGGAAATCATCCTATGGAATAAGGAGAAGTGCTGTCTTCTCCGCAGGAGATGATGATGGCGCGATTGAACGTTCCTTTGAAGGGAACCTGATGAGGTTCTCGGGAGTAGCAGCTGAGAGCAGGCCTGAGATTCCACAGCTTAAGTATTCTAAGATTGCCTATGAATTGGTTAGGAAGGTTGACTCGATCCTACTGAAGCATCTGACGGGTGTGGGGACGCTGAGGGAGCTGGTGGACATGGTTTATGCGGGTGCTGCGAGAGTATGTGAAGCACTGGGGCAACAGATTGGTCACCAGCGGGATACATCGAGACCGCCCACGATGCCCCCGTGGAAATTCCGCCTGGAAAAGAAGATTACAGCTTTAAGAAAGAAAATTGGGCTTATTCATACTTACATTAACTCTGGATCACTAAATAACAAAGTAATTAAAGCTGTTAGAAAAGTAGCATCTGCAGCACGTATCAAACGTAGGGACCCATCCTTCAAGGAAAAAATAGCTGTTGTTTCTGATCAACTGAAACAAAAAATTAAGGCATTAGAGAACCGTATTAGACGGTACAATGAAAGAGTAAAGCGCTACAAAAATAATAACCTGTTTTTTAAAAATCAAAAGCAATTCTTCCGCACGTTGGAGGGCGAGGACAGAGGGAATGTTGATCAATTGAGACCTGAGGATGCCCATGGTTTTTGGTCTGGGGTGTGGTCTAGTCAGGGTGCGCATGACGAGGGGGCGTACTGGATGGAGGAAGCCGAGTCGAATATTCCCAAAACAACGATGGGCGATATAGAGGTACAACAATTAGACATAGGAGAAATCCTGAAGGGCAGTAACAACTGGTCAACTCCAGGTTCAGACAAAATCCACAATTATTGGTGGAAATATTTCACTAATGTTCATGAAAAACTCGCATCGCTTCTACAGGGGGCCTTGAACAACCCCTCCCGGGTACCTGATTTCTTCACGCTGGGGACCACATACCTAATTCCGAAAGAGGGCGATGGAAAAAACCCTAAAAATTACCGACCCATCACGTGTCTGCCATCAGTTTATAAAATATTCACAGGTGTCCTCACGAAATACATTATTAGCAGACACCTTAGGGAACACAATCTCATGACTGAAGAACAGGGGGGCTGCCGATCCAGAACAAAAGGCTGCAAGGAGCTTCTGGTTATAGACCACATCATTACTAAACAAGCACGAAAAAAGCAACATCTCTGTTGTCTGGGTGGACTATAAGAAGGCATTTGACTCCGTCCCCCATACGTGGCTCTTGAGGGTCCTGGAAATGCATGGAATATCGCAGGAGGTTATTGGGCTGATGAAACACCTCATGAAGACCTGGAGGACTTCGCTCTCCGTGCGTTCGGGAGACTCTATAATTAAAACGGGACCAATCAAAATAAACCGGGGCATATTTCAGGGAGACACGCTGGGCCCCATTTGGTTCTGTATGGCACTCAACCCACTCAGCGTACTCCTCAGGAATACTAAATATGGATATGTCATCAACAAAAACAGACAAGTCGCTGTTAACCACCGCTTGTTCATGGACGATCTGAAATTATACGGAGCAAACTACGAACAACTAAAAAGACTTCTAGAAATAGTGGCGTCTTTTAGTGAGTCAATCGGAATGGAGATGGGAGTCGAGAAATGCGCAGTCCTAGACGTCAAAAGGGACGAATTCAGGAAGCTTCGCAGGGAGCAACACTAATGAATAACATCACGATACCTGTTCTGAGTGAAGATACCGCGTATAAGTATCTAGGAATCAAGCAAGCACTCGAAATAAAAACGCCAGAGATGAAGGAAGCCTCCAAAGCAAAGCTGATGAACAGGGTTGGATTCCTCCTTAGGGCCAAGCTCAACTCAAAATCTCTATTCACAGCCATCAACATCTGGGCGATCTCCAGCATGGCGTATTCGTTCGGCATCCTCAACTGGTCATTAACTGAGCTCCAGGGTCTAGATAGGGGGATAAGATCTATGCTAACAAAATATGGAGTCCACCACCCCCACTCATCGACTATGAGACTTTACCTCCCAAGACACCAAGGGGGGAGAGGGCTATTGAGTTTGGAAGACGTTCATGGCAAGAACATGTGCGACCCAAGGCAGCACTTTCTGAGGAATAACTCACCTTTGTTTAGGGCTATCCGCGACGCAGATGATAGAACATCAGCATTGAGGCTATCTGATCCAGAGTATCGGGTCCCGAGGTGTACTGAGGGAGAGCGTATAGAGGAATGGAACTCCAAGGCCTTGCACGGCAGATACCCAGCTCACCTGAAAAGTGAAGATGTGAATAGGGTGGAATCTCTTACTTACCTGCGGGCGGGGTACCTCTTTCCTGAAACGGAAGGGAGATTGTTGGCTATACAGGATCAGGTGGTACCCACTAGATTGTATATGAAACATATTGCCAAGCAAGAGGTCCCATCTGATAGATGCCGAAAATGCTCCCGAACAGGCGAATCCATCCAACATATTACGTCATCATGCCCGATATTGGCTCCCAAAGATTATCTCGATAGGCACGATGCAATGGGGAAGATATACCACCAACATATTGCTATAAAGCTCGGGCTGCTGCAGGATGAGATACCCCAGCACTTATACCAGCCGAAAACGCTCCTGCAGAACCAGCGCTACAAGTTGTACTGGGATGCAACGCTTGTAACAGACAGAGGAGTAGCGCACAATAGACCAGATGTTGCGTTATTCGATAAGGAGAAAGAAACGTGTACGATGCTGGACTTCACGGTGCCAGCAGATGACAATCTAGCGAAAGCATACTCGGAGAAGATAGCGAAATATTCCGAACTGGCTTACCAACTTCGAGAGATTCATAAGCTGAAATCCGTCGGTGTACTCCCACTGATAATCTCGGTGAATGGCCTGGTCGAGAAACATTTACCTGAAAACACTGAGAAGCTTTGCCTGGATCGCAGTGTTATATCGAGTTCGCAGAAGCAGGTGATATTGGGCACGGCGAGAATGGTTAGAAGGTTTCTCCAAAGTCCGTAACGGCTGCACATGCCTTGGCGACTGCCCGGCGCATGCAGCATTCTCCCGCGTAAAGACGGTGGATTGAAAAAAAAAAATATATATATATATATATATATATTTTTTTGATCACTATTATTGGGCGCAATTCATACGCCGGGCTTGTTTGCCAAGACAGATAAAGATGCTACATCCCTTGCAAGATCTTTCTCACTATCCGTATCGTCCCCAACACGACCTGCTTTTGTGCACTCGAGATCACTGATCGATCCAAACACAGCCTTTCTGTGTTTTCCACAAGATGCGCCTCCACCAGCCGATTCACGGAAATTATGAGTGGAAGAACAGTCACAGATCGCAACCTGTACATTCCCCTCAACTGTAGTATATATATATATATATATATATATATATATATATATTTGAATTCATTTTTACCTAGTTATTTATATACCCAACAAATAAATTCGAACACGTTGATATATATATATATATATATATATATATATATATATATATACATATATACTACTATATAATCTATTAAAGGAGATTTGCCGTAAATATCAAATTTTCAAAATTCTTGTTTGGATACTCGGCAATTTATTCAATACAACAATTGGTCTTTTAACATCTATATTTCGGTCATTAGTTTGGGACCTTCATCAGGATGCTACAAAAATCACGTCAATGGACAAAATTAATACAATCATATAAAAAATCTTACATAGTACAAGTTGTGAAATGAATGGCGAAAGGCAGCATTCAATAGAAAACACTTCTCATTAAGATTGAAACATGAATAATTCAACTATCCCGAAAAGTGCATTATAAAAAAAATAAAAACTAAAAATGACATAGTAGAAATGGTCGTGTCAGATAATATAGAATCTGACATAGAAAATCGTCATGAAATTGAGAGAATGAAGAAGACATAAAATAGAGTGTTATTAGTTTGATTTGGTGAAACTATTATCAATGGATAAAAAGTAGCTATAAATACTACTGAGTCCTTTAATGTCTGCTTTTTTGTTAACTACATTTTTTTGTTCATTAATATAACACATTTCCAAAAAAAGTCTTTTGTCATTGTTTGTTTCGATGGATAAAATTTTAGTATTATTAAAATTGAAATTATGACCATTATTCTTTGCGTGTGAAGCCAAGGCACATCTGTCTGGATGAAGGCGGATATCACTTTTATGTAGGCTAATTGTTGATTATTCGAATGTTTATATTGGCCAAACTTCCCAAGCTCTTAGAAGAAGAATTAACCTACATAAAAGTGATATCCGCCTTCATCCAGACAGATGTGCCTTGGCTTCACACGCAAAGAATAATGGTCATAATTTCAATTAATACTAAAATTGTATCCATCGAAACAAACAATGACGAAAGACTTTTTTTGGAAATGTATTATATTAATGAACAAAAAAATGTAGTTAACGAAAAAGCAGACATTAAAGGACTCCGTAGTATTTATAGCTACCTTTTATCCATTGATAATAGTTTCACCAAATCAAACTAATAACACTCTATTTTATGTTCCTAGTCTTCTTCATTCTCTCAATTTTATGACGATTTTCTATGTCAGATTCTATATTATCTGACACGACCATTTCTGCTATGTCATTTTTAGTTTTTATTTTTTTTTATAATGCACTTTTCGGGATAGTTGAATTATTCATGTTTCAATCTTAATGAGAAGTGTTTTCTATTGAATGCTGCCTTTCGCCATTCATTCCACAACTTGTCCTATGTAAGATTTTTTATATAATTGTATTAATTTTGCCCATTGACGTGATTTTTGTAGCATCCTGATGAAGGTCCCAAACTAAGGACCGAAATATAGATGTTAAAAGACCAATTGTTGTATTGTATAAATTGAAGCCCTATGCCGAGTACCCAAACAAGAATTTTGAAAATTATATATATATATATATATATATATATAAGATACAGCCTCTGTACTTATAGTCCCTAACTGTTTCTTTTTCAACTCCTTGATTTCATTCAGTCCATATCACATTTCTTTCGGAATTGATCGAAGTAGAATTGACTAGTATTTAATTTAATTTCACGTAATAATTCCATCATAGCTAGAATAAAATACGTGTGATTGTCAATCCGCAATAAGGAATTTGAGACATATATTTATGTGCTTATATAGTGCTTTACATTATGGAAGGTTATATTGGTCTTGCTCAGTATTCCTTGGAACCCCTGAAATAGTTATTTCTAATACACGAGTTCAAAATTCAAAAATGATATACGAATTGGCTACTTTTTGAATGAACTACGTGGAAGAATAAACCTTCTTTATATAGTATAATACGTTACCTATATTCTCTGATTCATCGAATTTTTATTGAAATCAATGAAATATTTTCATAAATATCGTTTAGTGATTTTTGCATTGAAAAATAATATATATTGATTTTCTATAGTTCTGTATCAAATCCATTCATTTTGTCACATTTTGTAGAACGAAATCGTGCGAGAGTATGTCAGTTTTGCACAGTTTTCATGGTAACATTTACTCATTTATGTTGGCCTTCTGCCACGAATTTATCTTTTATCTGTCAAATTGATGACACAGAAAACTGTTCTGCCAATCAATATTTTTCAATGTTAAAATATCTGCACGATATCTAAAATATTTCATAAATTTCAATAAAAATTCAAGGAATCAGAGAAAGATCATTTAATACAGTAACACCCTTTTTTTAAAAACTCGCCTCTTCGTGGCTCGTTTTTTAATTCTGAACTGGTGGAAGAATATCAGTGATGTCTGCACTGTTATTATAAATAACTATTTTTTCTCCTGAATTTGACCAATAATAAATAAATCCGTGGCAGGAGCCAATCATATGTAAATATTACCATGAAAACTGTAGTAAGTATTGAGCGAAAAGAAAAAAACCGTGACATAAAGGGAAGACTATAGTCGATTCTATGAATGAAACTTTTAGAAATCCCAACATAAACGTAAGTCCCCATATACGTCCGATTCGGTTGCCGAACTTAGATTCGAAAAGAACGTTCCCTCCCCACTTGAAGCAACTTTGACCAAGCGTTGAACTTCACTCACCTGTGGTGAGTCCTATATACTACAACCAGTCAATTTGATTCAGTATCAACACTACTGCTGTGTTATCACAACAGATAGCGGCAGTTTGATACATTATTAAACAACATTCTATATATTATCTATATTTTAAAACCATGGTAGCTTCAATCGAGGTCATTGTGAATGCAGTTTTTTCTTGTTGGACAATTTTTATAACGTTAGTTGCTCTCCTGTACATATTCTTCGATGTTAATTATTTTATAAGATTAGCAGCCACGATATTATGGGGACGATTTTTTCAAGGGAGGAAGAATGTTGAAGATACGACTGAAATTTTAGGTAGGTGCTCAGTATATTTTTTCTATTATCCTAAAAAGAAAGATAGTTATTAACTCAGTCACTTTACTATTCGTTGTTGATATATTTTCATATACGAGTCATCAATTTTTGTCGTTATGAATTTTCACTATTTTCTTCCCATAGTTCATAAAGAATTAACTGCTGAAATATTTTTGGAATTTTGAAGCAATTCACTGCATATAGTAGAGAGTCGAGCTTAATGCACGAATTGTCAAACATTGTCTTTTATTTTTCTGAAATATTTTAGGGTTTTCTCTCCCAGTTTCTGATACAAGAAAACATAAAGCTCTCATTTCGTTAAAAACAATAGCGAGTTCTATTGAATTTCCTTGTCATAATTTGGCAAAATTTTCATTACAATTATTTTCGAAACAACAATGTTACTGGAAAGGCAGACACTTTCTTGAAAAGTTAAGAAATTACTATTTCAATGCTACTGATCTTTTGGCGATTTTAAATGTTGTGAATCTTTTTTCTAACGTTCCAGTCAATAAAATACTTCGAATAGTGAGAACAAAATTAATCGATCATAATACAATTCATTAGAATTTGAGATGTTAGATACTTGTATAAATTCTATATATATGGTGTTCCATAATCAGACCGTCATACTTCTAGTGGATGTTCTAGACATTATTTGTGATACTTTCGACACAAATCATAAATCATATAAGAAGAGAAAGTTTCTAATCGATTTTTCTCAAAAACGGAAACTGAGCGATGTCACACAAGTGCCATTTTTACAGGAAAAATATCAAAGTTTATGAATTTGATGTAAAACTTTTAAAATAATGAAAGATGAAAGTTTTTTACTGAAAATACCGTTCGCCTACTCAAAATTATACGCTTATGATGGAGATGAAAAAAAATGCACTCGAAACATTCGATGCGTATTTTTGATATTAGCCAATGTGTAAAAGGTGACGCCGTTTTGGAGATATTTGACAAAAAGTGTTGCCTGGAAGTCATCTTCACAGGGCTCTAGCTCCTCAAAGAACCATTTTTTATTATATGATTTTAGTCAAAAGTGTCTCAAATAATACCTAGAACACCCACTAGAAGTTTGTCGGTCTAATTATGGGACACAATGTTTTCCATTTAGACGATATATTTCACGAACATCGGTATAGCTGTGGGTTTCCCTTTATCACCAGTTATGAGCAACAAATTAGTGGAATTTATTGAATAAAATTACATTGACAGATATTCATTGAAACCAGACTTGATGGGGCGGCGTTATGTCTATGATGTTGTTGTGATTTGGCAACATGGCAGAGATGAATTGATAAAATTTTTTGATTATACCACTGATAAAGAACCCACATATATTTAACCAGTTCTTTCGAGCCTTTAGGCCGTCGTCGTAGATTAGTTCTCGACGTTTCGCCAGTTCGAGTGTCTGGCATCTTCAGAAATGCTCGAAAGAACAGGTTACATTGAACGATGGCAGCGAAAGTCTCAACCAACCCACATATACTTTTCCTTCCTTCTAAAAAATTTCAAATTATTTTGAAACAAGTGTGTTCAGAAAAAATACATACATCAGTCGATATCTGAATTTTTAGTGTAATCATCAAATTAGTGTTTGAAATAGGTATTATAAAAACACTCTATTTCAAACTTCTCTATTTCAGTGTCGTAATGAGTTAATAACAGCATTGTTTTCACTTATATTTTGCGTTTTGTGGTTGTCAGTACTGACCTCAGATCCTCTCCATTTTCAAATCAAATCAATTGAAATTCCGTAATCTGTCAAATTACGTAAGTCACACCAACTGCCAAGATACAATACAAAAGTCACTAATCTGAATTTTTATTTGAATTTCGAGAGTATTTCACAAAACCTGAATGAAATAGAGAAAATATCGTCTAATTCTCGTTGCAGAAAGCAATTCCAACACGCATTTTTTCGAATTTCGCATTCGTGTTGGAATAGGAGCTCATTCTGCAACTTGTTTTAAAATATACTATTATGATAGGGCTCATTTAATTTAATCTACAACCGAAATAAGAAATAATTAAATTAATTTCATTGAAAGTTTTCTTTGAGGATAATCAATACCCAGCAAATTTGATGTCTTATGTTCATGGACTTAAGGATTTCATCGAATAAATTTAAAGTTGATACCACGTATTAAAAAATAGTTTTTTTGAACATTTTTCAACTTATTCGGTAAAGAAAAACCGTTTCAAAAAGATAAGGTCAAGTGTAGGGAACAAAACCTCGTTTCCTTAATTTTTTCAAAATTTTAATCAATCGATCCAAGAAAACCGCTAAACTGATCGATCTACCGAACTTTCCGCCAATATTGACGAAGATAGAATCCATTAACCAAAAAATAGCAAAATGGCATCTTTTTTTGTCTATTCACACGTTAACATTACCGGTGAAGAATAATTTTTTGTAGGAAATTTTCTGCAGAAAAAGAAACGGCCTGTCGGCTCGCTAGGCGATCAGTTAGTTCCAGAGATATACACAGTTGAGTGAAAAAGGATTCTTTTGCAATCAAAACTGAATATCTCGAAGACAAATGGTCGTATCCGAGTCCCATAAAAAGCAAATTAAAGCTGAATGAACAGGATATGCGACCTTTGCATCGGTCTAGCTTTTTCCATGCGCGTAGAGCAAAAAAAAATGGTGAAAAGTATACTTGACGGATTATGAATTTATAAATATTATTTAGGTGTGGGAATATTTCTTTCCATATATTATATTCTCATGTTTTTGAATATTAATTATTCAGATATTTCATGAAATATTCTTAGCTGAAGAAAAGGACAAAACTAATTGTTTTCATTATTTTTCCAGGAATTGCCACAACAACGGATGTGGATATTTTCTTCCAGCACATGAACAATGCCAGATATGTCAGAGAGTTGGACTTTGCAAGATTTCATTTCTACGACAGAACAGGCTTGTATGATGAAATTAAGAGAGCTAAAGCTCACATCCTTCAGACTGCCTCGAATATACGATACAGAAGGACAATACCTACTTTTACAGCTTACAAAATAACAACACAGGTAAATGCAATGATAACAATAACGATTTCAATACAATAGAAATTTCCATCAGTAATATGGAATATCAGGACCCAAACAATTGAAAATATATTAATGTTGCTTACTTGAACTGAACCATTTCCGTGATTACAAGAGAATTTCCTCTATTAATATAAATTAGCTTGACGAATGTACACCAAAGGTTAAAGGCCGTTCTTAAATCGTGAAAACGATAACGAAGTAATGACACCATCACAAGATTTTCTACAAATTAATATTTAACATGAAACGCTGGATGGATTATGTGATTTCCGATCTGATTGTTACAAACAGCTAGCTTGACACAATTAAACAAATTGTAGTTCATAATAGTAGCAAAATAGGAAATGAAATAGTTACACATATTATGGAAATAGGAATTTCCACTGAATTTTATGAACTGTTATTGAAAAAAGGCTTGGCCATTCATTCACCCTGTTATTTTCAGATCGTACATTCCTGCTCATTCAGTATGAATCTAAAAATTTTCTCGACTGTTATCATTGGACCAGAGCTGAAAACCAAAGCTACCTTTTTGCATTGTTCAATAGCTGACGTTTTGACGGTCTATTTGTCTCTAGTTAGATTGATGACGAAATGGCATCGCTGTAATGTGTTATTCACTATACTTATCTGAAGACATAGTTGTGATTTGTTTTCTCTGTAGAACAAAATCATGCGAGAATATCTTATTCTCGTATAGTATTCATGGTAATATTTCTCTGATTACATAGGTATTGGACTACTGATAAGGTTTCATTCATTATCTGTCAAATATATCAGAGAAAAAACAGTTCTGCCAATCAACATTTTTCAATGCAAAAATCATTAAACGATTTGAAGCATGGAAAGATCCGAGAAATATCCCAGAAATTTCAATACGAATTAGAAAAAATTTGAAGGCTTAGGGCGAGTTTCACAAAGCTTTAATTGTACGATTAAAAAGCCTTACCTAAATTCGAACCAATCGAATCACTCGTTTTGAAATTTCAACGAATCGCAGTGGCTCCAATTAATTTGACGGTAAAACTAAAGTTTTTGAAACCGACCCTCAATCTAACATTTCATAGTTCATTAAAAATTCGCCCCTCCATGTGTCGTTTTTGAATTTTAAACTCGTGGAAGAATATCAGTGCTTTTTGCACTACTTGTATTATAAATAAATATTACAAGTTATATTTCTGGAATTCCGTATATTTGATATGTTCACTAGTCGGCATTTTCTGACTTTGAAATTCAATATATAACTTTCGAACACCTTGTATAACTATCAATTAACGATATTGCTATGCCATTCATAATTGTCGAGGACATTGCTAGGTAACAAGGCAGATTCACCCGCAATGTCCGAGACGACGTTGAATCGCTGATAATCGAGTTACATTCAGAGCTTTATAGTATCATTGACAACAGCGATGCGAAAATAAAAGCAACATAATTTTATTTGGGCATCATTCAAATCATGCAAGATTTCGATATTCCTAACGATATATTAGCTACAGCCGTCACTATAAGGTTGAACTTCCGGACAAATCTGTAATCCATCATAAAAAAAATATCGGAAGTTCTGTGACTACAAAGTACATGATCAAAGTCCATGTTACGAGCATCATTATAGAACTAAAGGAAAGAGTGGAATTCGTCGAATACGGAGCCTTTAATACTAAATACGTTTTATCAAAAAGAAAAACGTTGGATATAGAGCAAGAAAAACATCAAACGTGTTCACAAGAGAAGAAGTCAACGACGAGCAGTTTTTGATGACGATGGCGGCTTTTCTCATGGGAATCAAACAAAGGTGTTTGTCGAACCAATGGATTAGCGAAGGTGACCAGGGAAGATGATCACGTTTGAAGAACAAGCTAATTGCTACTATTCCCGACTTAAAATTTCACAAGAATCGGATTTAGGCTGTGATATCTGAGAGCGAGGTCAATCCTGTGCTTCTTTTTGAAAACTATGGAGTATTAGGGCTAGTCGGCTAGTCCATGGTGATTGTATCATATAAAAAATGGAAATGTACGGTACAGCGTACAGCCTTTGTGGCATTTATTTCTTTTTTCAAATACATCAAAAAATAGCTTGAAGATTATAATACCTATGTATCGTGGTCACTGCGTTAGAAGATCTTCGGCAAATTTTCTGGTTAATGTTGGAGGAGATAGGAGATATATTAAACTTTCATGAACTTAGTGGATGGAATCATCGAAGGTTACTAGAGGGTAGTGATTTTTGCATTGAAAAAAATGCGAAACTTCAAGATGTGTGGCAGAATCAACGGATTCGGTAAAGAATGAGATAATAGTTACTTATGATACATGTGCAGAAAGTATTGATATTCTTACACGAGTTTAAAATTCAATGAAATGAATGAGTGTTAGAATGAACCTTCTGTACGAGTATCATACATTATTTCCTCTAAATCGCTGAATTTTTATCGAAATTAATGAAATATGACCGTAAATATCGTTTAGTAATTTTTTCTTTGAAAAATTTTGATTGGCAGAACTGTTTTCTATCTCATGAAATTTGACAGATGTTAAATACATCCGTGGCAGAGGGCCAACATGTCATCAATAAATAATACTGAAAACAGTGTTAGAATGAAAAATGAAATTAGAATGAAATATTCTAAAATTGGTTTGTTCTACGAGATGTGGCGGAATGAACGGATTTGACACATAAGTAGAGAAAACTAGTTTTAATATCTTTGGTACCTAACGTATCATGCTTTCATAACTTATTTATTTATAGTTACTTTTGTGTTAAGAATGAATTAATTAAATAAGATTTCATATAAAAATGATCTTCAATGATATATGTGAAATTTTTTTCATCTGGTTGAACTGAAAGTTTGAATGTTATCCATGATGATAATCCAGAAGATCTTTCTCGAATTATACCAAAAAATCTAAATACCTCAGAATTAACCTTACATACTATGATTGAGATTAAAAAGTACTATTGTGGGAGTACCTAGGAACCATCTGAATGAAAACAGCTATTGTTGCCAATTTTTCCAAGCTGTAGAATTTCATTCAATCATTTGGTTAGTTATCAGAAGGTACTGTTATGGTATCAAAATTCTTTATTTTAATTTATTTATTGACTTTGGAATCGAATTAAAAAAAAATTATTTAAATTTTGAAATTTCCGGCCATCTCATTTGAGGGTTCGGAGTAATGAAGTCAATAAAATTAAAAGGTTTAGGTATAAAATTGAAATTTAATATAATTTGACCAAATACACAAAAATAAACTCGAGAACTTCAATAAATGTTAAAAAATAATAAAATGTTAATAAATAATAACTATCACTATCTCTATAATCGAAAATTCAATATAACTCCAAACATATGTCCAATGTAATTTTCCCTTTGATTTCTGCTCCTACTTACTTTTACATTCACGATTTCCAATTTACATCTTCTGTTAGTTCATTTTACAACAATTTCTACCTAGAATTCCAATTTCATCCCAACTTTTTTCTTTAAATTAAGTTTTATTTTCCCTTTGATTCAATTTCAAGTACTCACTCCCTCCATCATTCAACTATTCAACTCTTCTCCCTGTTTCCATAGTTTCTCTCTTCTGTCATCAATACATTTTCTTGATTTATCTTATCCTAATACCATGATACTAAAACTACAAGGTAAACACACGCGCATATCAATCTTCTATCTCTCTCAGATCTGTGACGTCACGAAGAGACCCATTTCATATTTTTCGGGCGTTTGTTCATTGAAAAGGTTCAATTAATTGTGAAGTTAAAGATTTTTGGTGAATTTCGATTGCGTGTTGAAATGTTTTTTTCTTGAATTGTGCTGGTTTTTGGTTAATCTACCCATATTACAAATTATGGTTTGTTGTGTTTGGCAGGTACCTCTAGCAACAATAAAATATAACACAAATATATTCACAAACTTTCAAACTACCCGTTAGGCAAAAGGTCAACAATAATCATATCAGCAATAAGACCTCCCAGATTTGAAAAAGTATAGTGACCAGGAAATTTTGCCCTTGAACAGTTCTAGATTAATTATAGTACATATTACTTCTTTTCGTCCAACTGATTTAAAATGCATTTTACCTCATAACATAACAATAATATTCGACAAAATTGATTTGGTGGTCGAAGCTATCTCTCAGAGTTTGTTGAATTTTATCAGGAATATTTGAGTGTCACTTCCGCAATTGGGTACAAGTTAGATTTCTTTTAGATCTGGGTTGTTGTAGTATCATGTCCTAATACTTTACAATTTTCATAGACTAATATAGAATGTTCATAGAACTACACAATAATTTTCTTTACCTGAATCGGTCAATTTTATTTTTTAACATCTGTTTATATATAAGTATATAATTTCGATTGAAATTATATACTTTTGAACCACTTATCGCATACATATCAGATTATTCAATTGAATACTTTAGAGTAGCGAACTAGCATCAAATCCGTTAAATGGTGTTAAAAAAAATCATTTCGAGTGAGATCATGGCACAATATTGTATCCTAACCTCAACAAAGATCCTTTCTTATCGAGGTACTAGTAGAAGTGACTTGAAAAATTTATAATCAAAAGTTCACTTTAGCTCCAACAGATTTTGTTCAGAATGACTTTATGAATGCAATAATAAATTCCTGTTTCTGCCAAAGCACGCAGTTACAGCGGCGTCAATGCCTGGGACCTCAAACGACATTGTATTTAAAATTTTTGTTGAGGCAAATAACTTATTCCCCAAGTAATATCTGGTGTTTTCAGAGTAACAAGTAATTCACAATAATTTTTCTTCATTTGAATAGCCGTTTCCAACAATTTGTACAACTCTAACATAATTTTATTAACGACTGACCTTTAATTTTCCATAATTATTTTATGATCATAAAAAGTATTGACGCCATTATATACAATAACCGATCATTAATTTGACATGGACGATATAACAATTAGTTGGATATGTTATAGAGTCCATATTTCAAGGGGGATATGCAGAGGGGACTAGACTTGAAAGCTGAAATATCAAAAATCTACCGATGTGTCAACGTTTTTGTCCTTCTTTTCTCTACAATACGAAGTCGAATAGTTCTCACAATCAGAATATTTTTCTTCAAATGCTGAAGGTTACATGATTTCAAACGCGAAAATGCCCACTTCTAGATAGATATGCTTGAAAAAGATGTAGCAGTAGAGTGAGAGAATGCAATTGGTATTAGTAACCTTACCTACCTACTTCATTCGATGTCGTCGTAGCAACTGATAATCTTGGTGCTTAAAGGTAATCATAATTTCGTCTACCTAGTTCGTAAATCTGCCAAGTCCTTTGATTTAGAATGGATTTGGCAGGTTTACGAATTAGGCCGAAGATTTGCATTTGATCGATGACCAACTTTTCAAGGGGAAAAAAGACGATTGACATTTCAGGTGTTGCGTGCTTATATGAAATTATGATGAGACTATCTTATAACGAAATTTCTTCAGCCTACCTTTTTTCGAGATATCACTCTTGAAAAGTGGCAACTAAAATTGAGTTTTTATTGCTTTTCTAAAATTTCTGTAAGACTAGAAATAAAAATTTTGTTATTTTTATGCCCTTGCATTGGACCAACTACGGTTATTTTTCAATATTCCTGTTCATCAAACGGGAGTGAAATTTGCAACCCTCACTTTATTTCATATCGAAACTTTTTTCGAAATGAAGTGCCATGAAATAAAATTACTTCTACCCCTGTAAAATGTGACGGGAATATTGAAAAATTCCCGTGGTTAGTCCTTTGCGGTGCAGGAAATCACAGAATTTTAAGTTTCTTACTTTTCCGAAATTTTCGAAAAAAAAATCAATTAGCACCTTTTCAGGGAGATATCTCGGAAAGGGATAGTCTGAGAATTGTTATATGAAAGACCCATCAAAATTCATACAAGCAAACACCTTCTGAATTTTGTTGCATGCATTTAGAAACACCCTGTATGTCAAGCTTGAAAAGTGATATAATTAACAAATTTTTATTGCATTTTTTGATTTATACAGAGGAGAAAACTGAAATAAACGTTTGCAGGTCCATGTTTCATTCTTGATTTATGTAAACCAATTAGTCTCTTTTATTCCTTTGTATCTCCAATTCTTGAATGCTTCATATTTGTCGTGCTATATTTTTGGGATGCATACTCGGATTTCAAATTCAGCACCACTAGGTATTCTGCCCTAGTTGCCGAACTGAACTAAAAGCTATGAAGGTTAACATTATCAATCAGAGTGAAACATGAATATTTCTTGAGGAAAGATAAGGCTGAATTTTTGTTGTGTTCATGGTATTTATAATGAAAATTGCGAAATTTGTATTCCTGCAAGTCAAGTATAAGTCCCCAAAAATACGTTGATTTGATTTGCAGATAATCGGATGGGAAGAAAAGGCACTCTTCATCGAGCAACGTTTCGTCACATTCGATGGCTTCATCAGAGCGATCGTCCTTAGCAGGCAAGGCACTATTGGACTCAATGTTCCGGAAGTTATGGCCAAGCTTACTGGCAAAGATGTTTCCTATCGACCGGTTCCACCTCCAGAGCTGGAAGATTGGCTGAAATCTATTGAGAAATCGAGTGAAAGATTGAAAAAAAGAGACTGATTGATAAGATCTAAAATGTTGGATACGTTTGTTGTATTAATGAATAATGGCTATTGGCTCCCTAGAATATTAACGTAAATCGGGATGTAACTATTTTTTCATTGATGCTGAAGAATATACCATATTTATTTTTGTGTTTTACCTAGACATTTTTAGAATTTCCCAAGGCCACTCGAGAAAAATGAGTTGAAAGAAGAACAATTTTGTAGTGAATCCAAAACATCGACTATGCCTAATGCTGAATATAAAACCAACTGTTGGAAAGTGATGAAATATTCAAGCGTAAACTTCGATATTTCATAACTTAAAATCTGAAAAGGACATAATTTCAATGAATGAAATATGCAAATCGGTTGTTCAAAAAATTCCTTTGAATCTGTGATTATCTAATTCTTGATCAATTCGATTTTTTAATATCCTTTTGGAACATGGATAATAAGGATTTTTATGTTAAACTGTCTCCTTATGTGAATCATTATTTCAAGGAGGAATATGGATCGAATTTTTTTGGTCACACCCCATCAGTGAAAGTGTGTTGAAATAAATTATTAGTGGAATCAATGTTCCCTGAAATGCATTCGTCATTCGAGTCATCGAAGCGAATTACAATTATTCTGGGAGCATCGTTAAATATATATTTCAATTATAATTTTATGAATTCGCAGATAACTCCACCTCTACATATCAATTGATCAGAAAATATTTCTCCGCAACATTTGTAAAGTAATAATTGGTTTTTCTTAATCACTATCACCTTGGGCAACTCTTATTAAATCTTGGAGGATCTTTCTCATTTTATGTTTTTCTTAATTTTTTTATAGATAAAGTCAGTGGTATAAAATTAAATCCTAAAGTATCTATTCGAATCTGAGTAAAGATTGTAAAATTGAACTTGTCACCTCTCACATCAACAATGGACCGTATAAATTCGATTTTATGTCATATCAGTTTATATTTTTGGTTTTATTGCCAATTCACCAATGTCATTACTGAGCACGAAATCGTTAAGGAAAACATTCAAGAGATTTTCAATGATTCAATAATGATGATAACTGAGCACTCAGGCCTTTTGGCATAATCTTAATAATTTATGGATTTTATGCACAATACAAACGGAGAAATAATTTTAATACCTATTCAATGACTTTTATTAATGATGTGTTGAAAAATTATGAACACTTCGAATAGGAAATACGAGAAACATAAAGTCATCTACTACTTACCTATTTTTCAACTTTGAACGGGTGTCTCAGTAGGTATACCTGTTCCAATGCATTATCTCAGCCATTTCGGAAGATAAAAATTTCATTTTTTCTCATTTCTTTCAAGGAACCTTCATTTGGGGAGTCAAAAAACGAAAATCACCCAAAGTTTTCTCCATTAAATATAATACAAAGTGTGATACATCCTTGAAAAGGTAATTTTGGGTAGAAATAAAAAATTACAAAAAATATACAGGGTTATATTTGAAATAAAAAAGTGGGAGTCCCTTCCGGTCAAAGCGGAAGTGCTTTTCAACTATTGTTTTTCTCAAATAGAGGTTCCTTGAAGGAATTGAAAAACATGAAATTTTCAAATTTTCATCTTCCAAAATGGCTGAGACAATCCATTGGAACAGCTAAACATGAAAGTGGACGAATGATAGAAATACAAAAAGGTAGCAAAAGTTGATATATCATGTTATCCCATTTTGTCAATCGTTTTGATGTTATACTGATTTTATGTAATTATATTTTATTATTGCGTTGAAATGTAATCAGTACCTATATAACGTAGTCTTTGTGAAGATGTTTTTCTCAGGTGTATTAAATTTCAGGTTTACAAGATTCCGATTTCCGTACGTATCTGGCCCTTAGTCACATCATAGCTCATTCAATAAAACAGAAATCTAGAACGGCTATGAGCTTTTGTTGTATAACCTGAGAACGACGCAGTTATTATTCTCTAGACTCAAAGACCAATCTCCCCCCCCCCAACTGTTCTTGAGCAATCCTACCATATATGGCATACATTTCGCGAATCCGTCAGGATTGTTGGTAAGGGTAGACTAAATTTTGGTAGGATGACATTTTGAAAATCATTCGTCAACTACTACTTCAAAACAATCATCAATGCAAATAAAGAGGTGAGTTCTTTCAATGTTTTTTTCAATCGCGGTATATTTTAATTATTATTGTCGTGTATCGAAATAATTATTTTTATTTCCGACAGGTTAATTCTTCCATCATTTATAAAACTCCACAAAACAAGAAACTACTCGGACCTAAGAAGCGGTTTCTTCGGAGACAAGGAAATATCCATAATTATTAACGAGTTAATGTAGAATATTACAATTATTCCTATAATTAACGTGATTGGATAAGTACTGCTGTACAAGAGTTGCAAGTTTGTTTTCAAACACATTTTATTTTCTTCACAATGCCAAAAAAAAAAGAAATATCCGCTGTTAAAATAGAGAAGTTAAAAGGGAAGTAGCAAAAAGTAAAAATTGAATGTGGGAGAGGAAATGTGTTGAGGTGGACAGATTTATTGGGAGGACAAAAGTGGCTGAAGCATGGAAGACTGTAAGAAATTTAAGAAAAGAGGGAAAACAGGTCAGCAAGATAAGTGAAAAAGAATGGGTAGAATATTCAGTTTTGAATTTCGAACATAGAAGTTGCATAAAAATTCAATTATTCAAAATCATAGAATAAAGAATATATTATCTTCTATATTTTATGTTTGAAATCAACAGAACCACAGATTAGAAATGTCAAAAGATTCTCGCGTATGAGGCATGTCAAAAACAAACGAACACCCCTTGAGCACCCCCTTGGAATTTTCTCAGTTCAATTTGACATTTTCAGAAGTCACAAAAGTTGTACCCACGTTTGTTACTTAGGAGCTAGCACTATATCTTTATGTTCTGTGGTTGTATTTCTTCGTTTGTCGTCTACGGCTCGCTTACGGACCCTTTTCGCTGTAGCGCATAATATTCTCGATAGGAATTGACTTATGAATTAATCCTAGAAGAAAATTTTTTGAATGTTCGGCACTAATTTCAGATATTTTCTAGCGTCTTCTTGATTCCGAAATGTCCACGAGAAGTCTCGTCGCACATTCTCCATTCGATTCCAAAAATTTGTTAGTTGGTTTTTAGTTCCGGTTTACTGATAATTGATAATTTTCCAGGTAACATTTCTGTTATCCATGTATATACCAGGCTGAGAAAATTTTTATGTACCGGAAAGATGAAAAAGAAAAGTTCCAGACAACTAAGTTCATCAAATATCTGTCCCAAAGTGGTCTCTGTCCCATACGCAAAATCCATATTAAAATCCTCTAGGTTATTAAGAAAAAGAAAAATTATTTGCCTTTACGGAGACGACACCGAGAACATTTTTGAAACATAGAAGAATTCAAATTGGTAATCATCGAAATGAATGCCAATTTCAAATCCCAATCTCCAGATTACACTGTTTTGTAGTTCTTGCTCATAACATCGGATACATCACATCTAATTGCTATAAATATCGAAGTTTTTTATGAAGATTTTGTCTCTGAGGTGGATGAGATACAGATGATTCCAAACAAGGCTGAAACCGGTATATCTCTCATCTCAGTGACAAAATCTTATATCATTTCTCCAACCTCATGAAAACAAGATCTGTGAGCCTGGTAATCGAAATTGGCATTCATTTCGATGATTACCAATTTGAATTCTTCTATGTTTCAAAAATAAGAGGTTATTGTTCGAAAAAAAGATGAGTAAAATCCACAAGCAGCTCACAACATACTTTTTACTCACAGAAGATGCTCGAGATGGAGACCACCAGTTTATACACATTTATCTGCACGTTTCATCAACTGGTAAAATTGCTTTTTTATGGTTACACCATCAATGCGGATGATATTTGAGAAATGTATATTCCTATCTATTAATTGCTCTCTTGATTCAATATATACAGAATAAACCATTTCTTTCGAATGTGCACGAATGAAATAATCTATGGGGTTGTGTTCTGGAGATCGTGTAGGCCATTCAATATGATCACCATGTCCCATCCACCGATTTCCATATACACTATACAGTGAAAGCTCCCACAAGCGGACATTGACCGGACCAGAGTTTTTGTCCGGTCATGGGAGATGTCCGGTTGAGAGATAGTCCCATGAAATATTGCTGTTTCTTCGAAAACTTTGGGTACTTCTAATTTGGTTTCGTAAAATATGCCTTTGAATAGTAAAAAACGAAATATAGATATAACAGCTATTATTAAGTATTAATTAATAGTACGTATACATATATATGAATTTTGGTGAATGAAAATTTGATACCTCTTGTAGATTTAGAGTTATTTCAGTGGAAAATGAGCGTATAAGAGAGAAATACAATCGTCATTCAGCAAAACTATTTATTCAAGTATTTCTTTCAAAAATGATAACTGCCGACTAATAAACTCTACAGTGATTTTGTTTGTGGCTTGGTTTACCAGGTTCTAAGGAATACTATATTTGGAGATTTTTCATTTTCTCCAACGATAACTAGGTACCTACTTGAATCTTTTATTAACCCAAAAACAAATTGAAAATATCAGATTTTGCTTGTCGAATGAATATATCTACCCCTATTCATATATAGGCCAAGCAAATCAACTTCAAAAAATGGTGTGACTGGAAATAATTTTTGGAGTTCGGGAAACTGTTTTCATCATTTCTTCGGGCCTCTAATAAGGGTACTTTGAATTTTGTTCTAATTTCCCAGTGGAGCGTATGTTATGTCGTGACGTTCGAAAAACCTCGAAATTTTTGGACTATTTTAGGTTTTTCTCGAATAATTTCAAACGAAGCAATTTATTAAAAACATTGTGATAGTCAAAAGGGTTCAGCATTGAATTCTGATTCTAAAACGTACTACGACATTATATTTCAAAGTTTCATTGAAATTGTACGTACTTTTTGAAAAAACACATTTTTCTATTATAAGACGTAAAATATCTATAGATCAAAATGTCATAGAATGAGAGTTGTAGACCATCCCATTGTGGTAAAAACGTAATTCCATCTCTCCAAATAGTAGAAGATCCGAACCTACCTCGACCTTCACCGAGCTGATAATAGAATAGGACCTATTTCATAATAAACTTCAGATGTTAGATAATATATAAAAAATAGGTTGCCTAAAAAAATCCTGGACAGAGTATTTTTAATTATTTTTTCAAAGGTATGTCAAAATGAGATAAATTCACCGGTGTGATAATAGAAAAAAAATTATATCAGCATAAGCGCTGTTTTATTGTGAACACGTTGATATAGGGTTGCCTGCAAAAAAACTGGACCTAATAGGGGTTGCCGAGGTTTGAAGGTTGCATTGTTGACGCGCCAGGTAATAATGAAGGACCGAACATCGCAGTCGTATCTGAATGTAAGACAGTGCGAATGCTCGGTACGTATACTAAACGAGTTACACCTTCTACCTTCCATAGTTTATATTGTGAACAATACGGCGATATTCTGGAATTTCAAACAAAATTGAATACATAACAGTCCAATGTATGCAATATCATAACATAATATTCACACTACTTATGGGAAATGTGGAAAATGTGGACCGAAAATAAGGGTAATGCAATAACAAGAAAATTGTCAGAAGATCTTGTATTATATTAATAAATTTTATTACAGAACAGCAAACGAACAAAAAATAATATTAATGAAAAACACGCACTGTCTTACATTCAGATACGACTGCGATGTTCGGTCCTTCATTATTACCTGGCGCGTCAACAATGTCCAGTTTTTTTGCAGGCAACCCTATATCAACGTGTTCACAATAAAACAGCGCTTATGCTGATATAATTTTTTTTCTATTATCACACCGGTGAAATTATCTCATTTTGACATACCTTTGAAAAAATAATTAAAAATACTCTGTTCAGGATTTTTTTAGGCAACCTATTTTTTATATATTATTTAACATGTGAAGTTCATTATGAAATAGGTCCTATTCTATTATCAGCTCGGTGAAGGTCGAGGTAGGTTCGGATCTTAGACTAAAACCACAATGTCTAATCTCGCAGTAGCTCATCCTGCTGAGGATGCTGATCAGCTGATCATTAAATCGTAGCTAATGCTTTTATTCAGCAGTCCCATAAATGAATGATTATTGTTGGGGAACTACACTGTCCTTCTTGTAATTTGAACTGTTCCAGCCCCTATGTACCAACATTTTTTAAGACTGGCAAAGGCAAGCAAGACGATGTTGTCCATTCTCCCTTGCACAACTAGTTTTCCCCTATTTCGAAAAACAACATATTATGCAGGTTTGAGATAATTTCCAACGTCTTTAGGAATTTCAGTTGTCCTTTACCGAGAAATGATGACTTTGTGTCGCAGCCTATGAAGCATGAAGGAATAATATGTTGGTTGAGGCTTTCGCGGCCATCGTTCAATGTGACATGTTCTTTCGAGCATTTAGGCCGTCGTCGTAGATTAGTTCTCGACGTTTCGCCAGTTCGAGTGTCTGGCATCTTCAGGAGTTATATTTCAGGAGATGTTCTCACTGGATTGAACTGCCACTCAGGCAGTTGTCTTTTTTCTTGATTAAATTTTTCGTTCTGATTTAATTTTTCGTGCCTGTTGGACGTAGGACTGAAAATAGCCCTTTGGTTACTTCTGAAAAATTGTGAGGATTTAAACTGTGTACTTCATCATGGAAAAGAATACAGGGACACCCTGTATAAGAGAGGCTGATCATTTAGGAACGATGACTAGACAAATTCTTGAGATAAAAGAAATTCTGATCAATTTTATGTTTCTATCGCTTCTGGAAATCGGCAAGGGGCTTATACCGAACTACGGTTTCGTCGAAATTTTGCAGTTTTTTCTGAATAAGAACCATACCGTTGGAAAAGTATACCTAATATTTCGTATCATGATAGAATTATTTAAGAGCATTGCAGAAATATAAGGGGTGTTCTATTTATAAAATCACTCATTTGTTGAATAATATTATACGGAACACCCTGTATATCAGAAAATAATTTCCTGGGTCTGATTTGGCAGCTATAGAAGCCTAAGGCACTATTGCAGGACCCTGTAGAATTTATTCAATATAAATAGCGATGTTCGGGAAATCTATCTATGCCCTTCTTCAGACGTATGAATAATAATCAGTGCTACTATAATTTGAGTACTCCAAAAATCGTTTGTGTAAATAGGGGATCCACAACAACTACATTGACGTCATTGACGTAATGCATTGTCAAGTTCATTGCTATCGCATTCTATTGAATAAATTGTATGTTCCTTGTGACTGAGAAACCTGCACAAATAAATACAATATTGGTCATATTATATCCATTTAACACTTTTTATGGGAAAGTTATGCAAAATTACATATATTTTTTGCAGGAACAAATATCATTTTTGTTTTGCCATTTCGAAATTTGCAATTCATTGATGTAGTAGAAGCAGTACCTCAAAATGTTGTCTACGATGAGCTGAATGTCATGAAGTAGATATCTTCCTAGAATGAAAACAATCCGGAGTCTCTCTCCAAAATACATAGATTTCGAAGGATGTTTTAAACTGTAGTTGTTAAAACATAGGTACTCGATCAAAAAAAAAAAAAAAAATAATTGGAAAGTGTAAAATTGTACCACCTGTAACGGGTAGGTATATTAAATAATATAAGACAAAAATTGCCCGTTTAAAAAAGGCTGACCAGCTAACTCACTAGGGGAATGTTCTTCACTGTCAATATAAGAATAATGAAATGAAGGGGCGCGAGATAATTTAAAGGCCTGATCACTTGATAATTGAAAAAATTATCGAAATAATAGTGAGCTTTGATCTTTTCTTTTGAGGATGTGAACCAAAAGGGAAACAAATTAGAATAGAAGAATTAGCACACACTTTATTATTAATTTTTATATTTACAACCTAACTTCACTACCTATCCACTTACTATAAATTTCTGATTCTTATCCTGAGCTTGATCTATAACTTAGATTCAAATCCAAATGAAAATAGCAATTTTGGTTTGTTTGGCCAACAATCAAATATTACACCCTTTACAAGTTATATACAAAAAATAATCCCACTTGCAATAATTCTCCTCTCCAATCAAATGTAGAAAGTCCTGTCGACTTCTCTCCTCAAGAATGCTTACTTGAATATCACTTACTTGGATATTTGTGGCGTTTGATATATTCGTATGACGTGTAATCCTTTTTTTAAGAGTTCTGATCAATTTATAAAAAAAATCAACTTCATTATTTATGAGGGTAGAATTTAAAAATCCCTTGACGGTTCGCTCGAACGCTTCGATGTTTCTCTCTCATCAGATTAGAATTTATTACGGTTAAGAAAAATGAAAACGAGAATCAACAAAAAATTAAACGCATACGGCGCAGTATTCAATGTACTCGAACTCTGACATTTGAATCTTTAGAAGCACAACTGAAAGGGACAAAAAAATTTCTCAAAAATGGGAATAATTCGAAAACGGTTGACCGCAGTCATTTACGAGACAACTGAGAGTCTTTAAAAAATGTTAGATAATTTATGAATCAGACCGATAATGACTTTTATCTGAACTCGTGTACTATTACTAGTGATTTCTGTTCCTTTCTCAACGACAACAGTGAAAATTTCAAGAGAGTTGTAGTTATTATAATAATATTCAAATGAAATTTCAAACTGAAATGACACCACCACTCCTCATTGAATCGTGTCATTAAAGAGCGCATCTACAACGAGGTCTCACGAGCATTTCCGAGGATTTTAGGTGGGAAGTTGAATTCAAACTTCCAGCATGGATTTCTTGTTTTCATTCCGTATTCCGTTCATACAGTGCGAATTTGACCTTACGTGTGTTCCTGTTGTCGTAAAAAACCGCTCACGATTGTTTACAATGAAATTTAATTAGGTATGTTCTAATTCAGGAATAGACTTTGTTTGTTCAAAGGTGCACAGTCAAGGAAGCTGCTGACGTTTCGTTTGTTCTTGAAAAACATGCGTTTCACCAAGTGATAAGGTGAGTGGGAGCGGTAGAAAGCTGTTTGTTTTTCCTGATTTGGAGCCTGTTTTACACTTCTTTTGAATTAATATACGAGAAACTTCAGTTTTACGTGTAAAAACTTTTTATTTTTCGGCAGACTACTAGATAATTATAAATATTTTAAAGCTTTATAGGTGATCACAAATTTTCTTTCATAAATGTAAATCATGGGCAAATTTTTTTTTGAGTTGAAACGAGAAATGTAATATTAATAATAAATAATAATAAAGTTAATAAATTCGAGATATAATAAATGGAATCGTGTTTTGAAAAACCCTAGGATTCGCAACTCGCAACTTTTTTCAAAGGGTATGTCATGTGAGCCAATACCAGCTGCATCATTTAAGGAGCAACACTGCAAACTGTGTCCCAAATTGGTTGAGACTGCAATCTACCTCAGCTATTATTAAAGTTAGAGACATATGCGGTTTTTGCGACCCTGTGTCACTTTTTTGTAAAACTTTTAAATTCCGAGAAATATTCCAACTATGTACTTTTGTTTCTGACATACAGGGCGAAAACAAAAATGTGCACTATCGGAGATGATATTATTTCTTGCTTTTTTCAAATGGAACACCCTGTATATTTTAACGTCAACTTTTTGCATTCTTTTTTATGAATACATCGAGGTATCATAACCAAATTTTAGCGAAATCTATATTTATATTTGGCTTTTTGGTAGTACCTATTAGGCCATCAATTCTTCCATACATGCATACATAGGCGGAAATAGCATTTTTTGTGGGGAGCACAACTTAGAGGATTCTTAGGGAGGTTTGGACAAAGTTTATGTTGAAGAGCGATATTTTTTTTCTGTGATAAATTGTGCTCGTTTTGTGCCAATTTGTTTCGTATAAATATGTCATGAATTTCGAGCCTGTTCAGTTTTCTAAATATTTCGAGTGATTATTTGGTGGTGTGTGTTCTAATTTTGTCCCTGTTCAGTTTTCGTAATAGCGTTTTAGCTCATGATGGAAACCTCTTGGTAAAAAAATATAGTACGCTATTGGATACAGCTAGGTACCCTTCTTTGAGTTTTTTTCTCTGTTCTTAATTGGATATGGGGGCTTTTCCCATTCATTTATTTCCGGGAATATTTGTCTGTTCTAGATTTTTCGATTTCTCGTATTCGGGTCATTTATTGTTGTTCTTTAGGAGCGATTCCACCGGAATGCTGCACTGTGCGGCAATGTTGCGCACAGTGTGCCGCACAAATGTTCGTTGCGGTGTACTCGTCCAAGAGAACAGCAACAAAAGTGCGCAACTCTGTTGAAAAGTTCGCGCGTACAGTTGCATACTTTTGTGCGCGCACAGTTCAGCGTTACCACCTTTGGTAGATTTCTACTTTTTTGGTAGATTTTCGGCGATTCGGAGAGAAGTTTGGTAGTCGACTCTCTTCAGTAGATTTTCGGTAGATTTTCAGTCGATTTGTCTATTCCCTCAAATACGAGTTATTTTTGATTATCTACAATGATTGACACATATTTCGGAACACAGAGGTATATAAACTTCATAAAGGAATGCTAGAACCAAACTGTTCATGTTAATGTCTGGATCATATATGTCATTTCCAGTTCAAAATTCCAACTGAGTTTGTTCTATGACGGTATAAATCCAACTTTGTGGTTCCGATTTGCGACAACGCACTATATTTCTGTTATTTTCACCTTTATTATGAAACAAAGAATCATTTTAATTGAAATATATCATGTTGAGGTCACTTTAACCATCTCTCAATAGCATTATAAAGTATCGGATAATTAGAATACATAAAAAAAAATTTCGATAAATTCTTGGTAGATTTCATTCAGAATCCGGTAGATTTTTGGTAGATTTCGAAATGATTTTCGGTAGATTTCCGAAAAAAAAGGTGGTAACACTGGCACAGTTTCTACCGGTGGACTCGGGTCGACGCATACACACATGTTTCAGCGAACTCATTCTTGCTTCCGCTACGCTAGCGGAAACATCTATTTGTTCGCGCTAACATGTAGTGAAATAACTGGAAAATAATCGAATTTATCGAAGAAATTGAACTTTATTCCGTTCTGTGGGATTGTAATCACGGAGATTACAAGAACAGAAATAAAAAACACGACGCAACTAAGGAGGTGGCGAAAAAATTTAATTGTGACTCGACCGAGATTTTGCGGAAGTAGAAGATTATTTTGGCTCAGTATAGAAAAGAAAGTAGTTTGTATCCCGTTTAGCAATCAAAGGACTAACAGCATTAATCAGGAACTCAAACTGTTCGCACGATATTCGAGTGAAATTTTAAAATCTACTCAATGGGTCTATTTTCATCATCATTCCATAAATCGATTCATCTCTTCATTACAATGTTGCAAAAATGAAACATCTATGTTTCTTTCTTATTTTTTTTTTCAAGCAAAGTGTATACCCCAACACACGCTGCAGCATAAAGCACCACGTTTTCTTGATCCTCCATATTCAACAGTTGAAGGAAAGCGGAACACTGAGAGAGAACAGTGAGATCCTGTTCGTGCACACTGTGTGCTGCACTGTGCGCGTACAAAAGTAACGCACAGCTCTGTCGGTGGAAACGATCGCTAAATATGTTAACATCTTGTACGCGCACAGCTGAAGTAGGTACTGCACAAAATGTTCGTGAACAATTGTGCCGCACACGATTTTGGTGGAATCGTACCTTTTGATCTTGACTATAACAAAGTGTCCTGATCCTTCTTTGTACTGTTTACCGCAAGGTACGATTCCAACAAAATCGTGTGCGGCACAATTGTTCACGAACATTTTGTGCAGTACTTCAGCTGTGCGGTATAAAAAGAGTCGTCCGGGCTCATTGGCCGTGGTCCATTAGGAATAATTTCACCTAAAGTTTCGCCTACAACTTTGGTAGGCATTTTCAGAGGATTCTCGGTCTAAGGTTATACCTCGAACGCTGAATTTCTGACACTGATGTGTTCGAACTTCGAACCGGAAGCGTCATCTGCACCCCGGTTTATGGCGGAAAAGGTGGTGAGTTTACGTGCTCGATGCTGATTGGTCCATCGCTCCCGCTTCGTATCGGCTTGATCTTTGTTTTTTCTAAGGTCGGTAACCGGGCGCTATGCAAGAAAGGGGGCTTTTCTTTTTTGTTTATGTTATTTTTGTGTTTATAAATTTCAATGACTTCCATGTTCAGCCTGGGATAGTAACTTTTGATATTAGAAATAATCTCCGCCTTTGAAAAATCTATGTTGTGTCCATCTGTTAACGCATGTTGCGCTACTGCGGATTTTTCTGTCTGATTCAGTCGAAAGCATCGTTCGTGCTCCTTAATTCTCGTAATAATACTTCGCTTTGTTGTGCCAATATATAGTTTGCCGCAGTCACAAGGTATCCTGTAAATACCAGCTTGTGAAAGTGGGTCGACTTTGTCCTAAGTTTTTGTGACGGCTTATAAACGGTCTTGATGTTGTGCCCCTCAGTATTTTACGAATTCTATCGGTGACCTTGGGGATGTATGGTGGAATGGCTCTCCCGATAGGTGTGATCTGTGATGTGTTATCATCACGGGTGTAAGTTTTTGTTCTTATTGCCCTCTGAATTTGTTTGGCATTATAGCCATTGGCGATGAATGCTGTAAATGTTCAAGTTCATCCCCCAGAAATTCCGGCTCGCATAATCGTCGGGCTTTTTCTACGAGTGTTTTGATAACTTCTCGTTTCTGTTTGGGGTGATGATTGGATTCCTTACGTAGATATCTGTCAGTGTGGGTTGGTTTTCTACGAACCCTGTGTACTAGTTTCCCATTAGGCTCTCTAGTTACCAAGACATCTAGAAATAGTAGTGCACCATCCTCTTCAATTTCCATTGTGAATTTAATATTTGGGTGCCTTCTGTGAGATGGGTTAAGAAGGCTTGCAATTCTCCATCTCCGTGACTCCAAACGACAAAAGTATCGTCCACATAACGTCGCCACGTGGATGGTTTCTTTGATGTCGATTCGATGGCACTTTGTTCGAATTATTCCACGAAGAAATTCGAAATTGCAGGACTTAGAGGGTGTCCATGGCCACACCGTCTATTTGTTCATAAAACCCGCCTTTCCACGAAAGTAGCTGGATGTTAGGCAAAGTTCAAAAAGCTTTGTTATGTCATTCGGGAATATCTCTGAAACGTAGTTTAGCGATTCCCTGATGGGAACTAATGTGAACAGAGAAGCTTCTGCAGCTTTTCTACAAACTGAGTAGAGTCCTTGACAAAGGTTTCCGTATTTCACACATAAATTCTCAACATCGTCGTTAACTTTGGCTAAATCGTATGTTGCCTAGTCGATGGTACTAACAATTGGTCTTAATGGAACATTAATTTTGTGTATATGCGCGCAGCCCTTGCTTCACTCTTACAGATTCTCTTTTTAGTTTCTTCATCGAGAGAAAAAACTTTTATGAGAGTCTTTGTTTGTTTGATTTTGGATGAGGAAGGATCTCTTCTAAGTTTTCTGTAGTTTGAAGGCTCTAATAACGCCCTCATTTTGAAATCATAGTCTGAGGAATCCTACCGTCGCGTTTCGTTTATCAGCTGGAAGGATCACAATGGATGTGTCCTCATTGAGATTCTTTATGGCTTTGTATTCCCTGAAATTTATTTCACTTTTTGATGGTTTAGCCTTCCTGATAATTCTGGAGGCTTCAGTCCTTACTTCCTCAGCCATAGCCTCAGGTAAAGACCGAATTGCTGCTTTAACATTGGCTACTATATTCTCCACCGGAATTTGTTTTGTTCGAATAAAGAAATTGTTTCCTTTTTCAAGGACCGGTTTTCCTCCTGTGTTAATGTCCTCTTGGATAAGATAACCAGAGTTTCTTTTCTGTTCGGAACTGAAGGAACAGATGATCCCTGCAAGCGTGAGAATTTATTTTTGAGGCGTTCAGTATTACTGAGTATTTCATAGGGCAATAAGAACAAAGACTTCCACCCGTGATGATAACACATCGCAAATCACACCTAACGGAAGAGCCATCCTACAATACATTACCAAGGTCACAGATAAATTGGTAAAATACTGAAAAGGCACAACATCGAGACCGTTTTATAAGCCGTCACAAAAACTTGAGCAAATGATCAGAACAACCAAAGACAAAGTCGACCCACTTTCACAAGCTGGTATTTACAGGATACCTTGTGACTGCGGCAAACTATATATTGGCACAACAAAGCGAAGTATTATTACGAGAATTAAGGAGCACGAACGATGCTGTAGACTGAATCAGATAGAAAAATCCGCACTAGCAGAACATGCGCTAACAGATGGACACAACATAGATTTCTCAAAGGCGGAGATTATTCCAATATCAAAATATACTATCCCAGGCTGAACATGAAAGCCATTGAAATTTAAAAACACAAAAATAACATAAACAGAAAAAAAGAGACCCCTTACTTGCATAGCGCCTGGTTACCGACCTCAGAAAAAAAACAAAGATCAAGCCGATACGGAGCGGGAGCGATGGGCCACTCAGCATCGCGCACGTAAACTCACCACCTTTTTCCGCCATAAACCGGGGTGCAGATGGCGCTTCCGGTTCGAACACGTCAGTCTTAGAAATTCAGCGTTCGAGGTATAAACCATGGAGGTAAAGAAAGTGGAGGGGGCATAACGTTTGAAAAGTGTCACCGAAACAAATGCGGATTTGGCAAACCAAGATGGCCGACTTCGAGGTATTTTAAACTGTAGGTTCTGCAATTTTGGCCTTATTTATTATTCGTTCGTTGGTTTTGGCAGTTGTATGTAGTGAAAAAACATATAAGAAATGGTTTCTTGTACAGCATATGCTGATCTTACTCGAAAATTTTGTAAATACATGGTTTAATTATTGTTGCATACAACTTTAATTGATAGGGGTACACGAGATAATTTACCTATTTGTTTCATTGCATGTTATCTGAATTTGTATGTACCTTAATTGAAAAAATAGGATGTATAATTAGTTACAGGAACATTCCGTACGTAATTCAACTCACCAATTCATTAAAAGCAATTGTTTATGATATTTTGACTCCTTGATTTGTTTCGATCATTATTTATTCATCTTTAGGTCATTAAAAGAGAATCGAACACACTTCGAATTGTAAAAATTCAAATATACAAAATTCCCGCCACAAATTTGGCTCAGCAACATGGCGGATTTTTGGTGACACTTTCATAGCAAGGGAAACATAGGATATGCTACCTCCCCTTCTTCTACCTCCATGGTATAAACTTAGACCGAGAATCCTCTGAAGATGCCTACCGAAGTTGTAGGCGAAACGTTAGGTGAAATTATTCCTAAATGGTCCACGGCCATTAAGCCCGGAAGACTCTTCAGTATATCCGGTCGTAAAAGCCTTAAACTTTTTATGAAACTCTAAAAATTTTTGTTGTTGTTGGTTTTTTCAATATTACTAAAACGCTACAAAATTTTATAGTTCTAATCCAAAATTGAAAATATCAGGGACCTGCTCAGAAAATGCATACTAATATAGATATTTTCCTAACAAGTGCGAAAAGGCACTCTCATCACAAGTTAGGAACAATATATTTTCTGAAAACGTTTATATGAGATCGACTTTGGGATCGATTCAAATTCAACACACAGATCAATTCGATTTGATATAAATATTCAAATAATTTCACCCGCTTGACAAATGTTAATTCACATGTCGTTTCCATAGTAACGATGAGCGAAGGTGAACTTACGATGAAAGTCTTGAAATTTCAGTTTTGAAATTTTAGTACGAGAGCTAGTGAACCTTTTGAGTAACGGTTTGTCTGTAAGGCTAGAAATTTTTATAGCGATAGTTCCTAGCATGCTGAGGACGAAAACCATGACCTGGTACCCCTCACCCCTGCACATTATCAACCCCTATATCTTTGAAAGTGTGAAAAAAATAAAAAAAACTTGTCGCTGTAAGGTTGATACTTTCATGCGATTTTGTTCATTCATTGCTAAGTTCGAAAAAAAATTGACAGGCGATTTCGATGAGCACAAGTACCTGCCAGGCGACTCGAAAAGGGTGTAAAATACGAACAAAAATGAATTTTTTTCTGTAAGGCTGAAATTTATATATGTGTTCGTCTGAGGGAATGAAAAAATAAGTTTTATTATTAATCTTCATCATCATCCGATATGTTATCATTAATTTCTTCATCATATACAGTTGTTTCAAGCGTAGTACACTGTGTCCTAAATTGGTTGAGACTGCATCATAATATGATGATCGAAATCGCCTGTCAATTTTTTTTCGAACTTAGCAATGAATGAACAAAATCGCATGAAAGTATCAACCTTACAGCGACAAGTTTTTTTTATTTTTTTTTACACTTTCAAAGATATAGGGGTTGATGATGTGCAGGGGTGAGGGGTACCAGGTCATGGTTTTCATCCTCAGCATGCTAGGAACTATCGCTATAAACATTTCTAGCCTTACAGACAAACCGTTACTCAAAAGGTTCACTAGCTCTTGGACTATTTGCACTTTGCGGAACTTCACATAACTGGCGTGTCATTGTAAAAATGCTGTCAGATTTGAACACTTTCATCATCATAAGTTTCTATTCTTGGGTGGTTTTTGCATTTGCAGCTTGTTAGCTTTTGGTTCCATCCATAGTCTAGATCACTTTAAATGTATTATATAGTATATACGTTCAGATTGGCAATTGTTTCCACATAATAATAATAATAACGGACCTATGAGAAAATGAGATCCTTTCTCAGATAAATTCGTTTTATTTCTCAGAAGAGAGATTCGAACTGTATTGCTGTATGGGAAATAGTTGAACTTTTTCCTCTTCCTCGATTGAGCACCAATTCTATCAAATTCGCATTCACACGCAAATTGAATAATGTGTAATTATCAAGAGAAACCAAAATAAAATCTTTCAGGAGCATATTTCTTATCTACAACAATGTCGTTAGTATGACCTCCTTCAAATAATCATTACAACAGTGCAAATTCAGACTACCGATCGGGATGCGACGGTTATTTATACGAATTTCGTAGTCCTAACGGTCTGTTGCCATTTGTACGGACTTACCAACAATATACTGATTTATTCAATTTTCACCTTTTGAAGAATAAATTTGAAGCTTTTTCTGAATATTTCACCGGCACCAGTCACTACGAATGTAGCACAAATTTTTTCACAAATGCCAGGAGGAGAAAAAACATACTTGCTGAAATACGATTTTTTTCAATTTCAATTTTCTTTGAAATAATTGATTCTTTTAGAAAAATTCGAAGGGCAAAACTCAGTACAAAACACAGTTCACGTATACCACAATCTATTTCAGCTGTCAAAAACCAATTTTATGGAAAATTCTAGGCTGGTTCGAACAACACATTTTGTGAAATAACTTGAGATCCGTATGTAATAAAAAAAATTTCGACGGCACAAACCTAGCACAATTAGGTTCGTTAATTTTTTTTTTCGAAAATCCAAAAGTGCTGGGCCAACTTCACACACACTGTTGCCAGATGGACTAATTTTCCCGAATTCTACTGATTTTTCTTATTTTTTCCATTTGAGGGAAAAATTGAGATTATTTTCTGAAAATCTGATCAGCACAAGTTTGCGCAATTGCGGCATATTCATATAAAACAATTCTCATCGAAAAAAAACGAAATTTCCGGACTAACTTTTTTCTAATTTCTGTGATTTTTGCATTAATTAGCGTAAAAATTTCAACGGCACAATTTTATCTACGGTTAGCACAATTTTTTCGAGCAGGTTTTCTTTGAAAGAAAACAAAGTGCTAGGATGACTTTTTTTTTATTTTTCCAATTTGCCGGAAATCTGAAGAATTTTCGTAAAAATATTTACGGCACAGGATAGCACAAATGTAGCACGAATTCTTTCTTTCATTAATGAAAGGAGAAAACGAAAGTGCTAGGCTATCTTTTTTTTCAAATTTCTATTTTTCAGGAAACCAGAGGTAGTTTCGAAAAAATTCGAACGGCACTAGTCAGTACATGTATAGCACAATTTTTTTCAGTCATTGAAATCCAATTTTCCGAAAAGTGGTGGACTGATCCTTTTTTTCGGTTTTTGAGATATCAGCACCTCAGAGGTAAAGTGTGTTAAGTCACATTTTTTCAGACACGAACTATCTACAATATTGGATTCACATTAGTGAATTCTAGTTAGTGGAACACATTTTTGACTACCTAGATATATCAAGTCGCCAAATAATGGCAGTGATCATTCTTTGAAATAATAATCGAACTGAAAAATCTCTATTTTGTCCAATTTTGAAATTGTGACTCAACACACTTTACCTCTGGGGTGCTGATATGGAATTAAGAAGAAATTTCAACGGCACACAACAGCACAAACCTAGCACAATTCAGTACAACAAAAAAAACTTCGAAAATCCAAAAGTGCTGGGCCACCTTCACACACATAATTGAATACCCTTGAAATAACCTTAGGGTTCATAAGTCTATTCATCCATATTTCATAAAATAAATAGAGGGTGTACCATAATTGGACCGACAAACCTCTAGTGGATGTTCAAGACATTTTTTGAGACACTTTCGACGAAAATCGTATAGTACAAAAATGCTTCGTTAAGGAGCTCTACCCTCTGAAGATAACACTTTTTGTCTCCGAAACAGCGTCACCCAAAGTGTTGTAATTTTACACATTTGCGAATATCAAAATGGTTTAAGTGCATATTTTTCATCTCAATTATAAGCGTATCATTTTGGGGGGCGAAGGGTATTTTTAGTGACAACGTTTTTACCATTCACTACTTTACAAGTTTCACATCAAATGCATGAACTTTGATACTTTTTCTTGAAAAAAAGGGTTTCGAGAAATATCGATTTGGAAGTTTCTCTTCGTTCACTACTCAATGTTCGTTTTGTACTGAATCATAATGAGGTGAGTGAAATATCAATTGATACGAAAATCATTTAATTCACTTCTTTGCACTTAACTAATTGATGAAGAAAGAAAATTTTAAATCCATTTTTGACTAAACTTGTGCAACTAGACGATGTCTAACAAGAGCACCTTTTTTCACAAAAAAATATCGAAGTTTATGAATTTGATGTAAAACTTGTAAAGAAGTGAAAGGTTAAAAAGTTGTCACTAAAAATACCCTTCGCCCCCACCACAAAATGATACGCTTATAATTGAGATGAGAAAAATGCACTTGAACCATTCGATACGTATTTTCGATATTCGCCAATGTGTGAAATTACAACACTTCAGGTGACGCAGTTTTGTTATCTGGACGTAATCTTCAGAGGGATCTAGCTCCTTAACGAAGCATTTTTTTACGATATGATTTTCGTCGAAAGTGTCACAACTAACATCCACCAGAAGTTTATCGGTCTAAATATGGGACACTTGTATATATGCATTCTTTTTTTAACGTCTCGTTTATCTTGAGGAAAATGTTTCAAAACCTTTGCTTTCGACTATTAGCAAATTATAGTTTTAAAATTATATCGTATTTATATCGATTTGTTGAGAAAGGAACTAATTTCAGGAAATTTTGAAATAAAGTAGCAATGTCATTATCATAGAAATCAATATTAATCCGAATATGGTATGCTGATATCCAAGGCCGATTAGGGTGCACCACCTTACAACATCGAATCAAAATTTGAACTCACTTGATATATATATATATATATATATATATATATATATATATATATATATATATATATATATATATATATATATATATATATATATATATATATATATATATACAGTGGAACTTCCCTACAGCGAACGTCTCTACAACGAATTTCTCTGTACAACGAATTTCGTATCTGTCATTGCACCTTGAATCCAAATACCCTGTTAAAAACACCCTCTAAAACGAAGTGAATTCTCTCTATAACGAATTATTCCAAGAAAATCACTCTCTAAGTGCGTATTGGTAAGAAGGTTTTTCCCAGAGTATACTTAGGGATGGTTTTTTCCGTAATTCTGTCGGACGCAGGTAATAAATCCCGATCATAAACTCAACCATTACGGCGGACGGAGAGTTCCTTCTTAAACAGTTGTAGATGCACCCCTGGCTATACAGATTGTTCAGTTTTCAGTTTCGCTCTGATCGTTAATGAAAATAGTTGTGCGAAAATGTCTAGAAGGAAGTGCTTGAGTTAATTATGTATAATGTATTTAAATAAAAAAAATGCAAGTCAACGTTGCTTTTTGTGACACTTGACACCATAAAAAAAAAATTTCTGCATAACGAAATTTCTGTATAACGAAATTTTTTTGCGGATTTAGCGTATTCGTTATAGGGAAGTTCCACTGTATATATATATATATATATTCTTTTGAATAAGAGAGCTAAAATAATACAATAAATGTTGAAACAAAAATAACCTTGATGTATCTTTGTTAAGAAGTCTACAGTTTTTTCATTGATATTTTTTGTATCTCCTGCAAACAAAATCTACATTCTGCATCTCCCTCGCCATTATTTTTGAAAGCTGCAATCCTTGACAGAGTCATCGCGTGATTCCTTATTCAATACCTGCTTTACCAAACTCGATATCATTTTCGAAGAATCTAAGTGCCTCTCGGATGCGATATAACGATACATTTCAGAATTTTAAGCTAAGGATGGTGAAATATTATATAATATGATAGTTTCTTATTCCGTTCGATATGGTAAAAATTGAGACTGAAGCTTCAAATACTCGTTGAGATATATATGTATCTACAGGGTGGTCGGATTTCGATGATTTAGAAATACATCTCCTAAATTAAAATAGATAGAAAACAAGTAATATATATGTGATGTTCTCTTTTTTCGAGAAACATAAATTGCTGAACACCGCAAGTTTCCATGCTAAAGGATGATTTTGGAATCTGGCCAATTTTTATAATTCGCTAAAACTTCCACAGTATTGTGACTATGCTCTCGAACTAAAAACAGCTTCAGGGCAGTTCTTTAAAAAAATTTTTTTTTCAAATAAAAATCATGGTGTGCTATGATAATTTGCAATAGAATTTTCGTGGACAATTTCAATAAAATTGTCATGATATACTTTATACGAGTTTATTCATATATAGAAAAGGTTTTGATTCATAACTTTTTAACTCGATATTCCACAATAATTATAACATGTCAAATTGGTTGAGAAGATATTAGTTACAGTTATCTCGGTTATATTATTATACAGACCATAAGAATGTTTCTCGAAACTTTTTGGTTCTACTATGATTTCTCTATTTAATTTATTTAATTAGAGAATAAACAATAAACAGTATTTGAAAACAGAGATTTTAAATCTTTAATCACAGTTTCCACGGAAGTTAATGAGAGGCTTATTGAATTATGTTGACCGAAGAGTATTTTTTCGTAATATTCTCTATACATATAATAATATCGAAAGAATATCAAGATATATATTTTTGAAATCATCTAAGACAATTCCATAGCACAATGTTGTTCCCATTTGAATTTTTTTCTAATGACTCTGAAATTTGAAGTGGCAAGAAAATTTCGATAGCACCGGTAAAAAATACCTACTGAAAAAACTGCCCTAAAAATTTTTGCATTTCGAGAGCGTTGTTGCAATGCTGCCGTAGCTATAGTCAATGAATTGACCAAATTTCCAAATCGCACTGTAGCATAGAAATTAGACACTTGCGGTGTTCAGCAATTTTACGTTTCTTGAAAAACCAGAACATGACATGTAGGTATATTACGTTTTTCACTGTCTTTTTTAATTAAGAAAATGTGGTACTAAATCATCAAAATCTGACCCTGTACACAAAGTATATATTACACTCATCCGTTCCTCATTAACCTGATTCAAATCGCGAAAACCCCATTGACTTCATCAATATTGCTTTCTAGTGGTTCATAGCCTGATTAGACTTTGAAAACACTCTTCAAATACGCATAAACATTGCAGAAAAGTATACTTACAAATGAACCGACGATGTGGTATTTGGTATTAGGTCCCTACCTAACTTATGATATATTTCTTCACTGTCATTTCTAAGAAATTAAATAGGAGGAGAATGTACTGTTAGGTATAGCTTTTAACTCTTGGCATTAAGTAATATGATTCATTGACAAATATTTGGAAGGAAAATTATTCAAATCAGTCGTGATGTCATGACTATTTGTGTAGTCGGTAGATCGTTTCAACTTTTTTTATAATAATGAACAACTTACTCGAGTTTTGTCGATATCGATCGGGAAATACAATGGAAATTATCTATATCAGATTTCAATAATTTAGTGTTTGGCCTTTCATGTATGATTTATGATAATGCTACAGAATCAGAGCAAAAAAAAAAAAATAACCAAATACATTGCATTTCCGAAGTGACATTGGGCCACCTATTCAAGTCTTCTGTATGTTTCCAGTTTTCTAGAATGTATATTTTCTTTTTTTTTTCGATCATTGATTGACAATTCACCATTATATCTTTAGAATAAGTCCTTTCATGTTGTCCCATTCATAAACAACATAAATCCTAATCTCGAGTTTTTATAAAATGGGCTATTTTTGAATTTTTATTTATACAGAGCATGTAAATCAAAACTATCCACCGTACATAATTCTGAAGAAATAACTTTCATAAAACAATGAAAAAAACGTCAAAAATTAATGTAGAATTCATGACTTCAATCCCCTATGGTAGCCTCTTTCAATTTTTTAAAAGAAACTCCTGGTTCATGATTGCATTGTTGGATTTTCCTCTACAAGAGGATAACAAAATAATAAATAAATAATACATAAGTGATAATTCAATCAGTTGGTGGTTACGGATAATTCCCATTTACTAATAGTAACATTTCAATTCAGCAAAATAATACTCAATTATTTTATAGACTGCTCATATTGATTGAGGTTTTCATACAATGCTACAATCGGCCTTCAAATCAGTTTCGAACGTTATGTAATATTTCTCAGGTTATTTGTCGAAATTTTTGAATCATTTGCTGACGCTAATCATCTGTAGATTCTTGCTGAGCGTCTTAAATTTTATAATTTTTGATATGTATTCTACATTTCTGTGATCCTCTTGTTGAGGAGAATCTAAAAATGCAAAAATGTATAGTGTGTTTCATTTGAAAAATTGAGGAGGGGGACCATAGGGGGGAGGGGGTTGAAGTAATTCCGTGTAGGTACGAGCAAAAATACGTCTCGGTATGATTTTTGACATGTTTTTTTCATGAACGCGACTCCAGAAAAATGTGTGCTGGATAGTTTTTGTTGGAATGCTCTGTATATATACTAATGATCACTTGAAATCAGAGCAGATCAAAGGCATGCACAATTATTGACGATATTTATTGTTGTCGTAGGATTTCTTAAAACAATAAATAATTATAGGATTTAGTTTTTTTGCTCATTTCATTTTTAAAATGTTCAAAATATCGAAGGTGAATGAAAATATTTTCTGCAGTGACTGAAAAAAGTATGAAAATGTTTCTTCCAATGACAGTTCATTTTGGTTTCAAAGTAGGTTAAAAAAATTTCCCGAACTATCCCAGATGCAATGAACCGAAACATGTACCTACCACATTTCATCATACGAAATGAATTTTTGATGTTAAATTCTTATTCCTTAATCTTTTAAATAGGAATTAATCAAGTGGATTCTGCCATCAATACCAGATCTCACATTCTCTTCTTAATGGATGAGCACCAAGAGTAGATTTCAAATTCGTGTTGGGTGGAAATCTTCCTCAACTATTCTGGTTTTTTATTGTTTTCATTTCTACATTTGTTTCGCAGCATTGACCCATCCTATATTTTGCTTACTGTTTATGAAATGAATCATATAATTATATATCAGAATTTAATAACAGCAGGAGATCAATTTGAAAAAAATAAGAAATCGATAAAGCATAATTCAGTATTAAAAAAATCAAATGTTTTTAATTGAAGTAGGTTGCAGATTTTAAGAGGTTTCATTTCACTGTGACCTTAAGGTCTACTGTGCCCCCCGTTAGAACTACTCTCGTCATCACGTAGTTTCCAGTTCCAGAGTTCTAATGAACTCCAGTTTCTGGGAAGGCTTCAAGGGGGTTACTTCTTCACTTTTACAAGTTTCTTCTCCAAAGCATTATTTGCGTTGGCTAGCAATGGCGAGACATTACGTTTACAGGTGATTCGAAGCTTCTTCTTCCCTCGCTTCTTCCTTTCCACATTTCCTGCTACACCCATTTTCATGAGGCTTCCTGGGGCGGCAGTGCTCAGTAAGGAATCCAGTGTAGCTTATTCTTGCCCAGAATGGCAACATCGTCTATTTGCCTATAAAACTCGCCTTTCCTCTGAAACGAGCTGAATGTTAGGCAAAGTTCCAAGAGCCATGTTTTGTCATTTAGAAACATCTATGGGCGATTCCTTTTAACAAGGTGAACAGAGACATTGCTAATCCTTTCTTACACTGAAAAGTGTGCGTTAATGGAATAGCAGGGGTTTTTCCCGTAGTGTTTGGAAATGTGACTGTTTCCGAATTGAAATGCGTGCGGAAAAAGTGTGGAAAGCGTACGCTTCTACGCTTGTTTCCGCGGTAACTTTGAATGTATTCAATGAATACCAAGAATTTTAAGTCAATTCTTTTTTTTCTTGTAAAAAATGTTACGCTCTTACAATAGGAAACCTGGTGCATGAAAATATGCCAACTATAGTTTAGGTTCAGATTCAGAAATTTTAGACAAAACTCCCGGTGAAAAACATCAAAAAGCGTGAGTTTTTCTGGCCACAAGTTACTAACCCAAATTATACCCATTTCCGAAATTTCAACAGCTCTGCCTGAACTTCAGGTGAAGGCAGAAGAACAAGAAGACTTTTTGTTTAGTGCAACTCATCTCCGCCCATATCTGAGAGCATAGGAGAACAAAGTCCTATTGATTGTTTTCTGGTACTTATTCTTTTGATATTATTACAAAATATTAGTTTAGTTCAGTTGATACCATGTTATTTAGGAATACTTCTGATTTTTTTATTTATTTTTTGTGATAATGTATACCTGAACCTGTTTTGAATAATAAAATATTTTTATTAAAATATAACAGTATTGGGGTGTTCATAGAAACTCTCTCGGAGAAGTTGAATTGAAATCGCGTGGTTTCTTCATAGTCGTTCAGAGTATATATAGATTTGAATCAAATAAACCGTGCAAAGTAACCCCGTTTTACCAGTATATAAAAACTTTTGCAAAAAAGATATAGCCTAAAATAAGAAAATGAGCAGAAATTTCGACAAAAGGTTGAAATAAAAACAGATTCTCAACAAAATTTCACCTGCAAACTTCAGAATCCTGTTTGAGCGACCCAAAAATCATAAGGGGTGAAAAAGTCCAAAATGGATCAAAACTGTCCCATAAAAATGCTAAGAATTTCACATAAAGAAGGAAATTTTCCGGATGGATGCCGTTTTTTCTTGGTAACAATAAGCCAAAATCGGCTAACAAAGGAAATTTCCTAACAAAGTAATAAAATGACCTACAATATTGAAAATAAAATTCATTACTACGCCTCGATGAAAATATATTCCTCCACACCAGAATGTCTCTCATTTTCTCTAAAAAAAGAATGGAATAGTATATTCTAAAACAAGTTGCAGAATGAGCTCCTATTCCAAGACGAATGCGAAATTCGAAAACGAGCGACGAAGGAGCGAGTTTTCGAAAGCATCAGTGTTGTAATTGCCTTTTACAACGAGTATTAGACGATATTTTCTCTATTTCAGTCAAGTTTCGTGAAATACTCTCGAAATTCAAATGAAAATTCAGATTAGTGACTTTTGTATTGTAGCTTGACAGTTGGTGGGACTGGTTTGACAGATCACGGAATTGGAATTGATTTGATTCGAAAATTGATTGGATCGGAGGTCAGTACTGACAACCACAAAACGAAAAAAATAACTAAAAACAATGCTGTAATGAGTTTCATTACAGCACTATTTTCAGTACTGTACTCATTATGATACTGAAATAGAGAATAGTTTTTTTCCTATCAAGTACAGAAAAATTTACTTTTCCGTACGAGATTGCTGTTGCCCGAACGACGCGGAGCGGAGTTCGGGAAAGCAATCGAGTACGGGAAAGATACTTTCTACATAGGATAGGAACATTATTTTTTTACGACCCCACATTGAAAATATATATTTTATTTCAACATACAGAACATTCCATGAAAATCCATAATACACATGAATTCTACATGTCGTTACCATGGTACTCTCATCGTTGACGTTCGAAGCATAGAGACATATCATAATTCAGTTTATTCTTTAATGAAAGTGTTCGGAAAAAACCCCTGCTAATATTTTCCCGCACTAGTGCGGAAAAGTGACACTTTCTAAACTAAAATGAGTACGGGAAAGTGGGTGAAAACGCACGGTCGTATAAAAAAGTATATTACATACCGAGCGGAGGAGTGACCTATTACAGCCAAACGTCGAGGTAGTTTCGCACCTCGGTTTGCTACAGATGCGAATTTTGTATACAATTTTACTGGCAATATATAACATCAATATTTAAGATTTGATAATAATTATTGCTTGCATTGTTCTCATTGTGATATTATAACAAATTATTTTCAATCTGACTGATAGTTCGTTGCTATGCAACAGTAAATGTAGTTGATTAAAACATAGTATGGAATTTTCGATGATATAAACTAAAAAGGTCCGACACCACGGCAACTTCGAGTAGCTGCAGAACAAGTATCCGAAGACCTGATTCCAGTGAAAAGCAGGGAAAGCTACGAAAATGCTTAGGAAGCTTTATTAACTGTAAAGGTGTGGCGAATAATAGCAATGATTTGTGATTATGCAGGTAGAAAAAGTGACACGGGTAATCCATAGATTACCTACCGATTTGAGTAAAAGATTATTCTGGCATCTCATCAGTATGTCGGTATACGTATTTATTCACTCTGCCGATATTTTTTATCATGAATCGAAACCTTTGTTGCAATACACAAACTATTTATGAAGGATAATATGAAAAACAATCCACATTAGTCTTTAACCGGTCGTCCTAATCTAATAGTGTCGCATTATTTGTAGTTTCAATGGACAGAGTTGCTACAAGAAACCTACTTTCCAACCTCATCGATAGATTAATGAAGAAAGCTTCCGTTAACTGTGAACGTGCTAATGCTTTCGTTCTACGTGTCAAGAAATTTATTAAATAGAATGTAGTGAATGCCTTTTTCGCAGCGAGCGTTTGAAATGTATGAAGGCTTCGTCCCATACCGTGATGTTATCAAATAAAAATTGTGTTTACTTCATTCGTAGATATACTTATAATATTAATAATAAGAATATTTTTTTTCAATTCGGGATAATACGATGACTTACTTATATAGAGTATTTCAATAAAAACTATCCACCACACACAATTCTGAAGGCGTCACTTTAATGAAAAAAATTAAAACCGCGTCAAAATCATAAAAAGGGGGAAATATTCTTGCTGATTTATCTACGTTATAACTTTAACACTCTCCCCTATGGGCACCCCGGCCAAAATTCTTTAAATTTTATATCAAATTGCATTGTTGGATTATCCTATTCAAGAGAATTACAAAAATGTGAAGGGAAAACTGAATCAGTTGAGAGTTAATCAAAGTTTATTGATAGTAACAATCAGCAAGGTAATGACAAATTATTGTATAAGGTGTTCAAATTGTTTCAAGTTTCAATACAATGATACAATCGAGCTTCAAATGTAACATTTCTTGGATTATTTGTCGACATTCTTGAAAACGTCCCTAATGTTGTTCACCTAATAGATACTGGCTGAATGGTATAAATGTTGTGAGTTTTTATTCTTGTTTTATACATTTTTGAAATCCTCTTGTAAAGGGAATCCAACAATGCAATAATTCAGTGACATAATTATTTTAAAAAATTGGGAAGGGTAAATGTTATATTGTTTATATATGAGCAAAAAAAGTCCACGTTTATATGAGTTTTGACAGGATTTTTGGATTTTTTTATAAAGGCGACGTTTTCAGAAATATGTGGGTGTATAATTTCCATTTAAATATCAAATTGCTTGAATTTGGCTGTCTCAGATACTCCTAGACTGAATACATAGTTAAAAACTTTGAAAGGAGTCCTGGGCTCGATTTTAATGAAAACATCATAAGTGGAAATCGTTTCACGAGATCTTCCTTTGTTTTGAAGATATAACCAAATTTTGATATTTCATCGATTTCAAAAATGTGCCATAACTTTCCGGAACTATCTCAAAACGCTCAAAACTCTCGAAGTACACTTTTTTACTGGGAATAAGACACTACATACAGTTTTTCTCATTTCTTGTTCTAAAGGTAGAAAAAAACAACTTCCTCATTTTAAATAAGAACGCATTCTTTCTTTGATCTTATATCATGCGAAAAAAAATTTGCTTTTCAAAAATATATAAATGTCGATATAATACCTACATATTCAAAGAAAACTAAACATAAAAGTGAAATCACTAACCAACAGTTGAATCGCATCCACAAATGAATATAATATTGCCTAAGACTGAGATGAATTGTCATGAAAAATTCTTGTACAAAAAAGGACCATAATTATTTATATTTTTAAAAAGCTAATTCTTTTGTATGATATAAGATAGAAAAAACGATTCGTTCGTATTTGAAATAACGAAGTAGTTTTTTTCCGCCCTCAGTACTAGAGATGAAAAAATTTAATATAGTGTCTCATTCCCAGTGAAAAAGTGCAGGTAGAAGTTATGGCACATTTTCGAAAATCGATTAAAATATCAAAATTTGGTTATATCTTCAAAACAAAACTGCAGATATCGCGAAACGGTTTCCACTAGTAGCATGAAAATCTAGTCCGGAACTCCTTTCAACGTTTTTGATACCTATCTTGTTCTAAAAAGAGCCAAAATCAAGCAATTTGGGATAATCTGTATAATGAGCAAAGTGTCGGATGGAATGGTTTATTATACTCTGCGGGTTGTCCATTGCCTAGCTTACAATTCTATTAGGATTGCAAGAAAAAGTTGAGGGTGTTTAGACCATCATTTTCGGGAAAAATAAATTGACCGCCACTTTCATAAAACTCGACCTCGTCCCGAAAAAAAAGGAAAGAAAATTAATTTAAGGATGGGTTGATCTGTATACACATTCGAAATACAATTGGTACCTACTTCAAAAGCCATTAGGTATCACTTTACGAAAATTTGGTAATTGATAAGAGGCTGGCAGAGGCCTATCTTCAGGTTCTTCATGAGAATAATCGACGAGAAACTCCGAATATAAAAAAATTTAAAAAATCTGTACGTCGCTTACATACTTTTGATTATTTTTTCACTACTCTGGTTTGTATGAAATTCTTAAAATTTGCACTCCTATAAAAATGTACAGGATCTATAATTCTTGTAAAAATGAATCTTCTCAAGAAAAGGAAAATTTTTATTTAGGATCTTTTCGTGTTAAGTCTCGATATTTTTGGGACAGCTCATTTCTATAAATCGGTTCGGGAATGCTCTGCTCTTGCAATTTTCGACAAGTCTGTCCAAAAGATCTCGAGATTTGACTTACACCATCATCTTTACAAAATTGAAGTGCTCCAGGCATTCAACGAAAACTATTCTGACAGCAATTTGTCAAAACGTTTTTGGACGTGGTCGAAGGTCCTCAGTTTTAAAAATTCGAAAATCGAAAATTTTTGATTTTTGCTTTTTGTTTAGTTGGGTTTCACATTTTATTATGAAAAACGCCTGAATTTTGTTGATGAAATTTCTCATCAATATAAAGGTTTTGTTCGTCGAACTTATCGTGCTTTTCGTATATTTTATGGTGTACATAATTGCTCTTTGGAGAGGGTAATTCGAAGAACGTCCAAAAAGCTTCAAATTACCCTCATTTATGATCTGTCATATTTACGAGAGAGAAAATAGTTCTGCCAATCAATATTTTTCAATTCAAAATTAGTATAAACCATATCAATGGAAATATTCTAATGATTTCATTAAAAATTTAATCAATTAGAGAAAATATCGTACCTACATTACTAGTACAGAAGGCTTATTCTTACTTTCGTTCATTCAAAAACTCGACACTGCATGGCTGGTTTTTTAATTTTGAACTTGTGGAAGAATACCAGTGCCTACTGCACTGGTATTATTAATGCTTTCCAGTCAAAAACTTCAAACCTTGGGGCTTGACACACCAGTGCTTCACGCCTTCGATATGGCAGGAAACACGTCAAGAAGCTCACGGGTTTATATATTGGTATTTGGCAAATAAATATAACTGGTTATACCTATTAATTTTCAATGTCGTAGATTATAAAAGCAAAACTATTGATAATTAAATCAGAATGAAACAAAAATCTACCCTCCAACGAATCTCAAAGCAAATTAAAGAAATCGGCATATTTGAATTTGACGTTTCACAGCTGTGAGTGCATGAAGCCCCGTAAATTCGTTTGGTGCTTCAGGGAAAAGGGAAGGTAGCTCCCCTCCGGTCACTGGAAAGCCCTTTATGATACAAGTGCAGAAGGCATTGATATTCTCACACAAGTTCAAAATTCAAAAAATGAGTCACGAAGTGGCGAGCATCATAGATTATTTTTCCTAATTCGTTGAGTTTTTATTGAAATTAATGAAATATTTCCATAGATGTGCTAGAATGAAATATTCAATCAAGATTTTGTCTGCGAGATGTGGCAAAATGAACGGATTTGACACAGAATAATAGAAATTTTTTAAATTAATCAATAGGAAAATTGATCTAGAACAATGACTTCGGAACATAGCAAAGTTCTGACACAAACGATTCGATTCCAAATCATTTCAGTTGGCTTCATTGATGGTATGATACTATGACTTGATTGAGTTATATAAATAAGTGGTGTATATGTTCACTGTATTTCTTTCTTTATACAATGATATGTTACCGACCAAGCTGGCTTGTGCAGGAAAAATAGCACCGTTAGGCCGTGAGGAGGTTTGCTAGCGATACGTTTTTCACACGCACGCATCCGTGTACAGGGTGATTCACTTATCTTGGTTACCCCAATTTTCTCGAAAACGTCCGAATTTTTTTTCATTCTGTGAATGGCGTTTTGAACACATCAATGTAGTCTTGAGATTGCGCGTAGAAATCTGCGGAATAAATAAAGACGCTAGGCGTCGCGGCGCTATCAAAAATTTTTTCCCAAGGGACATACCTGTTTTATCAAGTGATTCGAAAGATAATTTCATTCTGAACTTTTTTTTCGAATACATTTTTTATCCATTTCTAACCGTCAGTGATCTGCAGGGTGTTTTATGTAAATTCTATTCCATTTATTTTTTTCTGTATTTGTGGTAGTATGCCTTTATTTGGAGACATAGATATGATTTTGTGCCTTGATTCAAGAAGGCTAGTTTTCTAACAATCTGTCTCTTCAAATATGATTAAATATGTGAATACAGCTAGATGGGGCTCCATGTAACAACGCTCCCATTGTGAAGAGATATTTAGATCAAGAATTCGAAAATAAATGGATTGGAACCAAAGGACCCATCAGATATCCCCAGACCGAACGCTTATATAGATTACTTTCTGAGGGGCGAGGGGTACCCTGAAAAATATGGTATACAAACTGATTCTAATAACTTGGACCATGTGAAAATAAAAATAAGAAACGCATGTGCCCAAGTAGACCTTATATTCTGACCAAAGTAACTTATAATGAAATAGGGGAATGAATATAACTTATGTTTGGATCATGATGACCGGTATATAGAACATATGATTCGAAATGTTTTCATTTGTTATTAAAAAAAAATGTTTATTGTTATAAGATATAATATTTTAATGAATATAATAATAGAGAAAATAGTTTGTTACAAAGCCTTCGTTATTTTCACGAAACAAAATCATATCTAGGTCATCTAGACATTATGATCCATACATAACTTATATCTTTTCCCCATTTCATTATAAGTTACTTTGGTCAAAATATAAGGGTTCCATTTATTTTCGAATTCTTGATCTCAATATCTCTTCACATTGGCAGTGTTGTGACATGGAGTCCCATCTTGCTGTTATCCACATATTTAATCATATTTGAAGAGGCAGATTGTTTAGAAAACTAGCCTTCTTGAATTCAAGACACAAAATCATATCTATGTCTCCAAATAAGGCATACTACCACAATACAGAAAAAAAAATGGAATAGAATTAACATGAAACACGCTGCAGATCGCTGACGGTTAGAAATGGATAAAATAAAAATTGTATTCGAAAAATAAGTTCAGGTTTAAATAATCTCCGAATGACATGATAAAAAAAGATAAAAAATAGGATTGTCCCTGGAGAAATAATTTTGATAGAGCCGCGATGCCTAGCGTCTTAATTTATTCCGCAGATTTTTATGCGCATCTCAAGTCGACATTGACTTGTTCAAAACGTCATTCACAGAAAGAAAAAATATTCAGACGTTTTCGAGAAAATTGGGTTTACCAAGATAAGTGAATCAATACCCTG
>JAVSIQ010000865.1:0-99762 GCA_038502775.1 Hippodamia convergens | reverse complement strand
GTCACAGTTAACTACACCAGAAAACCAATAAATCAATCTGGTTTGCTCTGACGTCATGGTTCCCATTTGTTAATAGAGGGGCGCTGCGACACATTACTTATACGGAGTGTTCTACGAAGTCTATGAAAAAGTTTGACAGAAGGTAGCTGTGCTTCTTTGGAACATTTGTTTCCCTTGAATATAATTATCCAAAAAAATTATATTTCTTTACGTCAGAGCAAGACAGACAGCTACTTCGAAGGAGAATATAGCATTCCTCACTTCCTATGCCTATAAGAAAATAAATCTAATGTTTGAAGAAACAACCAATGTTGATTGTGGGTCCCGCTTCTGTGGATCTGTTGGTTTCGCGAATTCCACCTCATTCCTCAGTGGGACGGTGGCGATGAAGTGACCATTATCAAAACAGACGTTTCTGGGTGAAACCAGGACACATATTGTACAGGACAATTTTATGTCCACTTTCAAGGTATCATACCATAATAGTTGTCGGAGGTCAGCTTATTCTTTCTATTCACATATATTTCGAATTGCACTGTTTTCTCGATTGTACATTTTTGGATCTATTGAAATACAGGTCATATATTTGTATTATTAGAGTACGTACATAAAAAATATGTAATTAAACTTTTCCTGCAAAGGGTATTTTGTAAAAAAAAAGAAACTTCTCGAAATTTTGGTAATTTTTCAGTTTCTGTACCACCTACTAATGCTGATTTTTTTACAGATAGATTGATTCTTCTCTGAATGAATCAGTGCATTTTTCCCTCCGCTACTAGTTTAACTTATAGTTTTCAAATTATAAGCGATGAAAAATCCAAGATAATGGACCTAAGCGAAAAAAATTCATGGAGTTGTTGCGCTAGGACCATGAAAATTTCACTATTTCATTCTCAAATGCAGAAGAATCAGCATCAGTTGCCCAAATTTCCCCAAGTTATATATTTTCTTCACGAAAAATCTAAATACATATTTCTAATGTACGTCTCTCAATTACCTACATCTATTATCCGAGTTTTCATTTGAAAAAAAATTATTGGACTTGAATAAATTTCGAAGGAAACAGCGACTCGCTTTCTCGAGGTCTCAATTCATGACCCAAAAATCATGGCTGCAGAATTGCACACCAAAATATCTAGCAACGATAAAGTTGGGGAAATGAAGAACTACCTTTTTCTTTTTTTTTATTCCTAAAATTGATCATCTAATATTGCATATTCTGCCAATTTTCATGAATAAATCCAGCATTTTTCAAGCATATGAGCTTTTCACATGTTGCATACGATACGGTCTCTGATCATAAGAAATGAAAATCCCAACACAAAACTATTTTCTCTCTTTCTGTTTCAAATCTGTTCATTCTGCCACATCTCGTAGAACAAAATAATTCCAGAATATTTCATGGATTTATTTTACATTTGTCGAGCACATGACAAAAGATACACAGAAATCATGTTCTAATTAAAAAATTTTTTTTTTATCCATGTATGATATTATCGAAGACCTCGGATAAGTGGAGATTAGAAAATAACAGATTAGTAGATTTGTGGTTCTGATAAGAACCGTTTTTTGAGTATTCATATAAATATGAACCGGTAATAACCTGAATTAAGCACGTTCTCCTCTGATACGCCTGGCGAGCTGAATATCCTTCGGCATATAGTGACTCTTTTGGCGTGAATGGCGCACAAGTTTGTGTCTTCGAAAAGACCAACCAGATACGCTTCGCTTGCTTCTTGAAGCGCCATCACCGCAGAACTCTGGAAACGCAAGTCAGTCTTGAAATCTTGAGCTATTTCACGAACCAATCTTTGGAACGGCAGTTTCCTGATGAGCAATTCGGTACTCTTTTGGTAACGACGGATCTCACGAAGAGCTACGGTACCTGGACGGTAACGATGAGGTTTTTTCACACCGCCGGTAGCAGGCGCACTTTTACGGGCTGCCTTAGTTGCGAGTTGTTTACGGGGAGCTTTTCCACCGGTGGATTTCCTGGCAGTTTGCTTGGTACGTGCCATGTCTAAATCGTTTGAAACGAAAACCTCGTTGTTTACGGCTAAGAAGACAATTCGATATTATTCCAGGCCGGCCCGACAGGACAGGTCATATATATAACCTCTCTCGTTTCGGTTTCACATTTCTTGAAATCTCATTGGCACGAATGGATTCGGTGGTGGGGGGTGCATTGAAGTTATAAATATTGGTTGGAAGCGTTCCACCGTCAGATATATTGTAACTTTGGTAGGTGACGAATCTAAACTCAGTACAAATATGACTGGAAGAGGAAAAGGTGGCAAAGGTTTGGGAAAGGGTGGCGCTAAACGTCACAGGAAAGTGTTGCGTGATAACATCCAAGGTATCACCAAGCCCGCTATAAGAAGATTAGCTCGTCGTGGCGGTGTCAAACGTATATCAGGTCTGATTTACGAAGAAACCCGTGGAGTACTCAAAGTGTTCCTCGAAAACGTTATTAGGGACGCTGTCACCTATACCGAACACGCTAAAAGGAAAACTGTTACCGCTATGGACGTCGTCTATGCGTTGAAACGCCAAGGACGTACTTTGTACGGATTCGGAGGTTAAATACCACGAATTTGCCTACACAGATTTGATAACGGTCCTTTTCAGGACCACAACGTTCGTACATGCATTACTTTTGAATCTACCTTTTATTTTAAGATGCTAAACCCAATTATACTTCATTTTTCAAGACGTTAAATTAGAAGTTCCTTACCAAAATTACACTCCCTATCATGTATTACCTTATTATTGATAATAATTAATCAACGCAATCGCGATAACATTTGATAACACTTTTAGTCTATGGATTGGAACCGATTTCATGATTCCAAAGCTACACTAACTTAACTTCTTAAATTATTTCAATCAAGTAGGTCGAGGAATGTAAATTGATAAAGCACAACTACCATTTTAACAATAAATTATGTGGTCGGAAACGTTTCTTATTTTTACTAATTTGGTACAAGTTCGTCCTTTGTCTAGCGAATATTTCTTCGAGCTGATTGTTTACTACCAATAATTCATGAAACCTACGTCTATTCATCAAAAAACCCACAAAAAAAAACGTTAAAACTAGTGACTGACATCATCTTCACACAAGGGGACATTGAATCAAAAGCTTATTCCAAAATAACCACTTAATATTTTAGAGGGAAAATGTCAAAGAGAACTGAATGATAGGAAAAAAAATTTAAGAACGGCCTATGTTCATTATGTTATGAAAGCTACAATTCGGTTTCATTAGAGTAATCTGGATTGAGATCACATCAATGATATGCGGTTAATATAATTTTTATCGAAACACAAGCTTTTCTTCAATTATTTCGGCCACCATTTACTTCCACTCACTCCTATTGTAAGCATAATGATAAAAAACCATCGATTTTACTGTAATAATGTCACTATCATTCAAAATTTTCAATTCACGCTGAATTTTCAAATTTCGTATTTATTTCCGTGCATAAATTGCACATCCTCACATAAATTTTCAAACCAAAATCTTCGAACAAGGATTAGGCAAGTCGATAATGGTACATTTAGAATTTTATGGTTCTGAAAAGAACCGATTTTGTCAGGAAAGTATGTCGCTCTATTTGGAACTGGTGTATTTGGTCACAGCTTTAGTTCCTTCGCTTACGGCGTGCTTGGCCAATTCTCCAGGCAAAAGAAGCCTTACTGCCGTCTGTATTTCCCTGCTAGTTATGGTGGAACGTTTGTTGTAATGGGCGAGTCTGCTCGCTTCAGCGGCGATGCGTTCGAAAATGTCGTTTACGAAGCTGTTCATGATGCTCATGGCCTTACTTGAAATACCGGTATCAGGATGAACTTGTTTCAATACCTTGTAGATATAGATGGCATAACTTTCCTTCCTCTTGCGTTTCTTCTTCTTGTCGCTCTTAGAAATATTTTTCTGAGCCTTTCCGGCTTTTTTCGCAGCTTTTCCGCTAGTTTTTGGTGGCATCTCGTTTAATAACTATACACGTTATCACTGAGTCGATGATGACTGGAAACTGAAAAACGCCATCTTCCGAATTTCGCTTTTATATTAGAACTATTCGATTCGTTGACTCCGCCCATTTCAGTTCACGCATGCTGTACCTCAGCCACGAATGAAGTTTGTCAATTTCCGACAATTTTTCATGATTTTCAGACTGATTTTCATATCAAACTGCATTCGTGCAAAAAGTTATCTACTTTTCAGAAAATCGCCTGGTGCATTACTCACTGATATATCGTCACCACGTAGTTTTTTCTTTTCGAAAAAGAATCGCGACGAATTAAGTTTCAATTCTGACGACTAGACCGTAGCACGCGTATAAGAAGTTTAGAAATTTCAATTTTTTCGAAATAAATTACGATTTTACATGCCTCACAAGAGGGCGAGTCATTTGGACAATCCAAACGGTAGCGAAAAGTAGGACATCGGAATAATTTTTCACAAAAAACTCCGATACTAAACTAGAATCCTTCGTATAGAATGGAATTTTTTTCGGTTCCATTGCCACGATATGCAATAATTACGAATAACCATTTTCCCATATTTCGATTTCGCAGGATAAATACCACATGCCATCTGCTTCTCTATGATGACAATATCTTCAAACTTGAATCACTGCTTAGAGGGTTCCGTTGAACGACGAAAATATCCTTATAAATCACGTCTCACTCACTCACTCCGTCCTACAATAGGAACATTAACGCCTGACAGTACTGACTTTTACTCGATACCTTCGATAATTGAATGCGGTTCTTTATTCTTTTTCTTACCTTCTCGGAAAAAAATCCGTTCGCTCTCATACAATAATCTTCAGATTCAAAGTAAAACGTTCTTGCTCCTGGACATAGCGAAACATTCGAGAAAAAATAATTCTCACGAAGAGAGAAGTCGCCAGGAGTAAGCTCTGCAAAACATTTTTCTTCTCACTTTTGTAATCTGCGAATGACCCAGAACAACTACTTTCATCTCTGAACGCTTGCTTCCTTTCGTACTTTAGTCCTCCGATCCAAAAATAATCCAAATTTCGATTCTTCACTATTCATCCGAGGTGCCAACACATTCGTGTGATATCGAGTTTCCTTTTAATCGCTCTCAAATTATTACAGCATTTTATTCAGAACGGTATATAATCCACAGGTAGGTTTATTATTTACTTTTATGACCCTCTGGAACTAGTTAACACGAGTAATAAATCGATTGAAAATATTGGTACAATGTAGTCTTTCCTCGGGTTTGGTACCTACCTGCATCGGAAACTTCTTTCGGACACATTTCTTTTATCTTATCTAATCAGCAGCGTGGTATCTATCTCTTGGATCTTTTAGGGAAAACGATAATTAACGATAGCAAATATACTTTATAATCTTAAATTGAACAATGGCCAACAATTCAGGCAACCTATATTATCTGCTCCCTGTCAGATGTTTACCGGCTTGTCGGATTTGCACTTGACGAAGGATGAAAACCCTCCTTTATTTAGACTGAAGAGAATGACAATATGAAGAATTGATATTCGCACGTTTCGATAAGTAATGAAAAACGATACAAAATATTCGATAGCAAAAGAATCGCATCGGAAAAACGACAGAGTCAATTGAACGCCAGCTCTCGCACTCGTTAAACCATTATATCTTTTGCGGAATGGAATCCTTGTCGGCCGTAATTTGACGATTCGGGATCGTCGAAGATCTATCTTTGAAATTTCATGACAAACGCTTAAGACTTATGGGGAATTCAATCAATTTTTCGATGAAATATGGTTGCACAGATGATCATTCATACCTTGCTAACGAAGATGAAACAAACTATCGGTGAACGTTCAATAAACCGTCTACTGCGATTGATATAGTTAAAAACCAATGGACGGCTCCCCATTTCTGGGTTTATTTCATATTTACGATACGCATAGAACAAGTTGCTACAATGTCGACTTCCGAAACTGAAATTCCACAGATGACGACAGCGGCATCGGTTGGGTCGAAAGCTTCAAAGAAAACGGAAAAGAAGACGACAACCGCGAAACAAAGCAAGAGCAAATCCAATCATCCTCCGACTTCCGAAATGGTCAACACCGCCATCAAGGGTCTCAAAGAGAAGAGTGGATCTTCATTGCAAGCTATAAAGAAGTACATCGGTTCCAACTATAAAGTCGATTCGGAAAAACTGGCTCCTTTCATAAGGAAATATCTCAAATCTGCAGTGCAATCCGGTTCCTTGGTGCAGACGAAGGGAAAAGGTGCGTCTGGATCGTTCAAGCTGGCAGCTAGTGCTTCCGCACAGGGAACTCAAAAAAAGGTTACTAGTAAGAAGGTTGTTAAATCCGGAGATGTCTCCGTTAAAAATTCGAACGTGACAGCAGTCGATAAGAAGAAGAAGAAGACTCCTGCTGCCAAAACCAATTCAACTGCCAGTAGGACCAAAAAGGCGGCAACCGCGATCGAGAAAAAAATTACGAAAGTGACGAAATCGCCTTCGAAAGCTAAGAAAACTGTCAAATCGCCGACAAAAAAACCGAAAGCGCCAAAACCTAAAACTGTTAAATCGGTAGCGGCTGCCAAAAAGACCGCTCCTTCCAAGAAGAAGAAGTAGAGAGAAACATTGACATTTTGGAATGGATAATGTGTCCAACCTACTAAAATCGGCCCTTCTCAGGGCCTCCACAAATATTATTCGATACGAGTTGAACCCTTATCATAATAACATGTCTTCGGAAACTGTTCTGAAAGTTTCTACTTTTTGTATATCGATCATTCACGATTTTACAATACATATAATCCTATTTACAGAACACCCCTCAAAGCCTTTGTATTTTTCAAGTACATTCAACTTCTTTTTCCTCATAGCACTAGATGCTACGCCAGATCTGATATAAACCCTGTATATCACAATCATATTTTCATTTATTTGCGTCATCGTGCTATTCACTTTCCGCTTTCTGAAACGATCCCGAATAATTATTGATGCTATTAATTATAATTATTATTGATATTAATAATAATTTGCCAATATATTTGAGACGACCTTTACCGTATCTTGTGAGCAACATCCATCTACTCAGTGCTTTGTATGTATTACGAAGAATTTCATGAGTCACTACTTTTTTGAACCACCACAAAAATATAACATTTAACCAATACATACCACAAAATGACTGCTTATTCATATTGGTAACGTTACTCTATTATACTATTTATTTTCAACATATTCAGATGACTGCTGTTATGTTATACAAGTGAAATTGCGTCGAAATGATATAGACACGAAGGGTAATTTTAAGTACGCTTATTTTGACATTGGTAAAACTTTTAAGAGTGTTGATTTCGGTGGCCCTGATAAGGGCCTTTTGAGTTAACGCAATTATGAATAAAATTACGATTTCTTCTCTGTCTTTTTCGGCAAAAGGACTGCTTGGATATTCGGTAAAACACCTCCTTGAGCGATTGTTACTCCAGACAGCAATTTGTTCAATTCTTCGTCGTTACGGATAGCCAGCTGAAGATGACGGGGAATAATCCTGGTCTTTTTGTTGTCTCGTGCCGCATTACCGGCCAATTCCAACACTTCCGCGGCTAGATATTCCATTACAGCGGCGAGGTACACGGGGGCACCGGCTCCTACTCGCTCAGCGTAATTTCCCTTACGCAATAAACGATGGATACGTCCCACTGGAAACTGTAATCCAGCTCTATTGGAACGGGACTTCGCCTTGCCCTTAACTTTTCCACCTTTTCCACGACCAGACATGATATTTAATAAGGAATGTTCTCACTTACACGAACGATAATATAAGTTGCAGAAAACTCTTTCGAGCCTGACCTAAGTTGGCCCCTCCTACAGCCAATCAGCGATCGCAGAGAATACGTCTATAAAAAGGCGGGATCAAGAGATAGGTCCAGTTTTCGATACAGAGTACTGGCTATTCTATATTTTCAATATATCCAGCAGTTTCTCGATTTTCTATATTTCATAACTTTTGAACATATATGTGAATGCGACAAAACCGAAAACGGTTTTACTCACAAAATGTACAAAACGTTAAATACTCTAACTGTAATGGCACTATTACCTTTATCGCTTTTTACAAGTACCAAAATATCTGGTTATCCCTTTTTCCCTTTCATTCCGGTAATTTTTATTGCCCAGAAACCTTTTACAGCTTCTACCGGCTGCAAATGAGTTTCAGGGGTCAGCCTGACGACTGTGTTCTAATCAGTGAAGTAAATCTACTTCAATATAACTACAAGGCACAATAAAACTTCGGATCACCATTACTACCGCATATATTTCGAAAATTACAGGACAGCATAATGTTTATAAACAGCGCATAAACATAGAGATCAAATATTATTGTGTTAAAAAAATAGGAAACGCCCCTTGTAGTACTAAAAACCGACAACGAATTTTGGATACTTTCTTACTGCTGACACCTAGGGAGGGGCCTCTCAAAACATTTGTCACTACAGATAACTACTATGATAGGCGCGAATTTCGAACTATATATCCCATTAGCATTAATTCAAATAAACTTTGTCGAGCTAAGAAAAAACATCCTGATCGATAAAACGAAAAGAGGGCTCTGCTTTTTATCAGGATGACATTTTAAATTATTATAACAATTTAAAATGAAACTCCATTTCAGGATTTTATTTTCATATTGATAATGCAATGTTTGGAACCAGCAAAACATTAATATTTCAGAAATGTACAAAAAAACTGTATGTCGGAATGCAAGTTCAGAATATTAATAATGATGATGAACTTGATTTCGAAGTTGGAGGTTTGAAAACATCTCATAGTGATTGGAGAAGATTAGATTTTTCAAATTTATATTGATAATGTATCTACTTCTTTCACAGGCAGTTTTAGCAAATTCACCAAGTGCATTACTCACTGCTTCATCTTTTGTTAAAAGAATATCAGGAATTTTTAATATAATGAATCCTAAACTCATAAATGAATTTCTGAAAGAGAAAATGAAAATGAATTACTCTCTGTTTTTTATACATCCTTCATATTCCACTTCCTTGCAGGTCATCTGATTCATTCATTTTCAGTTGTTGGCAATAAATGGAAGAACTCATTTTAGAGACAATCGTTGCTTCTCCTTCATTGTGTATTTCCAATTGATGTTATCTGTTTCAGAATAATTCAATTTACTGATACAATATAACTGATATTACTCATTCATCATTCAAACATATATGTATTCTTTTTCATAATGAAATGATTGGAATATTTCTTTCATTTTTAATTCATACATTCTGTTATCAATAATTCAGATTCTCAAAGTTTCAACATATTTCGACAACTATTTATGCAGATTCACATATGTTTCTTCGATTCACCGCTCGCGAGGGCGCTGCGATCACGCTTCCTTTCCTTTAGCACTGAGTCGTTACTCTTTTTCGTTTAGTTCTCTATGCTTTTTCCATATTCATACTCTATAACCCTTTTTATATATTTCCTGTTTTAGCTTCTGTTCACATCTAACCGGGCCTCTTTCTTCATTATTACTCTGACCAGCAATGACAGTTCGGAACGCCATTCCTGTCAGCTGTTTGTCATAACAAAAACACAAAATACTTAACCTCAACGACTTCTGTCTGGTCTCTGGTGCTAAGATTATACTCTCACATCTCTATAATCTAATAATAATATAATATTGGTCTGCCGTTTACCAACAACTTTTGATCAATACTTTTTAGCATGATACCTTGAGATTACTTGAATTATGAAAGGTCCAAACACAGAGAATTACTAAACTTTTATTCAAGCTTACAGGGATTCTCCATCAACTTCATGAACGTTTAAGCAACCACATGAAAAGGAACTGCATAAGGACACCTAAGAGTATATATCAATGAGAAAACCTCTAATTTCTTGCACATTTACACGTAAAGGTATAATCCACCCAATTTCCTTTCGTTATGGAATCTTGGAAAGGTGGGTTTCTTTCAGTCAAAAACTTAAGGACATTATAAACTAAAGTTTACGAGCTACTCCCACTATTACAACAATTTTGCAGTGGATTAAAAATTAAATGGAATTGCTGATCTTGATTGTCAGCTTCTTCGTGTAACCATTCCTGATTAATTATAACTTCTCTGCTATTGTCAACTAAATTAATCAATGATCTACTGAAAGGCTACATTTTTCAGGAACATAAGCAGAATAAAGACACTGGAAAATAAGTGAAATAATAGTGAAAGCTCATAATGTGTCAGAGTACGTTGACTGTTCTTCGACCATGTCAGTTTAAGTTGGAATTTTGTTGGTAGTATACTACTATTGAATCATTGTTGTATATTACTGGATAATATGTTCCTTTGTCAGGGTTTCACAATCAATTTTCTGAAGAGTTAATTCCTCAATTATAATTCACTCATTCAATAGAATGCCTCGAGTTGCATACATTGTCAGATAATATTACAGGAGTAATTTCAGGAGTATTATAGCCCTTACCTCGGTTTCTAGATCCTATTTTACTCAAAGAAAACTTTATTCATGATTTTTTAGAAAATTCCTTGAGAATTAAATATGTATTTCTGAGTTATCCGACAAATGAAATTGTTGTCAACAAAGAATAAATAAATCTGATTTTACTTTTATAACTGTTTGTTCAAATTTATGCCTTCACTCAATTCGAGTTAAAACAAACTATTCAGAAGAAAATTTCTAACTTTCTGATTCATAATAAAATAATTTATTACACCTAGTCAATATGGAACATTATGATGTTCCATATCCAATTTGTTCAACATTTATACTCCACACTGCATTTAATTCAATTCGAGGAAGGGTATTTCCTGATGATTTACAAATTTTTTCATTTCACTATTCCGATCTAGCATTTTTCTGCTGCAAAGAACAAAATAAGAACATTATGTTTGTTTCAAATATCTCATTATCTTTGGACTATCAGAAGGATAGGTAGCTAGATACTGCATTTTTAGTACGATTGTGAATTTTCTTAATGTTTTTGGGGTAGCCATAACCATTTTCCAAAGCAAATGCAATTTATAACCCATAATAGAAATCTTCCGATACCGCAAGTTTTCTACATTAGAGCATCTCAATTCAAACTAATTGTTACCTAACGATGTACGATTTACAAAAACTTATACCAAATTACGTAACAGTACGAAGTATATATTATTATTATTCAATAATTCAAATGATTCATCCTAACCCTACTTTTTCGAAATCTGTCAAAGTTTTAGGTTGCGCACGTGCAGATCGGATCATGGGACATTTCAACAAAACAACTAAGGGATTTTTCCTTCACCTACCTAACTACAACGGTGTAGTTTGTCAGCTTAATGACGTCATGCGGTTATCTTTATGCTCTTTGTGGTAAGTTATGGCAGATGAGTGCAAAGGAAAGTGTCAGTCGCTCTCTCTTCCTTTTGAAGTAATAACAAAACAAACCAGATCCATTTATTGCTTTCCTGGTGTAGTTATATTGTGTGTTCGCAGCGCCCTCTATTAACTAATAGAACCATGACGTCACAGTTAACTACACCAGAAAACCAATAAATCAATCTGGTTTGCTCTGACGTCATGGTTCCATTTGTTAATAGAGGGCGCTGCGACACATTACTTATACGGAGTGTTCTACGAAGTCTATGAAAAAGTTTGACAGAAGGTAGCTGTGCTTCTTTGGAACATTTGTTTCCCTTGAATATAATTATCCAAAAAAATTATATTTCTTTACGTCAGAGCAAGACAGACAGCTACTTCGAAGGAGAATATAGCATTCCTCACTTCCTATGCCTATAAGAAAATAAATCTAAATGTTTGAAGAAACAACCAATGTTGATTGTGGGTCCCGCTTCTGTGGATCTGTTGGTTTCGCGAATTCCACCTCATTCCTCAGTGGGACGGTGGCGATGAAGTGACCATTATCAAAACAGACGTTTCTGGGTGAAACCAGGACACATATTGTACAGGACAATTTTATGTCCACTTTCAAGGTATCATACCATAATAGTTGTCGGAGGTCAGCTTATTCTTTCTATTCACATATATTTCGAATTGCACTGTTTTCTCGATTGTACATTTTTGGATCTATTGAAATACAGGTCATATATTTGTATTATTAGAGTACGTACATAAAAAATATGTAATTAAACTTTTCCTGCAAAGGGTATTTTGTAAAAAAAAGAAACTTCTCGAAATTTTGGTAATTTTTCAGTTTCTGTACCACCTACTAATGCTGATTTTTTTACAGATAGATTGATTCTTCTCTGAATGAATCAGTGCATTTTTCCCTCCCGCTACTAGTTTAACTTATAGTTTTCAAATTATAAGCGATGAAAAATCCAAGATAATGGACCTAAGCGAAAAAATTCATGGAGTTGTTGCGCTAGGACCATGAAATTTCACTATTTCATTCTCAAATGCAGAAGAATCAGCATCAGTTGCCCAAATTTCCCCAAGTTATATATTTTCTTCACGAAAAATCTAAATACATATTTCTAATGTACGTCTCTCAATTACCTACATCTATTATCCGAGTTTTCATTTGAAAAAAAAATTATTGGACTTGAATAAATTTCGAAGGAAACAGCGACTCGCTTTCTCGAGGTCTCAATTCATGACCCAAAAATCATGGCTGCAGAATTGCACACCAAAATATCTAGCAACGATAAAGTTGGGGAAATGAAGAACTACCTTTCTTCTTTTTTTTTATTCCTAAAATTGATCATCTAATATTGCATATTCTGCCAATTTTCATGAATAAATCCAGCATTTTTCAAGCATATGAGCTTTTCACATGTTGCATACGATACGGTCTCTGATCATAAGAAATGAAAATCCCAACACAAAACTATTTTCTCTCTTTCTGTTTCAAATCTGTTCATTCTGCCACATCTCGTAGAACAAAATAATTCCAGAATATTTCATGGATTTATTTTACATTTGTCGAGCACATGACAAAAGATACACAGAAATCATGTTCTAATTAAAAAATTTTTTTTTTATCCATGTATGATATTATCGAAGACCTCGGATAAGTGGAGATTAGAAAATAACAGATTAGTAGATTTGTGGTTCTGATAAGAACCGTTTTTTGAGTATTCATATAAATATGAACCGGTAATAACCTGAATTAAGCACGTTCTCCTCTGATACGCCTGGCGAGCTGAATATCCTTCGGCATAATAGTGACTCTTTTGGCGTGAATGGCGCACAAGTTTGTGTCTTCGAAAAGACCAACCAGATACGCTTCGCTTGCTTCTTGAAGCGCCATCACCGCAGAACTCTGGAAACGCAAGTCAGTCTTGAAATCTTGAGCTATTTCACGAACCAATCTTTGGAACGGCAGTTTCCTGATGAGCAATTCGGTACTCTTTTGGTAACGACGGATCTCACGAAGAGCTACGGTACCTGGACGGTAACGATGAGGTTTTTTCACACCGCCGGTAGCAGGCGCACTTTTACGGGCTGCCTTAGTTGCGAGTTGTTTACGGGGAGCTTTTCCACCGGTGGATTTCCTGGCAGTTTGCTTGGTACGTGCCATGTCTAAATCGTTTGAAACGAAAACCTCGTTGTTTACGGCTAAGAAGACAATTCGATATTATTCCAGGCCGGCCCGACAGGTCATATATATAACCTCTCTCGTTTCGGTTTCACATTTCTTGAAATCTCATTGGCACGAATGGATTCGGTGGTGGGGGGTGCATTGAAGTTATAAATATTGGTTGGAAGCGTTCCACCGTCAGATATATTGTAACTTTGGTAGGTGACGAATCTAAACTCAGTACAAATATGACTGGAAGAGGAAAAGGTGGCAAAGGTTTGGGAAAGGGTGGCGCTAAACGTCACAGGAAAGTGTTGCGTGATAACATCCAAGGTATCACCAAGCCCGCTATAAGAAGATTAGCTCGTCGTGGCGGTGTCAAACGTATATCAGGTCTGATTTACGAAGAAACCCGTGGAGTACTCAAAGTGTTCCTCGAAAACGTTATTAGGGACGCTGTCACCTATACCGAACACGCTAAAAGGAAAACTGTTACCGCTATGGACGTCGTCTATGCGTTGAAACGCCAAGGACGTACTTTGTACGGATTCGGAGGTTAAATACCACGAATTTGCCTACACAGATTTGATAACGGTCCTTTTCAGGACCACAACGTTCGTACATGCATTACTTTTGAATCTACCTTTTATTTTAAGATGCTAAACCCAATTATACTTCATTTTTCAAGACGTTAAATTAGAAGTTCCTTACCAAAATTACACTCCCTATCATGTATTACCTTATTATTGATAATAATTAATCAACGCAATCGCGATAACATTTGATAACACTTTTAGTCTATGGATTGGAACCGATTTCATGATTCCAAAGCTACACTAACTTAACTTCTTAAATTATTTCAATCAAGTAGGTCGAGGAATGTAAATTGATAAAGCACAACTACCATTTTAACAATAAATTATGTGGTCGGAAACGTTTCTTATTTTTACTAATTTGGTACAAGTTCGTCCTTTGTCTAGCGAATATTTCTTCGAGCTGATTGTTTACTACCAATAATTCATGAAACCTACGTCTATTCATCAAAAAACCCACAAAAAAAAACGTTAAAACTAGTGACTGACATCATCTTCACACAAGGGGACATTGAATCAAAAGCTTATTCCAAAATAACCACTTAATATTTTAGAGGGAAAATGTCAAAGAGAACTGAATGATAGGAAAAAAAATTTAAGAACGGCCTATGTTCATTATGTTATGAAAGCTACAATTCGGTTTCATTAGAGTAATCTGGATTGAGATCACATCAATGATATGCGGTTAATATAATTTTTATCGAAACACAAGCTTTTCTTCAATTATTTCGGCCACCATTTACTTCCACTCACTCCTATTGTAAGCATAATGATAAAAAACCATCGATTTTACTGTAATAATGTCACTATCATTCAAAATTTTCAATTCACGCTGAATTTTCAAATTTCGTATTTATTTCCGTGCATAAATTGCACATCCTCACATAAATTTTCAAACCAAAATCTTCGAACAAGGATTAGGCAAGTCGATAATGGTACATTTAGAATTTTATGGTTCTGAAAAGAACCGATTTTGTCAGGAAAGTATGTCGCTCTATTTGGAACTGGTGTATTTGGTCACAGCTTTAGTTCCTTCGCTTACGGCGTGCTTGGCCAATTCTCCAGGCAAAAGAAGCCTTACTGCCGTCTGTATTTCCCTGCTAGTTATGGTGGAACGTTTGTTGTAATGGGCGAGTCTGCTCGCTTCAGCGGCGATGCGTTCGAAAATGTCGTTTACGAAGCTGTTCATGATGCTCATGGCCTTACTTGAAATACCGGTATCAGGATGAACTTGTTTCAATACCTTGTAGATATAGATGGCATAACTTTCCTTCCTCTTGCGTTTCTTCTTCTTGTCGCTCTTAGAAATATTTTTCTGAGCCTTTCCGGCTTTTTTCGCAGCTTTTCCGCTAGTTTTTGGTGGCATCTCGTTTAATAACTATACACGTTATCACTGAGTCGATGATGACTGGAAACTGAAAAACGCCATCTTCCGAATTTCGCTTTTATATTAGAACTATTCGATTCGTTGACTCCGCCCATTTCAGTTCACGCATGCTGTACCTCAGCCACGAATGAAGTTTGTCAATTTCCGACAATTTTTCATGATTTTCAGACTGATTTTCATATCAAACTGCATTCGTGCAAAAAGTTATCTACTTTTCAGAAAATCGCCTGGTGCATTACTCACTGATATATCGTCACCACGTAGTTTTTTCTTTTCGAAAAAGAATCGCGACGAATTAAGTTTCAATTCTGACGACTAGACCGTAGCACGCGTATAAGAAGTTTAGAAATTTCAATTTTTTCGAAATAAATTACGATTTTACATGCCTCACAAGAGGGCGAGTCATTTGGACAATCCAAACGGTAGCGAAAAGTAGGACATCGGAATAATTTTTCACAAAAAACTCCGATACTAAACTAGAATCCTTCGTATAGAATGGAATTTTTTTCGGTTCCATTGCCACGATATGCAATAATTACGAATAACCATTTTCCCATATTTCGATTTCGCAGGATAAATACCACATGCCATCTGCTTCTCTATGATGACAATATCTTCAAACTTGAATCACTGCTTAGAGGGTTCCGTTGAACGACGAAAATATCCTTATAAATCACGTCTCACTCACTCACTCCGTCCTACAATAGGAACATTAACGCCTGACAGTACTGACTTTTACTCGATACCTTCGATAATTGAATGCGGTTCTTTATTCTTTTTCTTACCTTCTCGGAAAAAAATCCGTTCGCTCTCATACAATAATCTTCAGATTCAAAGTAAAACGTTCTTGCTCCTGGACATAGCGAAACATTCGAGAAAAAATAATTCTCACGAAGAGAGAAGTCGCCAGGAGTAAGCTCTGCAAAACATTTTTCTTCTCACTTTTGTAATCTGCGAATGACCCAGAACAACTACTTTCATCTCTGAACGCTTGCTTCCTTTCGTACTTTAGTCCTCCGATCCAAAAATAATCCAAATTTCGATTCTTCACTATTCATCCGAGGTGCCAACACATTCGTGTGATATCGAGTTTCCTTTTAATCGCTCTCAAATTATTACAGCATTTTATTCAGAACGGTATATAATCCACAGGTAGGTTTATTATTTACTTTTATGACCCTCTGGAACTAGTTAACACGAGTAATAAATCGATTGAAAATATTGGTACAATGTAGTCTTTCCTCGGGTTTGGTACCTACCTGCATCGGAAACTTCTTTCGGACACATTTCTTTTATCTTATCTAATCAGCAGCGTGGTATCTATCTCTTGGATCTTTTAGGGAAAACGATAATTAACGATAGCAAATATACTTTATAATCTTAAATTGAACAATGGCCAACAATTCAGGCAACCTATATTATCTGCTCCCTGTCAGATGTTTACCGGCTTGTCGGATTTGCACTTGACGAAGGATGAAAACCCTCCTTTATTTAGACTGAAGAGAATGACAATATGAAGAATTGATATTCGCACGTTTCGATAAGTAATGAAAAACGATACAAAATATTCGATAGCAAAAGAATCGCATCGGAAAAACGACAGAGTCAATTGAACGCCAGCTCTCGCACTCGTTAAACCATTATATCTTTTGCGGAATGGAATCCTTGTCGGCCGTAATTTGACGATTCGGGATCGTCGAAGATCTATCTTTGAAATTTCATGACAAACGCTTAAGACTTATGGGGAATTCAATCAATTTTTCGATGAAATATGGTTGCACAGATGATCATTCATACCTTGCTAACGAAGATGAAACAAACTATCGGTGAACGTTCAATAAACCGTCTACTGCGATTGATATAGTTAAAAACCAATGGACGGCTCCCCATTTCTGGGTTTATTTCATATTTACGATACGCATAGAACAAGTTGCTACAATGTCGACTTCCGAAACTGAAATTCCACAGATGACGACAGCGGCATCGGTTGGGTCGAAAGCTTCAAAGAAAACGGAAAAGAAGACGACAACCGCGAAACAAAGCAAGAGCAAATCCAATCATCCTCCGACTTCCGAAATGGTCAACACCGCCATCAAGGGTCTCAAAGAGAAGAGTGGATCTTCATTGCAAGCTATAAAGAAGTACATCGGTTCCAACTATAAAGTCGATTCGGAAAAACTGGCTCCTTTCATAAGGAAATATCTCAAATCTGCAGTGCAATCCGGTTCCTTGGTGCAGACGAAGGGAAAAGGTGCGTCTGGATCGTTCAAGCTGGCAGCTAGTGCTTCCGCACAGGGAACTCAAAAAAAGGTTACTAGTAAGAAGGTTGTTAAATCCGGAGATGTCTCCGTTAAAAATTCGAACGTGACAGCAGTCGATAAGAAGAAGAAGAAGACTCCTGCTGCCAAAACCAATTCAACTGCCAGTAGGACCAAAAAGGCGGCAACCGCGATCGAGAAAAAAATTACGAAAGTGACGAAATCGCCTTCGAAAGCTAAGAAAACTGTCAAATCGCCGACAAAAAAACCGAAAGCGCCAAAACCTAAAACTGTTAAATCGGTAGCGGCTGCCAAAAAGACCGCTCCTTCCAAGAAGAAGAAGTAGAGAGAAACATTGACATTTTGGAATGGATAATGTGTCCAACCTACTAAAATCGGCCCTTCTCAGGGCCTCCACAAATATTATTCGATACGAGTTGAACCCTTATCATAATAACATGTCTTCGGAAACTGTTCTGAAAGTTTCTACTTTTTGTATATCGATCATTCACGATTTTACAATACATATAATCCTATTTACAGAACACCCCTCAAAGCCTTTGTATTTTTCAAGTACATTCAACTTCTTTTTCCTCATAGCACTAGATGCTACGCCAGATCTGATATAAACCCTGTATATCACAATCATATTTTCATTTATTTGCGTCATCGTGCTATTCACTTTCCGCTTTCTGAAACGATCCCGAATAATTATTGATGCTATTAATTATAATTATTATTGATATTAATAATAATTTGCCAATATATTTGAGACGACCTTTACCGTATCTTGTGAGCAACATCCATCTACTCAGTGCTTTGTATGTATTACGAAGAATTTCATGAGTCACTACTTTTTTGAACCACCACAAAAATATAACATTTAACCAATACATACCACAAAATGACTGCTTATTCATATTGGTAACGTTACTCTATTATACTATTTATTTTCAACATATTCAGATGACTGCTGTTATGTTATACAAGTGAAATTGCGTCGAAATGATATAGACACGAAGGGTAATTTTAAGTACGCTTATTTTGACATTGGTAAAACTTTTAAGAGTGTTGATTTCGGTGGCCCTGATAAGGGCCTTTTGAGTTAACGCAATTATGAATAAAATTACGATTTCTTCTCTGTCTTTTTCGGCAAAAGGACTGCTTGGATATTCGGTAAAACACCTCCTTGAGCGATTGTTACTCCAGACAGCAATTTGTTCAATTCTTCGTCGTTACGGATAGCCAGCTGAAGATGACGGGGAATAATCCTGGTCTTTTTGTTGTCTCGTGCCGCATTACCGGCCAATTCCAACACTTCCGCGGCTAGATATTCCATTACAGCGGCGAGGTACACGGGGGCACCGGCTCCTACTCGCTCAGCGTAATTTCCCTTACGCAATAAACGATGGATACGTCCCACTGGAAACTGTAATCCAGCTCTATTGGAACGGGACTTCGCCTTGCCCTTAACTTTTCCACCTTTTCCACGACCAGACATGATATTTAATAAGGAATGTTCTCACTTACACGAACGATAATATAAGTTGCAGAAAACTCTTTCGAGCCTGACCTAAGTTGGCCCCTCCTACAGCCAATCAGCGATCGCAGAGAATACGTCTATAAAAAGGCGGGATCAAGAGATAGGTCCAGTTTTCGATACAGAGTACTGGCTATTCTATATTTTCAATATATCCAGCAGTTTCTCGATTTTCTATATTTCATAACTTTTGAACATATATGTGAATGCGACAAAACCGAAAACGGTTTTACTCACAAAATGTACAAAACGTTAAATACTCTAACTGTAATGGCACTATTACCTTTATCGCTTTTTACAAGTACCAAAATATCTGGTTATCCCTTTTTCCCTTTCATTCCGGTAATTTTTATTGCCCAGAAACCTTTTACAGCTTCTACCGGCTGCAAATGAGTTTCAGGGGTCAGCCTGACGACTGTGTTCTAATCAGTGAAGTAAATCTACTTCAATATAACTACAAGGCACAATAAAACTTCGGATCACCATTACTACCGCATATATTTCGAAAATTACAGGACAGCATAATGTTTATAAACAGCGCATAAACATAGAGATCAAATATTATTGTGTTAAAAAAATAGGAAACGCCCCTTGTAGTACTAAAAACCGACAACGAATTTTGGATACTTTCTTACTGCTGACACCTAGGGAGGGGCCTCTCAAAACATTTGTCACTACAGATAACTACTATGATAGGCGCGAATTTCGAACTATATATCCCATTAGCATTAATTCAAATAAACTTTGTCGAGCTAAGAAAAAACATCCTGATCGATAAAACGAAAAGAGGGCTCTGCTTTTTATCAGGATGACATTTTAAATTATTATAACAATTTAAAATGAAACTCCATTTCAGGATTTTATTTTCATATTGATAATGCAATGTTTGGAACCAGCAAAACATTAATATTTCAGAAATGTACAAAAAAACTGTATGTCGGAATGCAAGTTCAGAATATTAATAATGATGATGAACTTGATTTCGAAGTTGGAGGTTTGAAAACATCTCATAGTGATTGGAGAAGATTAGATTTTTCAAATTTATATTGATAATGTATCTACTTCTTTCACAGGCAGTTTTAGCAAATTCACCAAGTGCATTACTCACTGCTTCATCTTTTGTTAAAAGAATATCAGGAATTTTTAATATAATGAATCCTAAACTCATAAATGAATTTCTGAAAGAGAAAATGAAAATGAATTACTCTCTGTTTTTTATACATCCTTCATATTCCACTTCCTTGCAGGTCATCTGATTCATTCATTTTCAGTTGTTGGCAATAAATGGAAGAACTCATTTTAGAGACAATCGTTGCTTCTCCTTCATTGTGTATTTCCAATTGATGTTATCTGTTTCAGAATAATTCAATTTACTGATACAATATAACTGATATTACTCATTCATCATTCAAACATATATGTATTCTTTTTCATAATGAAATGATTGGAATATTTCTTTCATTTTTAATTCATACATTCTGTTATCAATAATTCAGATTCTCAAAGTTTCAACATATTTCGACAACTATTTATGCAGATTCACATATGTTTCTTCGATTCACCGCTCGCGAGGGCGCTGCGATCACGCTTCCTTTCCTTTAGCACTGAGTCGTTACTCTTTTTCGTTTAGTTCTCTATGCTTTTTCCATATTCATACTCTATAACCCTTTTTATATATTTCCTGTTTTAGCTTCTGTTCACATCTAACCGGGCCTCTTTCTTCATTATTACTCTGACCAGCAATGACAGTTCGGAACGCCATTCCTGTCAGCTGTTTGTCATAACAAAAACACAAAATACTTAACCTCAACGACTTCTGTCTGGTCTCTGGTGCTAAGATTATACTCTCACATCTCTATAATCTAATAATAATATAATATTGGTCTGCCGTTTACCAACAACTTTTGATCAATACTTTTTAGCATGATACCTTGAGATTACTTGAATTATGAAAGGTCCAAACACAGAGAATTACTAAACTTTTATTCAAGCTTACAGGGATTCTCCATCAACTTCATGAACGTTTAAGCAACCACATGAAAAGGAACTGCATAAGGACACCTAAGAGTATATATCAATGAGAAAACCTCTAATTTCTTGCACATTTACACGTAAAGGTATAATCCACCCAATTTCCTTTCGTTATGGAATCTTGGAAAGGTGGGTTTCTTTCAGTCAAAAACTTAAGGACATTATAAACTAAAGTTTACGAGCTACTCCCACTATTACAACAATTTTGCAGTGGATTAAAAATTAAATGGAATTGCTGATCTTGATTGTCAGCTTCTTCGTGTAACCATTCCTGATTAATTATAACTTCTCTGCTATTGTCAACTAAATTAATCAATGATCTACTGAAAGGCTACATTTTTCAGGAACATAAGCAGAATAAAGACACTGGAAAATAAGTGAAATAATAGTGAAAGCTCATAATGTGTCAGAGTACGTTGACTGTTCTTCGACCATGTCAGTTTAAGTTGGAATTTTGTTGGTAGTATACTACTATTGAATCATTGTTGTATATTACTGGATAATATGTTCCTTTGTCAGGGTTTCACAATCAATTTTCTGAAGAGTTAATTCCTCAATTATAATTCACTCATTCAATAGAATGCCTCGAGTTGCATACATTGTCAGATAATATTACAGGAGTAATTTCAGGAGTATTATAGCCCTTACCTCGGTTTCTAGATCCTATTTTACTCAAAGAAAACTTTATTCATGATTTTTTAGAAAATTCCTTGAGAATTAAATATGTATTTCTGAGTTATCCGACAAATGAAATTGTTGTCAACAAAGAATAAATAAATCTGATTTTACTTTTATAACTGTTTGTTCAAATTTATGCCTTCACTCAATTCGAGTTAAAACAAACTATTCAGAAGAAAATTTCTAACTTTCTGATTCATAATAAAATAATTTATTACACCTAGTCAATATGGAACATTATGATGTTCCATATCCAATTTGTTCAACATTTATACTCCACACTGCATTTAATTCAATTCGAGGAAGGGTATTTCCTGATGATTTACAAATTTTTTCATTTCACTATTCCGATCTAGCATTTTTCTGCTGCAAAGAACAAAATAAGAACATTATGTTTGTTTCAAATATCTCATTATCTTTGGACTATCAGAAGGATAGGTAGCTAGATACTGCATTTTTAGTACGATTGTGAATTTTCTTAATGTTTTTGGGGTAGCCATAACCATTTTCCAAAGCAAATGCAATTTATAACCCATAATAGAAATCTTCCGATACCGCAAGTTTTCTACATTAGAGCATCTCAATTCAAACTAATTGTTACCTAACGATGTACGATTTACAAAAACTTATACCAAATTACGTAACAGTACGAAGTATATATTATTATTATTCAATAATTCAAATGATTCATCCTAACCCTACTTTTTCGAAATCTGTCAAAGTTTTAGGTTGCGCACGTGCAGATCGGATCATGGGACATTTCAACAAAACAACTAAGGGATTTTTCCTTCACCTACCTAACTACAACGGTGTAGTTTGTCAGCTTAATGACGTCATGCGGTTATCTTTATGCTCTTTGTGGTAAGTTATGGCAGATGAGTGCAAAGGAAAGTGTCAGTCGCTCTCTCTTCCTTTTGAAGTAATAACAAAACAAACCAGATCCATTTATTGCTTTCCTGGTGTAGTTATATTGTGTGTTCGCAGCGCCCTCTATTAACTAATAGAACCATGACGTCACAGTTAACTACACCAGAAAACCAATAAATCAATCTGGTTTGCTCTGACGTCATGGTTCCATTTGTTAATAGAGGGCGCTGCGACACATTACTTATACGGAGTGTTCTACGAAGTCTATGAAAAAGTTTGACAGAAGGTAGCTGTGCTTCTTTGGAACATTTGTTTCCCTTGAATATAATTATCCAAAAAAATTATATTTCTTTACGTCAGAGCAAGACAGACAGCTACTTCGAAGGAGAATATAGCATTCCTCACTTCCTATGCCTATAAGAAAATAAATCTAAATGTTTGAAGAAACAACCAATGTTGATTGTGGGTCCCGCTTCTGTGGATCTGTTGGTTTCGCGAATTCCACCTCATTCCTCAGTGGGACGGTGGCGATGAAGTGACCATTATCAAAACAGACGTTTCTGGGTGAAACCAGGACACATATTGTACAGGACAATTTTATGTCCACTTTCAAGGTATCATACCATAATAGTTGTCGGAGGTCAGCTTATTCTTTCTATTCACATATATTTCGAATTGCACTGTTTTCTCGATTGTACATTTTTGGATCTATTGAAATACAGGTCATATATTTGTATTATTAGAGTACGTACATAAAAAATATGTAATTAAACTTTTCCTGCAAAGGGTATTTTGTAAAAAAAAGAAACTTCTCGAAATTTTGGTAATTTTTCAGTTTCTGTACCACCTACTAATGCTGATTTTTTTACAGATAGATTGATTCTTCTCTGAATGAATCAGTGCATTTTTCCCTCCCGCTACTAGTTTAACTTATAGTTTTCAAATTATAAGCGATGAAAAATCCAAGATAATGGACCTAAGCGAAAAAATTCATGGAGTTGTTGCGCTAGGACCATGAAATTTCACTATTTCATTCTCAAATGCAGAAGAATCAGCATCAGTTGCCCAAATTTCCCCAAGTTATATATTTTCTTCACGAAAAATCTAAATACATATTTCTAATGTACGTCTCTCAATTACCTACATCTATTATCCGAGTTTTCATTTGAAAAAAAAATTATTGGACTTGAATAAATTTCGAAGGAAACAGCGACTCGCTTTCTCGAGGTCTCAATTCATGACCCAAAAATCATGGCTGCAGAATTGCACACCAAAATATCTAGCAACGATAAAGTTGGGGAAATGAAGAACTACCTTTCTTCTTTTTTTTTATTCCTAAAATTGATCATCTAATATTGCATATTCTGCCAATTTTCATGAATAAATCCAGCATTTTTCAAGCATATGAGCTTTTCACATGTTGCATACGATACGGTCTCTGATCATAAGAAATGAAAATCCCAACACAAAACTATTTTCTCTCTTTCTGTTTCAAATCTGTTCATTCTGCCACATCTCGTAGAACAAAATAATTCCAGAATATTTCATGGATTTATTTTACATTTGTCGAGCACATGACAAAAGATACACAGAAATCATGTTCTAATTAAAAAATTTTTTTTTTATCCATGTATGATATTATCGAAGACCTCGGATAAGTGGAGATTAGAAAATAACAGATTAGTAGATTTGTGGTTCTGATAAGAACCGTTTTTTGAGTATTCATATAAATATGAACCGGTAATAACCTGAATTAAGCACGTTCTCCTCTGATACGCCTGGCGAGCTGAATATCCTTCGGCATAATAGTGACTCTTTTGGCGTGAATGGCGCACAAGTTTGTGTCTTCGAAAAGACCAACCAGATACGCTTCGCTTGCTTCTTGAAGCGCCATCACCGCAGAACTCTGGAAACGCAAGTCAGTCTTGAAATCTTGAGCTATTTCACGAACCAATCTTTGGAACGGCAGTTTCCTGATGAGCAATTCGGTACTCTTTTGGTAACGACGGATCTCACGAAGAGCTACGGTACCTGGACGGTAACGATGAGGTTTTTTCACACCGCCGGTAGCAGGCGCACTTTTACGGGCTGCCTTAGTTGCGAGTTGTTTACGGGGAGCTTTTCCACCGGTGGATTTCCTGGCAGTTTGCTTGGTACGTGCCATGTCTAAATCGTTTGAAACGAAAACCTCGTTGTTTACGGCTAAGAAGACAATTCGATATTATTCCAGGCCGGCCCGACAGGTCATATATATAACCTCTCTCGTTTCGGTTTCACATTTCTTGAAATCTCATTGGCACGAATGGATTCGGTGGTGGGGGGTGCATTGAAGTTATAAATATTGGTTGGAAGCGTTCCACCGTCAGATATATTGTAACTTTGGTAGGTGACGAATCTAAACTCAGTACAAATATGACTGGAAGAGGAAAAGGTGGCAAAGGTTTGGGAAAGGGTGGCGCTAAACGTCACAGGAAAGTGTTGCGTGATAACATCCAAGGTATCACCAAGCCCGCTATAAGAAGATTAGCTCGTCGTGGCGGTGTCAAACGTATATCAGGTCTGATTTACGAAGAAACCCGTGGAGTACTCAAAGTGTTCCTCGAAAACGTTATTAGGGACGCTGTCACCTATACCGAACACGCTAAAAGGAAAACTGTTACCGCTATGGACGTCGTCTATGCGTTGAAACGCCAAGGACGTACTTTGTACGGATTCGGAGGTTAAATACCACGAATTTGCCTACACAGATTTGATAACGGTCCTTTTCAGGACCACAACGTTCGTACATGCATTACTTTTGAATCTACCTTTTATTTTAAGATGCTAAACCCAATTATACTTCATTTTTCAAGACGTTAAATTAGAAGTTCCTTACCAAAATTACACTCCCTATCATGTATTACCTTATTATTGATAATAATTAATCAACGCAATCGCGATAACATTTGATAACACTTTTAGTCTATGGATTGGAACCGATTTCATGATTCCAAAGCTACACTAACTTAACTTCTTAAATTATTTCAATCAAGTAGGTCGAGGAATGTAAATTGATAAAGCACAACTACCATTTTAACAATAAATTATGTGGTCGGAAACGTTTCTTATTTTTACTAATTTGGTACAAGTTCGTCCTTTGTCTAGCGAATATTTCTTCGAGCTGATTGTTTACTACCAATAATTCATGAAACCTACGTCTATTCATCAAAAAACCCACAAAAAAAAACGTTAAAACTAGTGACTGACATCATCTTCACACAAGGGGACATTGAATCAAAAGCTTATTCCAAAATAACCACTTAATATTTTAGAGGGAAAATGTCAAAGAGAACTGAATGATAGGAAAAAAAATTTAAGAACGGCCTATGTTCATTATGTTATGAAAGCTACAATTCGGTTTCATTAGAGTAATCTGGATTGAGATCACATCAATGATATGCGGTTAATATAATTTTTATCGAAACACAAGCTTTTCTTCAATTATTTCGGCCACCATTTACTTCCACTCACTCCTATTGTAAGCATAATGATAAAAAACCATCGATTTTACTGTAATAATGTCACTATCATTCAAAATTTTCAATTCACGCTGAATTTTCAAATTTCGTATTTATTTCCGTGCATAAATTGCACATCCTCACATAAATTTTCAAACCAAAATCTTCGAACAAGGATTAGGCAAGTCGATAATGGTACATTTAGAATTTTATGGTTCTGAAAAGAACCGATTTTGTCAGGAAAGTATGTCGCTCTATTTGGAACTGGTGTATTTGGTCACAGCTTTAGTTCCTTCGCTTACGGCGTGCTTGGCCAATTCTCCAGGCAAAAGAAGCCTTACTGCCGTCTGTATTTCCCTGCTAGTTATGGTGGAACGTTTGTTGTAATGGGCGAGTCTGCTCGCTTCAGCGGCGATGCGTTCGAAAATGTCGTTTACGAAGCTGTTCATGATGCTCATGGCCTTACTTGAAATACCGGTATCAGGATGAACTTGTTTCAATACCTTGTAGATATAGATGGCATAACTTTCCTTCCTCTTGCGTTTCTTCTTCTTGTCGCTCTTAGAAATATTTTTCTGAGCCTTTCCGGCTTTTTTCGCAGCTTTTCCGCTAGTTTTTGGTGGCATCTCGTTTAATAACTATACACGTTATCACTGAGTCGATGATGACTGGAAACTGAAAAACGCCATCTTCCGAATTTCGCTTTTATATTAGAACTATTCGATTCGTTGACTCCGCCCATTTCAGTTCACGCATGCTGTACCTCAGCCACGAATGAAGTTTGTCAATTTCCGACAATTTTTCATGATTTTCAGACTGATTTTCATATCAAACTGCATTCGTGCAAAAAGTTATCTACTTTTCAGAAAATCGCCTGGTGCATTACTCACTGATATATCGTCACCACGTAGTTTTTTCTTTTCGAAAAAGAATCGCGACGAATTAAGTTTCAATTCTGACGACTAGACCGTAGCACGCGTATAAGAAGTTTAGAAATTTCAATTTTTTCGAAATAAATTACGATTTTACATGCCTCACAAGAGGGCGAGTCATTTGGACAATCCAAACGGTAGCGAAAAGTAGGACATCGGAATAATTTTTCACAAAAAACTCCGATACTAAACTAGAATCCTTCGTATAGAATGGAATTTTTTTCGGTTCCATTGCCACGATATGCAATAATTACGAATAACCATTTTCCCATATTTCGATTTCGCAGGATAAATACCACATGCCATCTGCTTCTCTATGATGACAATATCTTCAAACTTGAATCACTGCTTAGAGGGTTCCGTTGAACGACGAAAATATCCTTATAAATCACGTCTCACTCACTCACTCCGTCCTACAATAGGAACATTAACGCCTGACAGTACTGACTTTTACTCGATACCTTCGATAATTGAATGCGGTTCTTTATTCTTTTTCTTACCTTCTCGGAAAAAAATCCGTTCGCTCTCATACAATAATCTTCAGATTCAAAGTAAAACGTTCTTGCTCCTGGACATAGCGAAACATTCGAGAAAAAATAATTCTCACGAAGAGAGAAGTCGCCAGGAGTAAGCTCTGCAAAACATTTTTCTTCTCACTTTTGTAATCTGCGAATGACCCAGAACAACTACTTTCATCTCTGAACGCTTGCTTCCTTTCGTACTTTAGTCCTCCGATCCAAAAATAATCCAAATTTCGATTCTTCACTATTCATCCGAGGTGCCAACACATTCGTGTGATATCGAGTTTCCTTTTAATCGCTCTCAAATTATTACAGCATTTTATTCAGAACGGTATATAATCCACAGGTAGGTTTATTATTTACTTTTATGACCCTCTGGAACTAGTTAACACGAGTAATAAATCGATTGAAAATATTGGTACAATGTAGTCTTTCCTCGGGTTTGGTACCTACCTGCATCGGAAACTTCTTTCGGACACATTTCTTTTATCTTATCTAATCAGCAGCGTGGTATCTATCTCTTGGATCTTTTAGGGAAAACGATAATTAACGATAGCAAATATACTTTATAATCTTAAATTGAACAATGGCCAACAATTCAGGCAACCTATATTATCTGCTCCCTGTCAGATGTTTACCGGCTTGTCGGATTTGCACTTGACGAAGGATGAAAACCCTCCTTTATTTAGACTGAAGAGAATGACAATATGAAGAATTGATATTCGCACGTTTCGATAAGTAATGAAAAACGATACAAAATATTCGATAGCAAAAGAATCGCATCGGAAAAACGACAGAGTCAATTGAACGCCAGCTCTCGCACTCGTTAAACCATTATATCTTTTGCGGAATGGAATCCTTGTCGGCCGTAATTTGACGATTCGGGATCGTCGAAGATCTATCTTTGAAATTTCATGACAAACGCTTAAGACTTATGGGGAATTCAATCAATTTTTCGATGAAATATGGTTGCACAGATGATCATTCATACCTTGCTAACGAAGATGAAACAAACTATCGGTGAACGTTCAATAAACCGTCTACTGCGATTGATATAGTTAAAAACCAATGGACGGCTCCCCATTTCTGGGTTTATTTCATATTTACGATACGCATAGAACAAGTTGCTACAATGTCGACTTCCGAAACTGAAATTCCACAGATGACGACAGCGGCATCGGTTGGGTCGAAAGCTTCAAAGAAAACGGAAAAGAAGACGACAACCGCGAAACAAAGCAAGAGCAAATCCAATCATCCTCCGACTTCCGAAATGGTCAACACCGCCATCAAGGGTCTCAAAGAGAAGAGTGGATCTTCATTGCAAGCTATAAAGAAGTACATCGGTTCCAACTATAAAGTCGATTCGGAAAAACTGGCTCCTTTCATAAGGAAATATCTCAAATCTGCAGTGCAATCCGGTTCCTTGGTGCAGACGAAGGGAAAAGGTGCGTCTGGATCGTTCAAGCTGGCAGCTAGTGCTTCCGCACAGGGAACTCAAAAAAAGGTTACTAGTAAGAAGGTTGTTAAATCCGGAGATGTCTCCGTTAAAAATTCGAACGTGACAGCAGTCGATAAGAAGAAGAAGAAGACTCCTGCTGCCAAAACCAATTCAACTGCCAGTAGGACCAAAAAGGCGGCAACCGCGATCGAGAAAAAAATTACGAAAGTGACGAAATCGCCTTCGAAAGCTAAGAAAACTGTCAAATCGCCGACAAAAAAACCGAAAGCGCCAAAACCTAAAACTGTTAAATCGGTAGCGGCTGCCAAAAAGACCGCTCCTTCCAAGAAGAAGAAGTAGAGAGAAACATTGACATTTTGGAATGGATAATGTGTCCAACCTACTAAAATCGGCCCTTCTCAGGGCCTCCACAAATATTATTCGATACGAGTTGAACCCTTATCATAATAACATGTCTTCGGAAACTGTTCTGAAAGTTTCTACTTTTTGTATATCGATCATTCACGATTTTACAATACATATAATCCTATTTACAGAACACCCCTCAAAGCCTTTGTATTTTTCAAGTACATTCAACTTCTTTTTCCTCATAGCACTAGATGCTACGCCAGATCTGATATAAACCCTGTATATCACAATCATATTTTCATTTATTTGCGTCATCGTGCTATTCACTTTCCGCTTTCTGAAACGATCCCGAATAATTATTGATGCTATTAATTATAATTATTATTGATATTAATAATAATTTGCCAATATATTTGAGACGACCTTTACCGTATCTTGTGAGCAACATCCATCTACTCAGTGCTTTGTATGTATTACGAAGAATTTCATGAGTCACTACTTTTTTGAACCACCACAAAAATATAACATTTAACCAATACATACCACAAAATGACTGCTTATTCATATTGGTAACGTTACTCTATTATACTATTTATTTTCAACATATTCAGATGACTGCTGTTATGTTATACAAGTGAAATTGCGTCGAAATGATATAGACACGAAGGGTAATTTTAAGTACGCTTATTTTGACATTGGTAAAACTTTTAAGAGTGTTGATTTCGGTGGCCCTGATAAGGGCCTTTTGAGTTAACGCAATTATGAATAAAATTACGATTTCTTCTCTGTCTTTTTCGGCAAAAGGACTGCTTGGATATTCGGTAAAACACCTCCTTGAGCGATTGTTACTCCAGACAGCAATTTGTTCAATTCTTCGTCGTTACGGATAGCCAGCTGAAGATGACGGGGAATAATCCTGGTCTTTTTGTTGTCTCGTGCCGCATTACCGGCCAATTCCAACACTTCCGCGGCTAGATATTCCATTACAGCGGCGAGGTACACGGGGGCACCGGCTCCTACTCGCTCAGCGTAATTTCCCTTACGCAATAAACGATGGATACGTCCCACTGGAAACTGTAATCCAGCTCTATTGGAACGGGACTTCGCCTTGCCCTTAACTTTTCCACCTTTTCCACGACCAGACATGATATTTAATAAGGAATGTTCTCACTTACACGAACGATAATATAAGTTGCAGAAAACTCTTTCGAGCCTGACCTAAGTTGGCCCCTCCTACAGCCAATCAGCGATCGCAGAGAATACGTCTATAAAAAGGCGGGATCAAGAGATAGGTCCAGTTTTCGATACAGAGTACTGGCTATTCTATATTTTCAATATATCCAGCAGTTTCTCGATTTTCTATATTTCATAACTTTTGAACATATATGTGAATGCGACAAAACCGAAAACGGTTTTACTCACAAAATGTACAAAACGTTAAATACTCTAACTGTAATGGCACTATTACCTTTATCGCTTTTTACAAGTACCAAAATATCTGGTTATCCCTTTTTCCCTTTCATTCCGGTAATTTTTATTGCCCAGAAACCTTTTACAGCTTCTACCGGCTGCAAATGAGTTTCAGGGGTCAGCCTGACGACTGTGTTCTAATCAGTGAAGTAAATCTACTTCAATATAACTACAAGGCACAATAAAACTTCGGATCACCATTACTACCGCATATATTTCGAAAATTACAGGACAGCATAATGTTTATAAACAGCGCATAAACATAGAGATCAAATATTATTGTGTTAAAAAAATAGGAAACGCCCCTTGTAGTACTAAAAACCGACAACGAATTTTGGATACTTTCTTACTGCTGACACCTAGGGAGGGGCCTCTCAAAACATTTGTCACTACAGATAACTACTATGATAGGCGCGAATTTCGAACTATATATCCCATTAGCATTAATTCAAATAAACTTTGTCGAGCTAAGAAAAAACATCCTGATCGATAAAACGAAAAGAGGGCTCTGCTTTTTATCAGGATGACATTTTAAATTATTATAACAATTTAAAATGAAACTCCATTTCAGGATTTTATTTTCATATTGATAATGCAATGTTTGGAACCAGCAAAACATTAATATTTCAGAAATGTACAAAAAAACTGTATGTCGGAATGCAAGTTCAGAATATTAATAATGATGATGAACTTGATTTCGAAGTTGGAGGTTTGAAAACATCTCATAGTGATTGGAGAAGATTAGATTTTTCAAATTTATATTGATAATGTATCTACTTCTTTCACAGGCAGTTTTAGCAAATTCACCAAGTGCATTACTCACTGCTTCATCTTTTGTTAAAAGAATATCAGGAATTTTTAATATAATGAATCCTAAACTCATAAATGAATTTCTGAAAGAGAAAATGAAAATGAATTACTCTCTGTTTTTTATACATCCTTCATATTCCACTTCCTTGCAGGTCATCTGATTCATTCATTTTCAGTTGTTGGCAATAAATGGAAGAACTCATTTTAGAGACAATCGTTGCTTCTCCTTCATTGTGTATTTCCAATTGATGTTATCTGTTTCAGAATAATTCAATTTACTGATACAATATAACTGATATTACTCATTCATCATTCAAACATATATGTATTCTTTTTCATAATGAAATGATTGGAATATTTCTTTCATTTTTAATTCATACATTCTGTTATCAATAATTCAGATTCTCAAAGTTTCAACATATTTCGACAACTATTTATGCAGATTCACATATGTTTCTTCGATTCACCGCTCGCGAGGGCGCTGCGATCACGCTTCCTTTCCTTTAGCACTGAGTCGTTACTCTTTTTCGTTTAGTTCTCTATGCTTTTTCCATATTCATACTCTATAACCCTTTTTATATATTTCCTGTTTTAGCTTCTGTTCACATCTAACCGGGCCTCTTTCTTCATTATTACTCTGACCAGCAATGACAGTTCGGAACGCCATTCCTGTCAGCTGTTTGTCATAACAAAAACACAAAATACTTAACCTCAACGACTTCTGTCTGGTCTCTGGTGCTAAGATTATACTCTCACATCTCTATAATCTAATAATAATATAATATTGGTCTGCCGTTTACCAACAACTTTTGATCAATACTTTTTAGCATGATACCTTGAGATTACTTGAATTATGAAAGGTCCAAACACAGAGAATTACTAAACTTTTATTCAAGCTTACAGGGATTCTCCATCAACTTCATGAACGTTTAAGCAACCACATGAAAAGGAACTGCATAAGGACACCTAAGAGTATATATCAATGAGAAAACCTCTAATTTCTTGCACATTTACACGTAAAGGTATAATCCACCCAATTTCCTTTCGTTATGGAATCTTGGAAAGGTGGGTTTCTTTCAGTCAAAAACTTAAGGACATTATAAACTAAAGTTTACGAGCTACTCCCACTATTACAACAATTTTGCAGTGGATTAAAAATTAAATGGAATTGCTGATCTTGATTGTCAGCTTCTTCGTGTAACCATTCCTGATTAATTATAACTTCTCTGCTATTGTCAACTAAATTAATCAATGATCTACTGAAAGGCTACATTTTTCAGGAACATAAGCAGAATAAAGACACTGGAAAATAAGTGAAATAATAGTGAAAGCTCATAATGTGTCAGAGTACGTTGACTGTTCTTCGACCATGTCAGTTTAAGTTGGAATTTTGTTGGTAGTATACTACTATTGAATCATTGTTGTATATTACTGGATAATATGTTCCTTTGTCAGGGTTTCACAATCAATTTTCTGAAGAGTTAATTCCTCAATTATAATTCACTCATTCAATAGAATGCCTCGAGTTGCATACATTGTCAGATAATATTACAGGAGTAATTTCAGGAGTATTATAGCCCTTACCTCGGTTTCTAGATCCTATTTTACTCAAAGAAAACTTTATTCATGATTTTTTAGAAAATTCCTTGAGAATTAAATATGTATTTCTGAGTTATCCGACAAATGAAATTGTTGTCAACAAAGAATAAATAAATCTGATTTTACTTTTATAACTGTTTGTTCAAATTTATGCCTTCACTCAATTCGAGTTAAAACAAACTATTCAGAAGAAAATTTCTAACTTTCTGATTCATAATAAAATAATTTATTACACCTAGTCAATATGGAACATTATGATGTTCCATATCCAATTTGTTCAACATTTATACTCCACACTGCATTTAATTCAATTCGAGGAAGGGTATTTCCTGATGATTTACAAATTTTTTCATTTCACTATTCCGATCTAGCATTTTTCTGCTGCAAAGAACAAAATAAGAACATTATGTTTGTTTCAAATATCTCATTATCTTTGGACTATCAGAAGGATAGGTAGCTAGATACTGCATTTTTAGTACGATTGTGAATTTTCTTAATGTTTTTGGGGTAGCCATAACCATTTTCCAAAGCAAATGCAATTTATAACCCATAATAGAAATCTTCCGATACCGCAAGTTTTCTACATTAGAGCATCTCAATTCAAACTAATTGTTACCTAACGATGTACGATTTACAAAAACTTATACCAAATTACGTAACAGTACGAAGTATATATTATTATTATTCAATAATTCAAATGATTCATCCTAACCCTACTTTTTCGAAATCTGTCAAAGTTTTAGGTTGCGCACGTGCAGATCGGATCATGGGACATTTCAACAAAACAACTAAGGGATTTTTCCTTCACCTACCTAACTACAACGGTGTAGTTTGTCAGCTTAATGACGTCATGCGGTTATCTTTATGCTCTTTGTGGTAAGTTATGGCAGATGAGTGCAAAGGAAAGTGTCAGTCGCTCTCTCTTCCTTTTGAAGTAATAACAAAACAAACCAGATCCATTTATTGCTTTCCTGGTGTAGTTATATTGTGTGTTCGCAGCGCCCTCTATTAACTAATAGAACCATGACGTCACAGTTAACTACACCAGAAAACCAATAAATCAATCTGGTTTGCTCTGACGTCATGGTTCCATTTGTTAATAGAGGGCGCTGCGACACATTACTTATACGGAGTGTTCTACGAAGTCTATGAAAAAGTTTGACAGAAGGTAGCTGTGCTTCTTTGGAACATTTGTTTCCCTTGAATATAATTATCCAAAAAAATTATATTTCTTTACGTCAGAGCAAGACAGACAGCTACTTCGAAGGAGAATATAGCATTCCTCACTTCCTATGCCTATAAGAAAATAAATCTAAATGTTTGAAGAAACAACCAATGTTGATTGTGGGTCCCGCTTCTGTGGATCTGTTGGTTTCGCGAATTCCACCTCATTCCTCAGTGGGACGGTGGCGATGAAGTGACCATTATCAAAACAGACGTTTCTGGGTGAAACCAGGACACATATTGTACAGGACAATTTTATGTCCACTTTCAAGGTATCATACCATAATAGTTGTCGGAGGTCAGCTTATTCTTTCTATTCACATATATTTCGAATTGCACTGTTTTCTCGATTGTACATTTTTGGATCTATTGAAATACAGGTCATATATTTGTATTATTAGAGTACGTACATAAAAAATATGTAATTAAACTTTTCCTGCAAAGGGTATTTTGTAAAAAAAAGAAACTTCTCGAAATTTTGGTAATTTTTCAGTTTCTGTACCACCTACTAATGCTGATTTTTTTACAGATAGATTGATTCTTCTCTGAATGAATCAGTGCATTTTTCCCTCCCGCTACTAGTTTAACTTATAGTTTTCAAATTATAAGCGATGAAAAATCCAAGATAATGGACCTAAGCGAAAAAATTCATGGAGTTGTTGCGCTAGGACCATGAAATTTCACTATTTCATTCTCAAATGCAGAAGAATCAGCATCAGTTGCCCAAATTTCCCCAAGTTATATATTTTCTTCACGAAAAATCTAAATACATATTTCTAATGTACGTCTCTCAATTACCTACATCTATTATCCGAGTTTTCATTTGAAAAAAAAATTATTGGACTTGAATAAATTTCGAAGGAAACAGCGACTCGCTTTCTCGAGGTCTCAATTCATGACCCAAAAATCATGGCTGCAGAATTGCACACCAAAATATCTAGCAACGATAAAGTTGGGGAAATGAAGAACTACCTTTCTTCTTTTTTTTTATTCCTAAAATTGATCATCTAATATTGCATATTCTGCCAATTTTCATGAATAAATCCAGCATTTTTCAAGCATATGAGCTTTTCACATGTTGCATACGATACGGTCTCTGATCATAAGAAATGAAAATCCCAACACAAAACTATTTTCTCTCTTTCTGTTTCAAATCTGTTCATTCTGCCACATCTCGTAGAACAAAATAATTCCAGAATATTTCATGGATTTATTTTACATTTGTCGAGCACATGACAAAAGATACACAGAAATCATGTTCTAATTAAAAAATTTTTTTTTTATCCATGTATGATATTATCGAAGACCTCGGATAAGTGGAGATTAGAAAATAACAGATTAGTAGATTTGTGGTTCTGATAAGAACCGTTTTTTGAGTATTCATATAAATATGAACCGGTAATAACCTGAATTAAGCACGTTCTCCTCTGATACGCCTGGCGAGCTGAATATCCTTCGGCATAATAGTGACTCTTTTGGCGTGAATGGCGCACAAGTTTGTGTCTTCGAAAAGACCAACCAGATACGCTTCGCTTGCTTCTTGAAGCGCCATCACCGCAGAACTCTGGAAACGCAAGTCAGTCTTGAAATCTTGAGCTATTTCACGAACCAATCTTTGGAACGGCAGTTTCCTGATGAGCAATTCGGTACTCTTTTGGTAACGACGGATCTCACGAAGAGCTACGGTACCTGGACGGTAACGATGAGGTTTTTTCACACCGCCGGTAGCAGGCGCACTTTTACGGGCTGCCTTAGTTGCGAGTTGTTTACGGGGAGCTTTTCCACCGGTGGATTTCCTGGCAGTTTGCTTGGTACGTGCCATGTCTAAATCGTTTGAAACGAAAACCTCGTTGTTTACGGCTAAGAAGACAATTCGATATTATTCCAGGCCGGCCCGACAGGTCATATATATAACCTCTCTCGTTTCGGTTTCACATTTCTTGAAATCTCATTGGCACGAATGGATTCGGTGGTGGGGGGTGCATTGAAGTTATAAATATTGGTTGGAAGCGTTCCACCGTCAGATATATTGTAACTTTGGTAGGTGACGAATCTAAACTCAGTACAAATATGACTGGAAGAGGAAAAGGTGGCAAAGGTTTGGGAAAGGGTGGCGCTAAACGTCACAGGAAAGTGTTGCGTGATAACATCCAAGGTATCACCAAGCCCGCTATAAGAAGATTAGCTCGTCGTGGCGGTGTCAAACGTATATCAGGTCTGATTTACGAAGAAACCCGTGGAGTACTCAAAGTGTTCCTCGAAAACGTTATTAGGGACGCTGTCACCTATACCGAACACGCTAAAAGGAAAACTGTTACCGCTATGGACGTCGTCTATGCGTTGAAACGCCAAGGACGTACTTTGTACGGATTCGGAGGTTAAATACCACGAATTTGCCTACACAGATTTGATAACGGTCCTTTTCAGGACCACAACGTTCGTACATGCATTACTTTTGAATCTACCTTTTATTTTAAGATGCTAAACCCAATTATACTTCATTTTTCAAGACGTTAAATTAGAAGTTCCTTACCAAAATTACACTCCCTATCATGTATTACCTTATTATTGATAATAATTAATCAACGCAATCGCGATAACATTTGATAACACTTTTAGTCTATGGATTGGAACCGATTTCATGATTCCAAAGCTACACTAACTTAACTTCTTAAATTATTTCAATCAAGTAGGTCGAGGAATGTAAATTGATAAAGCACAACTACCATTTTAACAATAAATTATGTGGTCGGAAACGTTTCTTATTTTTACTAATTTGGTACAAGTTCGTCCTTTGTCTAGCGAATATTTCTTCGAGCTGATTGTTTACTACCAATAATTCATGAAACCTACGTCTATTCATCAAAAAACCCACAAAAAAAAACGTTAAAACTAGTGACTGACATCATCTTCACACAAGGGGACATTGAATCAAAAGCTTATTCCAAAATAACCACTTAATATTTTAGAGGGAAAATGTCAAAGAGAACTGAATGATAGGAAAAAAAATTTAAGAACGGCCTATGTTCATTATGTTATGAAAGCTACAATTCGGTTTCATTAGAGTAATCTGGATTGAGATCACATCAATGATATGCGGTTAATATAATTTTTATCGAAACACAAGCTTTTCTTCAATTATTTCGGCCACCATTTACTTCCACTCACTCCTATTGTAAGCATAATGATAAAAAACCATCGATTTTACTGTAATAATGTCACTATCATTCAAAATTTTCAATTCACGCTGAATTTTCAAATTTCGTATTTATTTCCGTGCATAAATTGCACATCCTCACATAAATTTTCAAACCAAAATCTTCGAACAAGGATTAGGCAAGTCGATAATGGTACATTTAGAATTTTATGGTTCTGAAAAGAACCGATTTTGTCAGGAAAGTATGTCGCTCTATTTGGAACTGGTGTATTTGGTCACAGCTTTAGTTCCTTCGCTTACGGCGTGCTTGGCCAATTCTCCAGGCAAAAGAAGCCTTACTGCCGTCTGTATTTCCCTGCTAGTTATGGTGGAACGTTTGTTGTAATGGGCGAGTCTGCTCGCTTCAGCGGCGATGCGTTCGAAAATGTCGTTTACGAAGCTGTTCATGATGCTCATGGCCTTACTTGAAATACCGGTATCAGGATGAACTTGTTTCAATACCTTGTAGATATAGATGGCATAACTTTCCTTCCTCTTGCGTTTCTTCTTCTTGTCGCTCTTAGAAATATTTTTCTGAGCCTTTCCGGCTTTTTTCGCAGCTTTTCCGCTAGTTTTTGGTGGCATCTCGTTTAATAACTATACACGTTATCACTGAGTCGATGATGACTGGAAACTGAAAAACGCCATCTTCCGAATTTCGCTTTTATATTAGAACTATTCGATTCGTTGACTCCGCCCATTTCAGTTCACGCATGCTGTACCTCAGCCACGAATGAAGTTTGTCAATTTCCGACAATTTTTCATGATTTTCAGACTGATTTTCATATCAAACTGCATTCGTGCAAAAAGTTATCTACTTTTCAGAAAATCGCCTGGTGCATTACTCACTGATATATCGTCACCACGTAGTTTTTTCTTTTCGAAAAAGAATCGCGACGAATTAAGTTTCAATTCTGACGACTAGACCGTAGCACGCGTATAAGAAGTTTAGAAATTTCAATTTTTTCGAAATAAATTACGATTTTACATGCCTCACAAGAGGGCGAGTCATTTGGACAATCCAAACGGTAGCGAAAAGTAGGACATCGGAATAATTTTTCACAAAAAACTCCGATACTAAACTAGAATCCTTCGTATAGAATGGAATTTTTTTCGGTTCCATTGCCACGATATGCAATAATTACGAATAACCATTTTCCCATATTTCGATTTCGCAGGATAAATACCACATGCCATCTGCTTCTCTATGATGACAATATCTTCAAACTTGAATCACTGCTTAGAGGGTTCCGTTGAACGACGAAAATATCCTTATAAATCACGTCTCACTCACTCACTCCGTCCTACAATAGGAACATTAACGCCTGACAGTACTGACTTTTACTCGATACCTTCGATAATTGAATGCGGTTCTTTATTCTTTTTCTTACCTTCTCGGAAAAAAATCCGTTCGCTCTCATACAATAATCTTCAGATTCAAAGTAAAACGTTCTTGCTCCTGGACATAGCGAAACATTCGAGAAAAAATAATTCTCACGAAGAGAGAAGTCGCCAGGAGTAAGCTCTGCAAAACATTTTTCTTCTCACTTTTGTAATCTGCGAATGACCCAGAACAACTACTTTCATCTCTGAACGCTTGCTTCCTTTCGTACTTTAGTCCTCCGATCCAAAAATAATCCAAATTTCGATTCTTCACTATTCATCCGAGGTGCCAACACATTCGTGTGATATCGAGTTTCCTTTTAATCGCTCTCAAATTATTACAGCATTTTATTCAGAACGGTATATAATCCACAGGTAGGTTTATTATTTACTTTTATGACCCTCTGGAACTAGTTAACACGAGTAATAAATCGATTGAAAATATTGGTACAATGTAGTCTTTCCTCGGGTTTGGTACCTACCTGCATCGGAAACTTCTTTCGGACACATTTCTTTTATCTTATCTAATCAGCAGCGTGGTATCTATCTCTTGGATCTTTTAGGGAAAACGATAATTAACGATAGCAAATATACTTTATAATCTTAAATTGAACAATGGCCAACAATTCAGGCAACCTATATTATCTGCTCCCTGTCAGATGTTTACCGGCTTGTCGGATTTGCACTTGACGAAGGATGAAAACCCTCCTTTATTTAGACTGAAGAGAATGACAATATGAAGAATTGATATTCGCACGTTTCGATAAGTAATGAAAAACGATACAAAATATTCGATAGCAAAAGAATCGCATCGGAAAAACGACAGAGTCAATTGAACGCCAGCTCTCGCACTCGTTAAACCATTATATCTTTTGCGGAATGGAATCCTTGTCGGCCGTAATTTGACGATTCGGGATCGTCGAAGATCTATCTTTGAAATTTCATGACAAACGCTTAAGACTTATGGGGAATTCAATCAATTTTTCGATGAAATATGGTTGCACAGATGATCATTCATACCTTGCTAACGAAGATGAAACAAACTATCGGTGAACGTTCAATAAACCGTCTACTGCGATTGATATAGTTAAAAACCAATGGACGGCTCCCCATTTCTGGGTTTATTTCATATTTACGATACGCATAGAACAAGTTGCTACAATGTCGACTTCCGAAACTGAAATTCCACAGATGACGACAGCGGCATCGGTTGGGTCGAAAGCTTCAAAGAAAACGGAAAAGAAGACGACAACCGCGAAACAAAGCAAGAGCAAATCCAATCATCCTCCGACTTCCGAAATGGTCAACACCGCCATCAAGGGTCTCAAAGAGAAGAGTGGATCTTCATTGCAAGCTATAAAGAAGTACATCGGTTCCAACTATAAAGTCGATTCGGAAAAACTGGCTCCTTTCATAAGGAAATATCTCAAATCTGCAGTGCAATCCGGTTCCTTGGTGCAGACGAAGGGAAAAGGTGCGTCTGGATCGTTCAAGCTGGCAGCTAGTGCTTCCGCACAGGGAACTCAAAAAAAGGTTACTAGTAAGAAGGTTGTTAAATCCGGAGATGTCTCCGTTAAAAATTCGAACGTGACAGCAGTCGATAAGAAGAAGAAGAAGACTCCTGCTGCCAAAACCAATTCAACTGCCAGTAGGACCAAAAAGGCGGCAACCGCGATCGAGAAAAAAATTACGAAAGTGACGAAATCGCCTTCGAAAGCTAAGAAAACTGTCAAATCGCCGACAAAAAAACCGAAAGCGCCAAAACCTAAAACTGTTAAATCGGTAGCGGCTGCCAAAAAGACCGCTCCTTCCAAGAAGAAGAAGTAGAGAGAAACATTGACATTTTGGAATGGATAATGTGTCCAACCTACTAAAATCGGCCCTTCTCAGGGCCTCCACAAATATTATTCGATACGAGTTGAACCCTTATCATAATAACATGTCTTCGGAAACTGTTCTGAAAGTTTCTACTTTTTGTATATCGATCATTCACGATTTTACAATACATATAATCCTATTTACAGAACACCCCTCAAAGCCTTTGTATTTTTCAAGTACATTCAACTTCTTTTTCCTCATAGCACTAGATGCTACGCCAGATCTGATATAAACCCTGTATATCACAATCATATTTTCATTTATTTGCGTCATCGTGCTATTCACTTTCCGCTTTCTGAAACGATCCCGAATAATTATTGATGCTATTAATTATAATTATTATTGATATTAATAATAATTTGCCAATATATTTGAGACGACCTTTACCGTATCTTGTGAGCAACATCCATCTACTCAGTGCTTTGTATGTATTACGAAGAATTTCATGAGTCACTACTTTTTTGAACCACCACAAAAATATAACATTTAACCAATACATACCACAAAATGACTGCTTATTCATATTGGTAACGTTACTCTATTATACTATTTATTTTCAACATATTCAGATGACTGCTGTTATGTTATACAAGTGAAATTGCGTCGAAATGATATAGACACGAAGGGTAATTTTAAGTACGCTTATTTTGACATTGGTAAAACTTTTAAGAGTGTTGATTTCGGTGGCCCTGATAAGGGCCTTTTGAGTTAACGCAATTATGAATAAAATTACGATTTCTTCTCTGTCTTTTTCGGCAAAAGGACTGCTTGGATATTCGGTAAAACACCTCCTTGAGCGATTGTTACTCCAGACAGCAATTTGTTCAATTCTTCGTCGTTACGGATAGCCAGCTGAAGATGACGGGGAATAATCCTGGTCTTTTTGTTGTCTCGTGCCGCATTACCGGCCAATTCCAACACTTCCGCGGCTAGATATTCCATTACAGCGGCGAGGTACACGGGGGCACCGGCTCCTACTCGCTCAGCGTAATTTCCCTTACGCAATAAACGATGGATACGTCCCACTGGAAACTGTAATCCAGCTCTATTGGAACGGGACTTCGCCTTGCCCTTAACTTTTCCACCTTTTCCACGACCAGACATGATATTTAATAAGGAATGTTCTCACTTACACGAACGATAATATAAGTTGCAGAAAACTCTTTCGAGCCTGACCTAAGTTGGCCCCTCCTACAGCCAATCAGCGATCGCAGAGAATACGTCTATAAAAAGGCGGGATCAAGAGATAGGTCCAGTTTTCGATACAGAGTACTGGCTATTCTATATTTTCAATATATCCAGCAGTTTCTCGATTTTCTATATTTCATAACTTTTGAACATATATGTGAATGCGACAAAACCGAAAACGGTTTTACTCACAAAATGTACAAAACGTTAAATACTCTAACTGTAATGGCACTATTACCTTTATCGCTTTTTACAAGTACCAAAATATCTGGTTATCCCTTTTTCCCTTTCATTCCGGTAATTTTTATTGCCCAGAAACCTTTTACAGCTTCTACCGGCTGCAAATGAGTTTCAGGGGTCAGCCTGACGACTGTGTTCTAATCAGTGAAGTAAATCTACTTCAATATAACTACAAGGCACAATAAAACTTCGGATCACCATTACTACCGCATATATTTCGAAAATTACAGGACAGCATAATGTTTATAAACAGCGCATAAACATAGAGATCAAATATTATTGTGTTAAAAAAATAGGAAACGCCCCTTGTAGTACTAAAAACCGACAACGAATTTTGGATACTTTCTTACTGCTGACACCTAGGGAGGGGCCTCTCAAAACATTTGTCACTACAGATAACTACTATGATAGGCGCGAATTTCGAACTATATATCCCATTAGCATTAATTCAAATAAACTTTGTCGAGCTAAGAAAAAACATCCTGATCGATAAAACGAAAAGAGGGCTCTGCTTTTTATCAGGATGACATTTTAAATTATTATAACAATTTAAAATGAAACTCCATTTCAGGATTTTATTTTCATATTGATAATGCAATGTTTGGAACCAGCAAAACATTAATATTTCAGAAATGTACAAAAAAACTGTATGTCGGAATGCAAGTTCAGAATATTAATAATGATGATGAACTTGATTTCGAAGTTGGAGGTTTGAAAACATCTCATAGTGATTGGAGAAGATTAGATTTTTCAAATTTATATTGATAATGTATCTACTTCTTTCACAGGCAGTTTTAGCAAATTCACCAAGTGCATTACTCACTGCTTCATCTTTTGTTAAAAGAATATCAGGAATTTTTAATATAATGAATCCTAAACTCATAAATGAATTTCTGAAAGAGAAAATGAAAATGAATTACTCTCTGTTTTTTATACATCCTTCATATTCCACTTCCTTGCAGGTCATCTGATTCATTCATTTTCAGTTGTTGGCAATAAATGGAAGAACTCATTTTAGAGACAATCGTTGCTTCTCCTTCATTGTGTATTTCCAATTGATGTTATCTGTTTCAGAATAATTCAATTTACTGATACAATATAACTGATATTACTCATTCATCATTCAAACATATATGTATTCTTTTTCATAATGAAATGATTGGAATATTTCTTTCATTTTTAATTCATACATTCTGTTATCAATAATTCAGATTCTCAAAGTTTCAACATATTTCGACAACTATTTATGCAGATTCACATATGTTTCTTCGATTCACCGCTCGCGAGGGCGCTGCGATCACGCTTCCTTTCCTTTAGCACTGAGTCGTTACTCTTTTTCGTTTAGTTCTCTATGCTTTTTCCATATTCATACTCTATAACCCTTTTTATATATTTCCTGTTTTAGCTTCTGTTCACATCTAACCGGGCCTCTTTCTTCATTATTACTCTGACCAGCAATGACAGTTCGGAACGCCATTCCTGTCAGCTGTTTGTCATAACAAAAACACAAAATACTTAACCTCAACGACTTCTGTCTGGTCTCTGGTGCTAAGATTATACTCTCACATCTCTATAATCTAATAATAATATAATATTGGTCTGCCGTTTACCAACAACTTTTGATCAATACTTTTTAGCATGATACCTTGAGATTACTTGAATTATGAAAGGTCCAAACACAGAGAATTACTAAACTTTTATTCAAGCTTACAGGGATTCTCCATCAACTTCATGAACGTTTAAGCAACCACATGAAAAGGAACTGCATAAGGACACCTAAGAGTATATATCAATGAGAAAACCTCTAATTTCTTGCACATTTACACGTAAAGGTATAATCCACCCAATTTCCTTTCGTTATGGAATCTTGGAAAGGTGGGTTTCTTTCAGTCAAAAACTTAAGGACATTATAAACTAAAGTTTACGAGCTACTCCCACTATTACAACAATTTTGCAGTGGATTAAAAATTAAATGGAATTGCTGATCTTGATTGTCAGCTTCTTCGTGTAACCATTCCTGATTAATTATAACTTCTCTGCTATTGTCAACTAAATTAATCAATGATCTACTGAAAGGCTACATTTTTCAGGAACATAAGCAGAATAAAGACACTGGAAAATAAGTGAAATAATAGTGAAAGCTCATAATGTGTCAGAGTACGTTGACTGTTCTTCGACCATGTCAGTTTAAGTTGGAATTTTGTTGGTAGTATACTACTATTGAATCATTGTTGTATATTACTGGATAATATGTTCCTTTGTCAGGGTTTCACAATCAATTTTCTGAAGAGTTAATTCCTCAATTATAATTCACTCATTCAATAGAATGCCTCGAGTTGCATACATTGTCAGATAATATTACAGGAGTAATTTCAGGAGTATTATAGCCCTTACCTCGGTTTCTAGATCCTATTTTACTCAAAGAAAACTTTATTCATGATTTTTTAGAAAATTCCTTGAGAATTAAATATGTATTTCTGAGTTATCCGACAAATGAAATTGTTGTCAACAAAGAATAAATAAATCTGATTTTACTTTTATAACTGTTTGTTCAAATTTATGCCTTCACTCAATTCGAGTTAAAACAAACTATTCAGAAGAAAATTTCTAACTTTCTGATTCATAATAAAATAATTTATTACACCTAGTCAATATGGAACATTATGATGTTCCATATCCAATTTGTTCAACATTTATACTCCACACTGCATTTAATTCAATTCGAGGAAGGGTATTTCCTGATGATTTACAAATTTTTTCATTTCACTATTCCGATCTAGCATTTTTCTGCTGCAAAGAACAAAATAAGAACATTATGTTTGTTTCAAATATCTCATTATCTTTGGACTATCAGAAGGATAGGTAGCTAGATACTGCATTTTTAGTACGATTGTGAATTTTCTTAATGTTTTTGGGGTAGCCATAACCATTTTCCAAAGCAAATGCAATTTATAACCCATAATAGAAATCTTCCGATACCGCAAGTTTTCTACATTAGAGCATCTCAATTCAAACTAATTGTTACCTAACGATGTACGATTTACAAAAACTTATACCAAATTACGTAACAGTACGAAGTATATATTATTATTATTCAATAATTCAAATGATTCATCCTAACCCTACTTTTTCGAAATCTGTCAAAGTTTTAGGTTGCGCACGTGCAGATCGGATCATGGGACATTTCAACAAAACAACTAAGGGATTTTTCCTTCACCTACCTAACTACAACGGTGTAGTTTGTCAGCTTAATGACGTCATGCGGTTATCTTTATGCTCTTTGTGGTAAGTTATGGCAGATGAGTGCAAAGGAAAGTGTCAGTCGCTCTCTCTTCCTTTTGAAGTAATAACAAAACAAACCAGATCCATTTATTGCTTTCCTGGTGTAGTTATATTGTGTGTTCGCAGCGCCCTCTATTAACTAATAGAACCATGACGTCACAGTTAACTACACCAGAAAACCAATAAATCAATCTGGTTTGCTCTGACGTCATGGTTCCATTTGTTAATAGAGGGCGCTGCGACACATTACTTATACGGAGTGTTCTACGAAGTCTATGAAAAAGTTTGACAGAAGGTAGCTGTGCTTCTTTGGAACATTTGTTTCCCTTGAATATAATTATCCAAAAAAATTATATTTCTTTACGTCAGAGCAAGACAGACAGCTACTTCGAAGGAGAATATAGCATTCCTCACTTCCTATGCCTATAAGAAAATAAATCTAAATGTTTGAAGAAACAACCAATGTTGATTGTGGGTCCCGCTTCTGTGGATCTGTTGGTTTCGCGAATTCCACCTCATTCCTCAGTGGGACGGTGGCGATGAAGTGACCATTATCAAAACAGACGTTTCTGGGTGAAACCAGGACACATATTGTACAGGACAATTTTATGTCCACTTTCAAGGTATCATACCATAATAGTTGTCGGAGGTCAGCTTATTCTTTCTATTCACATATATTTCGAATTGCACTGTTTTCTCGATTGTACATTTTTGGATCTATTGAAATACAGGTCATATATTTGTATTATTAGAGTACGTACATAAAAAATATGTAATTAAACTTTTCCTGCAAAGGGTATTTTGTAAAAAAAAGAAACTTCTCGAAATTTTGGTAATTTTTCAGTTTCTGTACCACCTACTAATGCTGATTTTTTTACAGATAGATTGATTCTTCTCTGAATGAATCAGTGCATTTTTCCCTCCCGCTACTAGTTTAACTTATAGTTTTCAAATTATAAGCGATGAAAAATCCAAGATAATGGACCTAAGCGAAAAAATTCATGGAGTTGTTGCGCTAGGACCATGAAATTTCACTATTTCATTCTCAAATGCAGAAGAATCAGCATCAGTTGCCCAAATTTCCCCAAGTTATATATTTTCTTCACGAAAAATCTAAATACATATTTCTAATGTACGTCTCTCAATTACCTACATCTATTATCCGAGTTTTCATTTGAAAAAAAAATTATTGGACTTGAATAAATTTCGAAGGAAACAGCGACTCGCTTTCTCGAGGTCTCAATTCATGACCCAAAAATCATGGCTGCAGAATTGCACACCAAAATATCTAGCAACGATAAAGTTGGGGAAATGAAGAACTACCTTTCTTCTTTTTTTTTATTCCTAAAATTGATCATCTAATATTGCATATTCTGCCAATTTTCATGAATAAATCCAGCATTTTTCAAGCATATGAGCTTTTCACATGTTGCATACGATACGGTCTCTGATCATAAGAAATGAAAATCCCAACACAAAACTATTTTCTCTCTTTCTGTTTCAAATCTGTTCATTCTGCCACATCTCGTAGAACAAAATAATTCCAGAATATTTCATGGATTTATTTTACATTTGTCGAGCACATGACAAAAGATACACAGAAATCATGTTCTAATTAAAAAATTTTTTTTTTATCCATGTATGATATTATCGAAGACCTCGGATAAGTGGAGATTAGAAAATAACAGATTAGTAGATTTGTGGTTCTGATAAGAACCGTTTTTTGAGTATTCATATAAATATGAACCGGTAATAACCTGAATTAAGCACGTTCTCCTCTGATACGCCTGGCGAGCTGAATATCCTTCGGCATAATAGTGACTCTTTTGGCGTGAATGGCGCACAAGTTTGTGTCTTCGAAAAGACCAACCAGATACGCTTCGCTTGCTTCTTGAAGCGCCATCACCGCAGAACTCTGGAAACGCAAGTCAGTCTTGAAATCTTGAGCTATTTCACGAACCAATCTTTGGAACGGCAGTTTCCTGATGAGCAATTCGGTACTCTTTTGGTAACGACGGATCTCACGAAGAGCTACGGTACCTGGACGGTAACGATGAGGTTTTTTCACACCGCCGGTAGCAGGCGCACTTTTACGGGCTGCCTTAGTTGCGAGTTGTTTACGGGGAGCTTTTCCACCGGTGGATTTCCTGGCAGTTTGCTTGGTACGTGCCATGTCTAAATCGTTTGAAACGAAAACCTCGTTGTTTACGGCTAAGAAGACAATTCGATATTATTCCAGGCCGGCCCGACAGGTCATATATATAACCTCTCTCGTTTCGGTTTCACATTTCTTGAAATCTCATTGGCACGAATGGATTCGGTGGTGGGGGGTGCATTGAAGTTATAAATATTGGTTGGAAGCGTTCCACCGTCAGATATATTGTAACTTTGGTAGGTGACGAATCTAAACTCAGTACAAATATGACTGGAAGAGGAAAAGGTGGCAAAGGTTTGGGAAAGGGTGGCGCTAAACGTCACAGGAAAGTGTTGCGTGATAACATCCAAGGTATCACCAAGCCCGCTATAAGAAGATTAGCTCGTCGTGGCGGTGTCAAACGTATATCAGGTCTGATTTACGAAGAAACCCGTGGAGTACTCAAAGTGTTCCTCGAAAACGTTATTAGGGACGCTGTCACCTATACCGAACACGCTAAAAGGAAAACTGTTACCGCTATGGACGTCGTCTATGCGTTGAAACGCCAAGGACGTACTTTGTACGGATTCGGAGGTTAAATACCACGAATTTGCCTACACAGATTTGATAACGGTCCTTTTCAGGACCACAACGTTCGTACATGCATTACTTTTGAATCTACCTTTTATTTTAAGATGCTAAACCCAATTATACTTCATTTTTCAAGACGTTAAATTAGAAGTTCCTTACCAAAATTACACTCCCTATCATGTATTACCTTATTATTGATAATAATTAATCAACGCAATCGCGATAACATTTGATAACACTTTTAGTCTATGGATTGGAACCGATTTCATGATTCCAAAGCTACACTAACTTAACTTCTTAAATTATTTCAATCAAGTAGGTCGAGGAATGTAAATTGATAAAGCACAACTACCATTTTAACAATAAATTATGTGGTCGGAAACGTTTCTTATTTTTACTAATTTGGTACAAGTTCGTCCTTTGTCTAGCGAATATTTCTTCGAGCTGATTGTTTACTACCAATAATTCATGAAACCTACGTCTATTCATCAAAAAACCCACAAAAAAAAACGTTAAAACTAGTGACTGACATCATCTTCACACAAGGGGACATTGAATCAAAAGCTTATTCCAAAATAACCACTTAATATTTTAGAGGGAAAATGTCAAAGAGAACTGAATGATAGGAAAAAAAATTTAAGAACGGCCTATGTTCATTATGTTATGAAAGCTACAATTCGGTTTCATTAGAGTAATCTGGATTGAGATCACATCAATGATATGCGGTTAATATAATTTTTATCGAAACACAAGCTTTTCTTCAATTATTTCGGCCACCATTTACTTCCACTCACTCCTATTGTAAGCATAATGATAAAAAACCATCGATTTTACTGTAATAATGTCACTATCATTCAAAATTTTCAATTCACGCTGAATTTTCAAATTTCGTATTTATTTCCGTGCATAAATTGCACATCCTCACATAAATTTTCAAACCAAAATCTTCGAACAAGGATTAGGCAAGTCGATAATGGTACATTTAGAATTTTATGGTTCTGAAAAGAACCGATTTTGTCAGGAAAGTATGTCGCTCTATTTGGAACTGGTGTATTTGGTCACAGCTTTAGTTCCTTCGCTTACGGCGTGCTTGGCCAATTCTCCAGGCAAAAGAAGCCTTACTGCCGTCTGTATTTCCCTGCTAGTTATGGTGGAACGTTTGTTGTAATGGGCGAGTCTGCTCGCTTCAGCGGCGATGCGTTCGAAAATGTCGTTTACGAAGCTGTTCATGATGCTCATGGCCTTACTTGAAATACCGGTATCAGGATGAACTTGTTTCAATACCTTGTAGATATAGATGGCATAACTTTCCTTCCTCTTGCGTTTCTTCTTCTTGTCGCTCTTAGAAATATTTTTCTGAGCCTTTCCGGCTTTTTTCGCAGCTTTTCCGCTAGTTTTTGGTGGCATCTCGTTTAATAACTATACACGTTATCACTGAGTCGATGATGACTGGAAACTGAAAAACGCCATCTTCCGAATTTCGCTTTTATATTAGAACTATTCGATTCGTTGACTCCGCCCATTTCAGTTCACGCATGCTGTACCTCAGCCACGAATGAAGTTTGTCAATTTCCGACAATTTTTCATGATTTTCAGACTGATTTTCATATCAAACTGCATTCGTGCAAAAAGTTATCTACTTTTCAGAAAATCGCCTGGTGCATTACTCACTGATATATCGTCACCACGTAGTTTTTTCTTTTCGAAAAAGAATCGCGACGAATTAAGTTTCAATTCTGACGACTAGACCGTAGCACGCGTATAAGAAGTTTAGAAATTTCAATTTTTTCGAAATAAATTACGATTTTACATGCCTCACAAGAGGGCGAGTCATTTGGACAATCCAAACGGTAGCGAAAAGTAGGACATCGGAATAATTTTTCACAAAAAACTCCGATACTAAACTAGAATCCTTCGTATAGAATGGAATTTTTTTCGGTTCCATTGCCACGATATGCAATAATTACGAATAACCATTTTCCCATATTTCGATTTCGCAGGATAAATACCACATGCCATCTGCTTCTCTATGATGACAATATCTTCAAACTTGAATCACTGCTTAGAGGGTTCCGTTGAACGACGAAAATATCCTTATAAATCACGTCTCACTCACTCACTCCGTCCTACAATAGGAACATTAACGCCTGACAGTACTGACTTTTACTCGATACCTTCGATAATTGAATGCGGTTCTTTATTCTTTTTCTTACCTTCTCGGAAAAAAATCCGTTCGCTCTCATACAATAATCTTCAGATTCAAAGTAAAACGTTCTTGCTCCTGGACATAGCGAAACATTCGAGAAAAAATAATTCTCACGAAGAGAGAAGTCGCCAGGAGTAAGCTCTGCAAAACATTTTTCTTCTCACTTTTGTAATCTGCGAATGACCCAGAACAACTACTTTCATCTCTGAACGCTTGCTTCCTTTCGTACTTTAGTCCTCCGATCCAAAAATAATCCAAATTTCGATTCTTCACTATTCATCCGAGGTGCCAACACATTCGTGTGATATCGAGTTTCCTTTTAATCGCTCTCAAATTATTACAGCATTTTATTCAGAACGGTATATAATCCACAGGTAGGTTTATTATTTACTTTTATGACCCTCTGGAACTAGTTAACACGAGTAATAAATCGATTGAAAATATTGGTACAATGTAGTCTTTCCTCGGGTTTGGTACCTACCTGCATCGGAAACTTCTTTCGGACACATTTCTTTTATCTTATCTAATCAGCAGCGTGGTATCTATCTCTTGGATCTTTTAGGGAAAACGATAATTAACGATAGCAAATATACTTTATAATCTTAAATTGAACAATGGCCAACAATTCAGGCAACCTATATTATCTGCTCCCTGTCAGATGTTTACCGGCTTGTCGGATTTGCACTTGACGAAGGATGAAAACCCTCCTTTATTTAGACTGAAGAGAATGACAATATGAAGAATTGATATTCGCACGTTTCGATAAGTAATGAAAAACGATACAAAATATTCGATAGCAAAAGAATCGCATCGGAAAAACGACAGAGTCAATTGAACGCCAGCTCTCGCACTCGTTAAACCATTATATCTTTTGCGGAATGGAATCCTTGTCGGCCGTAATTTGACGATTCGGGATCGTCGAAGATCTATCTTTGAAATTTCATGACAAACGCTTAAGACTTATGGGGAATTCAATCAATTTTTCGATGAAATATGGTTGCACAGATGATCATTCATACCTTGCTAACGAAGATGAAACAAACTATCGGTGAACGTTCAATAAACCGTCTACTGCGATTGATATAGTTAAAAACCAATGGACGGCTCCCCATTTCTGGGTTTATTTCATATTTACGATACGCATAGAACAAGTTGCTACAATGTCGACTTCCGAAACTGAAATTCCACAGATGACGACAGCGGCATCGGTTGGGTCGAAAGCTTCAAAGAAAACGGAAAAGAAGACGACAACCGCGAAACAAAGCAAGAGCAAATCCAATCATCCTCCGACTTCCGAAATGGTCAACACCGCCATCAAGGGTCTCAAAGAGAAGAGTGGATCTTCATTGCAAGCTATAAAGAAGTACATCGGTTCCAACTATAAAGTCGATTCGGAAAAACTGGCTCCTTTCATAAGGAAATATCTCAAATCTGCAGTGCAATCCGGTTCCTTGGTGCAGACGAAGGGAAAAGGTGCGTCTGGATCGTTCAAGCTGGCAGCTAGTGCTTCCGCACAGGGAACTCAAAAAAAGGTTACTAGTAAGAAGGTTGTTAAATCCGGAGATGTCTCCGTTAAAAATTCGAACGTGACAGCAGTCGATAAGAAGAAGAAGAAGACTCCTGCTGCCAAAACCAATTCAACTGCCAGTAGGACCAAAAAGGCGGCAACCGCGATCGAGAAAAAAATTACGAAAGTGACGAAATCGCCTTCGAAAGCTAAGAAAACTGTCAAATCGCCGACAAAAAAACCGAAAGCGCCAAAACCTAAAACTGTTAAATCGGTAGCGGCTGCCAAAAAGACCGCTCCTTCCAAGAAGAAGAAGTAGAGAGAAACATTGACATTTTGGAATGGATAATGTGTCCAACCTACTAAAATCGGCCCTTCTCAGGGCCTCCACAAATATTATTCGATACGAGTTGAACCCTTATCATAATAACATGTCTTCGGAAACTGTTCTGAAAGTTTCTACTTTTTGTATATCGATCATTCACGATTTTACAATACATATAATCCTATTTACAGAACACCCCTCAAAGCCTTTGTATTTTTCAAGTACATTCAACTTCTTTTTCCTCATAGCACTAGATGCTACGCCAGATCTGATATAAACCCTGTATATCACAATCATATTTTCATTTATTTGCGTCATCGTGCTATTCACTTTCCGCTTTCTGAAACGATCCCGAATAATTATTGATGCTATTAATTATAATTATTATTGATATTAATAATAATTTGCCAATATATTTGAGACGACCTTTACCGTATCTTGTGAGCAACATCCATCTACTCAGTGCTTTGTATGTATTACGAAGAATTTCATGAGTCACTACTTTTTTGAACCACCACAAAAATATAACATTTAACCAATACATACCACAAAATGACTGCTTATTCATATTGGTAACGTTACTCTATTATACTATTTATTTTCAACATATTCAGATGACTGCTGTTATGTTATACAAGTGAAATTGCGTCGAAATGATATAGACACGAAGGGTAATTTTAAGTACGCTTATTTTGACATTGGTAAAACTTTTAAGAGTGTTGATTTCGGTGGCCCTGATAAGGGCCTTTTGAGTTAACGCAATTATGAATAAAATTACGATTTCTTCTCTGTCTTTTTCGGCAAAAGGACTGCTTGGATATTCGGTAAAACACCTCCTTGAGCGATTGTTACTCCAGACAGCAATTTGTTCAATTCTTCGTCGTTACGGATAGCCAGCTGAAGATGACGGGGAATAATCCTGGTCTTTTTGTTGTCTCGTGCCGCATTACCGGCCAATTCCAACACTTCCGCGGCTAGATATTCCATTACAGCGGCGAGGTACACGGGGGCACCGGCTCCTACTCGCTCAGCGTAATTTCCCTTACGCAATAAACGATGGATACGTCCCACTGGAAACTGTAATCCAGCTCTATTGGAACGGGACTTCGCCTTGCCCTTAACTTTTCCACCTTTTCCACGACCAGACATGATATTTAATAAGGAATGTTCTCACTTACACGAACGATAATATAAGTTGCAGAAAACTCTTTCGAGCCTGACCTAAGTTGGCCCCTCCTACAGCCAATCAGCGATCGCAGAGAATACGTCTATAAAAAGGCGGGATCAAGAGATAGGTCCAGTTTTCGATACAGAGTACTGGCTATTCTATATTTTCAATATATCCAGCAGTTTCTCGATTTTCTATATTTCATAACTTTTGAACATATATGTGAATGCGACAAAACCGAAAACGGTTTTACTCACAAAATGTACAAAACGTTAAATACTCTAACTGTAATGGCACTATTACCTTTATCGCTTTTTACAAGTACCAAAATATCTGGTTATCCCTTTTTCCCTTTCATTCCGGTAATTTTTATTGCCCAGAAACCTTTTACAGCTTCTACCGGCTGCAAATGAGTTTCAGGGGTCAGCCTGACGACTGTGTTCTAATCAGTGAAGTAAATCTACTTCAATATAACTACAAGGCACAATAAAACTTCGGATCACCATTACTACCGCATATATTTCGAAAATTACAGGACAGCATAATGTTTATAAACAGCGCATAAACATAGAGATCAAATATTATTGTGTTAAAAAAATAGGAAACGCCCCTTGTAGTACTAAAAACCGACAACGAATTTTGGATACTTTCTTACTGCTGACACCTAGGGAGGGGCCTCTCAAAACATTTGTCACTACAGATAACTACTATGATAGGCGCGAATTTCGAACTATATATCCCATTAGCATTAATTCAAATAAACTTTGTCGAGCTAAGAAAAAACATCCTGATCGATAAAACGAAAAGAGGGCTCTGCTTTTTATCAGGATGACATTTTAAATTATTATAACAATTTAAAATGAAACTCCATTTCAGGATTTTATTTTCATATTGATAATGCAATGTTTGGAACCAGCAAAACATTAATATTTCAGAAATGTACAAAAAAACTGTATGTCGGAATGCAAGTTCAGAATATTAATAATGATGATGAACTTGATTTCGAAGTTGGAGGTTTGAAAACATCTCATAGTGATTGGAGAAGATTAGATTTTTCAAATTTATATTGATAATGTATCTACTTCTTTCACAGGCAGTTTTAGCAAATTCACCAAGTGCATTACTCACTGCTTCATCTTTTGTTAAAAGAATATCAGGAATTTTTAATATAATGAATCCTAAACTCATAAATGAATTTCTGAAAGAGAAAATGAAAATGAATTACTCTCTGTTTTTTATACATCCTTCATATTCCACTTCCTTGCAGGTCATCTGATTCATTCATTTTCAGTTGTTGGCAATAAATGGAAGAACTCATTTTAGAGACAATCGTTGCTTCTCCTTCATTGTGTATTTCCAATTGATGTTATCTGTTTCAGAATAATTCAATTTACTGATACAATATAACTGATATTACTCATTCATCATTCAAACATATATGTATTCTTTTTCATAATGAAATGATTGGAATATTTCTTTCATTTTTAATTCATACATTCTGTTATCAATAATTCAGATTCTCAAAGTTTCAACATATTTCGACAACTATTTATGCAGATTCACATATGTTTCTTCGATTCACCGCTCGCGAGGGCGCTGCGATCACGCTTCCTTTCCTTTAGCACTGAGTCGTTACTCTTTTTCGTTTAGTTCTCTATGCTTTTTCCATATTCATACTCTATAACCCTTTTTATATATTTCCTGTTTTAGCTTCTGTTCACATCTAACCGGGCCTCTTTCTTCATTATTACTCTGACCAGCAATGACAGTTCGGAACGCCATTCCTGTCAGCTGTTTGTCATAACAAAAACACAAAATACTTAACCTCAACGACTTCTGTCTGGTCTCTGGTGCTAAGATTATACTCTCACATCTCTATAATCTAATAATAATATAATATTGGTCTGCCGTTTACCAACAACTTTTGATCAATACTTTTTAGCATGATACCTTGAGATTACTTGAATTATGAAAGGTCCAAACACAGAGAATTACTAAACTTTTATTCAAGCTTACAGGGATTCTCCATCAACTTCATGAACGTTTAAGCAACCACATGAAAAGGAACTGCATAAGGACACCTAAGAGTATATATCAATGAGAAAACCTCTAATTTCTTGCACATTTACACGTAAAGGTATAATCCACCCAATTTCCTTTCGTTATGGAATCTTGGAAAGGTGGGTTTCTTTCAGTCAAAAACTTAAGGACATTATAAACTAAAGTTTACGAGCTACTCCCACTATTACAACAATTTTGCAGTGGATTAAAAATTAAATGGAATTGCTGATCTTGATTGTCAGCTTCTTCGTGTAACCATTCCTGATTAATTATAACTTCTCTGCTATTGTCAACTAAATTAATCAATGATCTACTGAAAGGCTACATTTTTCAGGAACATAAGCAGAATAAAGACACTGGAAAATAAGTGAAATAATAGTGAAAGCTCATAATGTGTCAGAGTACGTTGACTGTTCTTCGACCATGTCAGTTTAAGTTGGAATTTTGTTGGTAGTATACTACTATTGAATCATTGTTGTATATTACTGGATAATATGTTCCTTTGTCAGGGTTTCACAATCAATTTTCTGAAGAGTTAATTCCTCAATTATAATTCACTCATTCAATAGAATGCCTCGAGTTGCATACATTGTCAGATAATATTACAGGAGTAATTTCAGGAGTATTATAGCCCTTACCTCGGTTTCTAGATCCTATTTTACTCAAAGAAAACTTTATTCATGATTTTTTAGAAAATTCCTTGAGAATTAAATATGTATTTCTGAGTTATCCGACAAATGAAATTGTTGTCAACAAAGAATAAATAAATCTGATTTTACTTTTATAACTGTTTGTTCAAATTTATGCCTTCACTCAATTCGAGTTAAAACAAACTATTCAGAAGAAAATTTCTAACTTTCTGATTCATAATAAAATAATTTATTACACCTAGTCAATATGGAACATTATGATGTTCCATATCCAATTTGTTCAACATTTATACTCCACACTGCATTTAATTCAATTCGAGGAAGGGTATTTCCTGATGATTTACAAATTTTTTCATTTCACTATTCCGATCTAGCATTTTTCTGCTGCAAAGAACAAAATAAGAACATTATGTTTGTTTCAAATATCTCATTATCTTTGGACTATCAGAAGGATAGGTAGCTAGATACTGCATTTTTAGTACGATTGTGAATTTTCTTAATGTTTTTGGGGTAGCCATAACCATTTTCCAAAGCAAATGCAATTTATAACCCATAATAGAAATCTTCCGATACCGCAAGTTTTCTACATTAGAGCATCTCAATTCAAACTAATTGTTACCTAACGATGTACGATTTACAAAAACTTATACCAAATTACGTAACAGTACGAAGTATATATTATTATTATTCAATAATTCAAATGATTCATCCTAACCCTACTTTTTCGAAATCTGTCAAAGTTTTAGGTTGCGCACGTGCAGATCGGATCATGGGACATTTCAACAAAACAACTAAGGGATTTTTCCTTCACCTACCTAACTACAACGGTGTAGTTTGTCAGCTTAATGACGTCATGCGGTTATCTTTATGCTCTTTGTGGTAAGTTATGGCAGATGAGTGCAAAGGAAAGTGTCAGTCGCTCTCTCTTCCTTTTGAAGTAATAACAAAACAAACCAGATCCATTTATTGCTTTCCTGGTGTAGTTATATTGTGTGTTCGCAGCGCCCTCTATTAACTAATAGAACCATGACGTCACAGTTAACTACACCAGAAAACCAATAAATCAATCTGGTTTGCTCTGACGTCATGGTTCCATTTGTTAATAGAGGGCGCTGCGACACATTACTTATACGGAGTGTTCTACGAAGTCTATGAAAAAGTTTGACAGAAGGTAGCTGTGCTTCTTTGGAACATTTGTTTCCCTTGAATATAATTATCCAAAAAAATTATATTTCTTTACGTCAGAGCAAGACAGACAGCTACTTCGAAGGAGAATATAGCATTCCTCACTTCCTATGCCTATAAGAAAATAAATCTAAATGTTTGAAGAAACAACCAATGTTGATTGTGGGTCCCGCTTCTGTGGATCTGTTGGTTTCGCGAATTCCACCTCATTCCTCAGTGGGACGGTGGCGATGAAGTGACCATTATCAAAACAGACGTTTCTGGGTGAAACCAGGACACATATTGTACAGGACAATTTTATGTCCACTTTCAAGGTATCATACCATAATAGTTGTCGGAGGTCAGCTTATTCTTTCTATTCACATATATTTCGAATTGCACTGTTTTCTCGATTGTACATTTTTGGATCTATTGAAATACAGGTCATATATTTGTATTATTAGAGTACGTACATAAAAAATATGTAATTAAACTTTTCCTGCAAAGGGTATTTTGTAAAAAAAAGAAACTTCTCGAAATTTTGGTAATTTTTCAGTTTCTGTACCACCTACTAATGCTGATTTTTTTACAGATAGATTGATTCTTCTCTGAATGAATCAGTGCATTTTTCCCTCCCGCTACTAGTTTAACTTATAGTTTTCAAATTATAAGCGATGAAAAATCCAAGATAATGGACCTAAGCGAAAAAATTCATGGAGTTGTTGCGCTAGGACCATGAAATTTCACTATTTCATTCTCAAATGCAGAAGAATCAGCATCAGTTGCCCAAATTTCCCCAAGTTATATATTTTCTTCACGAAAAATCTAAATACATATTTCTAATGTACGTCTCTCAATTACCTACATCTATTATCCGAGTTTTCATTTGAAAAAAAAATTATTGGACTTGAATAAATTTCGAAGGAAACAGCGACTCGCTTTCTCGAGGTCTCAATTCATGACCCAAAAATCATGGCTGCAGAATTGCACACCAAAATATCTAGCAACGATAAAGTTGGGGAAATGAAGAACTACCTTTCTTCTTTTTTTTTATTCCTAAAATTGATCATCTAATATTGCATATTCTGCCAATTTTCATGAATAAATCCAGCATTTTTCAAGCATATGAGCTTTTCACATGTTGCATACGATACGGTCTCTGATCATAAGAAATGAAAATCCCAACACAAAACTATTTTCTCTCTTTCTGTTTCAAATCTGTTCATTCTGCCACATCTCGTAGAACAAAATAATTCCAGAATATTTCATGGATTTATTTTACATTTGTCGAGCACATGACAAAAGATACACAGAAATCATGTTCTAATTAAAAAATTTTTTTTTTATCCATGTATGATATTATCGAAGACCTCGGATAAGTGGAGATTAGAAAATAACAGATTAGTAGATTTGTGGTTCTGATAAGAACCGTTTTTTGAGTATTCATATAAATATGAACCGGTAATAACCTGAATTAAGCACGTTCTCCTCTGATACGCCTGGCGAGCTGAATATCCTTCGGCATAATAGTGACTCTTTTGGCGTGAATGGCGCACAAGTTTGTGTCTTCGAAAAGACCAACCAGATACGCTTCGCTTGCTTCTTGAAGCGCCATCACCGCAGAACTCTGGAAACGCAAGTCAGTCTTGAAATCTTGAGCTATTTCACGAACCAATCTTTGGAACGGCAGTTTCCTGATGAGCAATTCGGTACTCTTTTGGTAACGACGGATCTCACGAAGAGCTACGGTACCTGGACGGTAACGATGAGGTTTTTTCACACCGCCGGTAGCAGGCGCACTTTTACGGGCTGCCTTAGTTGCGAGTTGTTTACGGGGAGCTTTTCCACCGGTGGATTTCCTGGCAGTTTGCTTGGTACGTGCCATGTCTAAATCGTTTGAAACGAAAACCTCGTTGTTTACGGCTAAGAAGACAATTCGATATTATTCCAGGCCGGCCCGACAGGTCATATATATAACCTCTCTCGTTTCGGTTTCACATTTCTTGAAATCTCATTGGCACGAATGGATTCGGTGGTGGGGGGTGCATTGAAGTTATAAATATTGGTTGGAAGCGTTCCACCGTCAGATATATTGTAACTTTGGTAGGTGACGAATCTAAACTCAGTACAAATATGACTGGAAGAGGAAAAGGTGGCAAAGGTTTGGGAAAGGGTGGCGCTAAACGTCACAGGAAAGTGTTGCGTGATAACATCCAAGGTATCACCAAGCCCGCTATAAGAAGATTAGCTCGTCGTGGCGGTGTCAAACGTATATCAGGTCTGATTTACGAAGAAACCCGTGGAGTACTCAAAGTGTTCCTCGAAAACGTTATTAGGGACGCTGTCACCTATACCGAACACGCTAAAAGGAAAACTGTTACCGCTATGGACGTCGTCTATGCGTTGAAACGCCAAGGACGTACTTTGTACGGATTCGGAGGTTAAATACCACGAATTTGCCTACACAGATTTGATAACGGTCCTTTTCAGGACCACAACGTTCGTACATGCATTACTTTTGAATCTACCTTTTATTTTAAGATGCTAAACCCAATTATACTTCATTTTTCAAGACGTTAAATTAGAAGTTCCTTACCAAAATTACACTCCCTATCATGTATTACCTTATTATTGATAATAATTAATCAACGCAATCGCGATAACATTTGATAACACTTTTAGTCTATGGATTGGAACCGATTTCATGATTCCAAAGCTACACTAACTTAACTTCTTAAATTATTTCAATCAAGTAGGTCGAGGAATGTAAATTGATAAAGCACAACTACCATTTTAACAATAAATTATGTGGTCGGAAACGTTTCTTATTTTTACTAATTTGGTACAAGTTCGTCCTTTGTCTAGCGAATATTTCTTCGAGCTGATTGTTTACTACCAATAATTCATGAAACCTACGTCTATTCATCAAAAAACCCACAAAAAAAAACGTTAAAACTAGTGACTGACATCATCTTCACACAAGGGGACATTGAATCAAAAGCTTATTCCAAAATAACCACTTAATATTTTAGAGGGAAAATGTCAAAGAGAACTGAATGATAGGAAAAAAAATTTAAGAACGGCCTATGTTCATTATGTTATGAAAGCTACAATTCGGTTTCATTAGAGTAATCTGGATTGAGATCACATCAATGATATGCGGTTAATATAATTTTTATCGAAACACAAGCTTTTCTTCAATTATTTCGGCCACCATTTACTTCCACTCACTCCTATTGTAAGCATAATGATAAAAAACCATCGATTTTACTGTAATAATGTCACTATCATTCAAAATTTTCAATTCACGCTGAATTTTCAAATTTCGTATTTATTTCCGTGCATAAATTGCACATCCTCACATAAATTTTCAAACCAAAATCTTCGAACAAGGATTAGGCAAGTCGATAATGGTACATTTAGAATTTTATGGTTCTGAAAAGAACCGATTTTGTCAGGAAAGTATGTCGCTCTATTTGGAACTGGTGTATTTGGTCACAGCTTTAGTTCCTTCGCTTACGGCGTGCTTGGCCAATTCTCCAGGCAAAAGAAGCCTTACTGCCGTCTGTATTTCCCTGCTAGTTATGGTGGAACGTTTGTTGTAATGGGCGAGTCTGCTCGCTTCAGCGGCGATGCGTTCGAAAATGTCGTTTACGAAGCTGTTCATGATGCTCATGGCCTTACTTGAAATACCGGTATCAGGATGAACTTGTTTCAATACCTTGTAGATATAGATGGCATAACTTTCCTTCCTCTTGCGTTTCTTCTTCTTGTCGCTCTTAGAAATATTTTTCTGAGCCTTTCCGGCTTTTTTCGCAGCTTTTCCGCTAGTTTTTGGTGGCATCTCGTTTAATAACTATACACGTTATCACTGAGTCGATGATGACTGGAAACTGAAAAACGCCATCTTCCGAATTTCGCTTTTATATTAGAACTATTCGATTCGTTGACTCCGCCCATTTCAGTTCACGCATGCTGTACCTCAGCCACGAATGAAGTTTGTCAATTTCCGACAATTTTTCATGATTTTCAGACTGATTTTCATATCAAACTGCATTCGTGCAAAAAGTTATCTACTTTTCAGAAAATCGCCTGGTGCATTACTCACTGATATATCGTCACCACGTAGTTTTTTCTTTTCGAAAAAGAATCGCGACGAATTAAGTTTCAATTCTGACGACTAGACCGTAGCACGCGTATAAGAAGTTTAGAAATTTCAATTTTTTCGAAATAAATTACGATTTTACATGCCTCACAAGAGGGCGAGTCATTTGGACAATCCAAACGGTAGCGAAAAGTAGGACATCGGAATAATTTTTCACAAAAAACTCCGATACTAAACTAGAATCCTTCGTATAGAATGGAATTTTTTTCGGTTCCATTGCCACGATATGCAATAATTACGAATAACCATTTTCCCATATTTCGATTTCGCAGGATAAATACCACATGCCATCTGCTTCTCTATGATGACAATATCTTCAAACTTGAATCACTGCTTAGAGGGTTCCGTTGAACGACGAAAATATCCTTATAAATCACGTCTCACTCACTCACTCCGTCCTACAATAGGAACATTAACGCCTGACAGTACTGACTTTTACTCGATACCTTCGATAATTGAATGCGGTTCTTTATTCTTTTTCTTACCTTCTCGGAAAAAAATCCGTTCGCTCTCATACAATAATCTTCAGATTCAAAGTAAAACGTTCTTGCTCCTGGACATAGCGAAACATTCGAGAAAAAATAATTCTCACGAAGAGAGAAGTCGCCAGGAGTAAGCTCTGCAAAACATTTTTCTTCTCACTTTTGTAATCTGCGAATGACCCAGAACAACTACTTTCATCTCTGAACGCTTGCTTCCTTTCGTACTTTAGTCCTCCGATCCAAAAATAATCCAAATTTCGATTCTTCACTATTCATCCGAGGTGCCAACACATTCGTGTGATATCGAGTTTCCTTTTAATCGCTCTCAAATTATTACAGCATTTTATTCAGAACGGTATATAATCCACAGGTAGGTTTATTATTTACTTTTATGACCCTCTGGAACTAGTTAACACGAGTAATAAATCGATTGAAAATATTGGTACAATGTAGTCTTTCCTCGGGTTTGGTACCTACCTGCATCGGAAACTTCTTTCGGACACATTTCTTTTATCTTATCTAATCAGCAGCGTGGTATCTATCTCTTGGATCTTTTAGGGAAAACGATAATTAACGATAGCAAATATACTTTATAATCTTAAATTGAACAATGGCCAACAATTCAGGCAACCTATATTATCTGCTCCCTGTCAGATGTTTACCGGCTTGTCGGATTTGCACTTGACGAAGGATGAAAACCCTCCTTTATTTAGACTGAAGAGAATGACAATATGAAGAATTGATATTCGCACGTTTCGATAAGTAATGAAAAACGATACAAAATATTCGATAGCAAAAGAATCGCATCGGAAAAACGACAGAGTCAATTGAACGCCAGCTCTCGCACTCGTTAAACCATTATATCTTTTGCGGAATGGAATCCTTGTCGGCCGTAATTTGACGATTCGGGATCGTCGAAGATCTATCTTTGAAATTTCATGACAAACGCTTAAGACTTATGGGGAATTCAATCAATTTTTCGATGAAATATGGTTGCACAGATGATCATTCATACCTTGCTAACGAAGATGAAACAAACTATCGGTGAACGTTCAATAAACCGTCTACTGCGATTGATATAGTTAAAAACCAATGGACGGCTCCCCATTTCTGGGTTTATTTCATATTTACGATACGCATAGAACAAGTTGCTACAATGTCGACTTCCGAAACTGAAATTCCACAGATGACGACAGCGGCATCGGTTGGGTCGAAAGCTTCAAAGAAAACGGAAAAGAAGACGACAACCGCGAAACAAAGCAAGAGCAAATCCAATCATCCTCCGACTTCCGAAATGGTCAACACCGCCATCAAGGGTCTCAAAGAGAAGAGTGGATCTTCATTGCAAGCTATAAAGAAGTACATCGGTTCCAACTATAAAGTCGATTCGGAAAAACTGGCTCCTTTCATAAGGAAATATCTCAAATCTGCAGTGCAATCCGGTTCCTTGGTGCAGACGAAGGGAAAAGGTGCGTCTGGATCGTTCAAGCTGGCAGCTAGTGCTTCCGCACAGGGAACTCAAAAAAAGGTTACTAGTAAGAAGGTTGTTAAATCCGGAGATGTCTCCGTTAAAAATTCGAACGTGACAGCAGTCGATAAGAAGAAGAAGAAGACTCCTGCTGCCAAAACCAATTCAACTGCCAGTAGGACCAAAAAGGCGGCAACCGCGATCGAGAAAAAAATTACGAAAGTGACGAAATCGCCTTCGAAAGCTAAGAAAACTGTCAAATCGCCGACAAAAAAACCGAAAGCGCCAAAACCTAAAACTGTTAAATCGGTAGCGGCTGCCAAAAAGACCGCTCCTTCCAAGAAGAAGAAGTAGAGAGAAACATTGACATTTTGGAATGGATAATGTGTCCAACCTACTAAAATCGGCCCTTCTCAGGGCCTCCACAAATATTATTCGATACGAGTTGAACCCTTATCATAATAACATGTCTTCGGAAACTGTTCTGAAAGTTTCTACTTTTTGTATATCGATCATTCACGATTTTACAATACATATAATCCTATTTACAGAACACCCCTCAAAGCCTTTGTATTTTTCAAGTACATTCAACTTCTTTTTCCTCATAGCACTAGATGCTACGCCAGATCTGATATAAACCCTGTATATCACAATCATATTTTCATTTATTTGCGTCATCGTGCTATTCACTTTCCGCTTTCTGAAACGATCCCGAATAATTATTGATGCTATTAATTATAATTATTATTGATATTAATAATAATTTGCCAATATATTTGAGACGACCTTTACCGTATCTTGTGAGCAACATCCATCTACTCAGTGCTTTGTATGTATTACGAAGAATTTCATGAGTCACTACTTTTTTGAACCACCACAAAAATATAACATTTAACCAATACATACCACAAAATGACTGCTTATTCATATTGGTAACGTTACTCTATTATACTATTTATTTTCAACATATTCAGATGACTGCTGTTATGTTATACAAGTGAAATTGCGTCGAAATGATATAGACACGAAGGGTAATTTTAAGTACGCTTATTTTGACATTGGTAAAACTTTTAAGAGTGTTGATTTCGGTGGCCCTGATAAGGGCCTTTTGAGTTAACGCAATTATGAATAAAATTACGATTTCTTCTCTGTCTTTTTCGGCAAAAGGACTGCTTGGATATTCGGTAAAACACCTCCTTGAGCGATTGTTACTCCAGACAGCAATTTGTTCAATTCTTCGTCGTTACGGATAGCCAGCTGAAGATGACGGGGAATAATCCTGGTCTTTTTGTTGTCTCGTGCCGCATTACCGGCCAATTCCAACACTTCCGCGGCTAGATATTCCATTACAGCGGCGAGGTACACGGGGGCACCGGCTCCTACTCGCTCAGCGTAATTTCCCTTACGCAATAAACGATGGATACGTCCCACTGGAAACTGTAATCCAGCTCTATTGGAACGGGACTTCGCCTTGCCCTTAACTTTTCCACCTTTTCCACGACCAGACATGATATTTAATAAGGAATGTTCTCACTTACACGAACGATAATATAAGTTGCAGAAAACTCTTTCGAGCCTGACCTAAGTTGGCCCCTCCTACAGCCAATCAGCGATCGCAGAGAATACGTCTATAAAAAGGCGGGATCAAGAGATAGGTCCAGTTTTCGATACAGAGTACTGGCTATTCTATATTTTCAATATATCCAGCAGTTTCTCGATTTTCTATATTTCATAACTTTTGAACATATATGTGAATGCGACAAAACCGAAAACGGTTTTACTCACAAAATGTACAAAACGTTAAATACTCTAACTGTAATGGCACTATTACCTTTATCGCTTTTTACAAGTACCAAAATATCTGGTTATCCCTTTTTCCCTTTCATTCCGGTAATTTTTATTGCCCAGAAACCTTTTACAGCTTCTACCGGCTGCAAATGAGTTTCAGGGGTCAGCCTGACGACTGTGTTCTAATCAGTGAAGTAAATCTACTTCAATATAACTACAAGGCACAATAAAACTTCGGATCACCATTACTACCGCATATATTTCGAAAATTACAGGACAGCATAATGTTTATAAACAGCGCATAAACATAGAGATCAAATATTATTGTGTTAAAAAAATAGGAAACGCCCCTTGTAGTACTAAAAACCGACAACGAATTTTGGATACTTTCTTACTGCTGACACCTAGGGAGGGGCCTCTCAAAACATTTGTCACTACAGATAACTACTATGATAGGCGCGAATTTCGAACTATATATCCCATTAGCATTAATTCAAATAAACTTTGTCGAGCTAAGAAAAAACATCCTGATCGATAAAACGAAAAGAGGGCTCTGCTTTTTATCAGGATGACATTTTAAATTATTATAACAATTTAAAATGAAACTCCATTTCAGGATTTTATTTTCATATTGATAATGCAATGTTTGGAACCAGCAAAACATTAATATTTCAGAAATGTACAAAAAAACTGTATGTCGGAATGCAAGTTCAGAATATTAATAATGATGATGAACTTGATTTCGAAGTTGGAGGTTTGAAAACATCTCATAGTGATTGGAGAAGATTAGATTTTTCAAATTTATATTGATAATGTATCTACTTCTTTCACAGGCAGTTTTAGCAAATTCACCAAGTGCATTACTCACTGCTTCATCTTTTGTTAAAAGAATATCAGGAATTTTTAATATAATGAATCCTAAACTCATAAATGAATTTCTGAAAGAGAAAATGAAAATGAATTACTCTCTGTTTTTTATACATCCTTCATATTCCACTTCCTTGCAGGTCATCTGATTCATTCATTTTCAGTTGTTGGCAATAAATGGAAGAACTCATTTTAGAGACAATCGTTGCTTCTCCTTCATTGTGTATTTCCAATTGATGTTATCTGTTTCAGAATAATTCAATTTACTGATACAATATAACTGATATTACTCATTCATCATTCAAACATATATGTATTCTTTTTCATAATGAAATGATTGGAATATTTCTTTCATTTTTAATTCATACATTCTGTTATCAATAATTCAGATTCTCAAAGTTTCAACATATTTCGACAACTATTTATGCAGATTCACATATGTTTCTTCGATTCACCGCTCGCGAGGGCGCTGCGATCACGCTTCCTTTCCTTTAGCACTGAGTCGTTACTCTTTTTCGTTTAGTTCTCTATGCTTTTTCCATATTCATACTCTATAACCCTTTTTATATATTTCCTGTTTTAGCTTCTGTTCACATCTAACCGGGCCTCTTTCTTCATTATTACTCTGACCAGCAATGACAGTTCGGAACGCCATTCCTGTCAGCTGTTTGTCATAACAAAAACACAAAATACTTAACCTCAACGACTTCTGTCTGGTCTCTGGTGCTAAGATTATACTCTCACATCTCTATAATCTAATAATAATATAATATTGGTCTGCCGTTTACCAACAACTTTTGATCAATACTTTTTAGCATGATACCTTGAGATTACTTGAATTATGAAAGGTCCAAACACAGAGAATTACTAAACTTTTATTCAAGCTTACAGGGATTCTCCATCAACTTCATGAACGTTTAAGCAACCACATGAAAAGGAACTGCATAAGGACACCTAAGAGTATATATCAATGAGAAAACCTCTAATTTCTTGCACATTTACACGTAAAGGTATAATCCACCCAATTTCCTTTCGTTATGGAATCTTGGAAAGGTGGGTTTCTTTCAGTCAAAAACTTAAGGACATTATAAACTAAAGTTTACGAGCTACTCCCACTATTACAACAATTTTGCAGTGGATTAAAAATTAAATGGAATTGCTGATCTTGATTGTCAGCTTCTTCGTGTAACCATTCCTGATTAATTATAACTTCTCTGCTATTGTCAACTAAATTAATCAATGATCTACTGAAAGGCTACATTTTTCAGGAACATAAGCAGAATAAAGACACTGGAAAATAAGTGAAATAATAGTGAAAGCTCATAATGTGTCAGAGTACGTTGACTGTTCTTCGACCATGTCAGTTTAAGTTGGAATTTTGTTGGTAGTATACTACTATTGAATCATTGTTGTATATTACTGGATAATATGTTCCTTTGTCAGGGTTTCACAATCAATTTTCTGAAGAGTTAATTCCTCAATTATAATTCACTCATTCAATAGAATGCCTCGAGTTGCATACATTGTCAGATAATATTACAGGAGTAATTTCAGGAGTATTATAGCCCTTACCTCGGTTTCTAGATCCTATTTTACTCAAAGAAAACTTTATTCATGATTTTTTAGAAAATTCCTTGAGAATTAAATATGTATTTCTGAGTTATCCGACAAATGAAATTGTTGTCAACAAAGAATAAATAAATCTGATTTTACTTTTATAACTGTTTGTTCAAATTTATGCCTTCACTCAATTCGAGTTAAAACAAACTATTCAGAAGAAAATTTCTAACTTTCTGATTCATAATAAAATAATTTATTACACCTAGTCAATATGGAACATTATGATGTTCCATATCCAATTTGTTCAACATTTATACTCCACACTGCATTTAATTCAATTCGAGGAAGGGTATTTCCTGATGATTTACAAATTTTTTCATTTCACTATTCCGATCTAGCATTTTTCTGCTGCAAAGAACAAAATAAGAACATTATGTTTGTTTCAAATATCTCATTATCTTTGGACTATCAGAAGGATAGGTAGCTAGATACTGCATTTTTAGTACGATTGTGAATTTTCTTAATGTTTTTGGGGTAGCCATAACCATTTTCCAAAGCAAATGCAATTTATAACCCATAATAGAAATCTTCCGATACCGCAAGTTTTCTACATTAGAGCATCTCAATTCAAACTAATTGTTACCTAACGATGTACGATTTACAAAAACTTATACCAAATTACGTAACAGTACGAAGTATATATTATTATTATTCAATAATTCAAATGATTCATCCTAACCCTACTTTTTCGAAATCTGTCAAAGTTTTAGGTTGCGCACGTGCAGATCGGATCATGGGACATTTCAACAAAACAACTAAGGGATTTTTCCTTCACCTACCTAACTACAACGGTGTAGTTTGTCAGCTTAATGACGTCATGCGGTTATCTTTATGCTCTTTGTGGTAAGTTATGGCAGATGAGTGCAAAGGAAAGTGTCAGTCGCTCTCTCTTCCTTTTGAAGTAATAACAAAACAAACCAGATCCATTTATTGCTTTCCTGGTGTAGTTATATTGTGTGTTCGCAGCGCCCTCTATTAACTAATAGAACCATGACGTCACAGTTAACTACACCAGAAAACCAATAAATCAATCTGGTTTGCTCTGACGTCATGGTTCCATTTGTTAATAGAGGGCGCTGCGACACATTACTTATACGGAGTGTTCTACGAAGTCTATGAAAAAGTTTGACAGAAGGTAGCTGTGCTTCTTTGGAACATTTGTTTCCCTTGAATATAATTATCCAAAAAAATTATATTTCTTTACGTCAGAGCAAGACAGACAGCTACTTCGAAGGAGAATATAGCATTCCTCACTTCCTATGCCTATAAGAAAATAAATCTAAATGTTTGAAGAAACAACCAATGTTGATTGTGGGTCCCGCTTCTGTGGATCTGTTGGTTTCGCGAATTCCACCTCATTCCTCAGTGGGACGGTGGCGATGAAGTGACCATTATCAAAACAGACGTTTCTGGGTGAAACCAGGACACATATTGTACAGGACAATTTTATGTCCACTTTCAAGGTATCATACCATAATAGTTGTCGGAGGTCAGCTTATTCTTTCTATTCACATATATTTCGAATTGCACTGTTTTCTCGATTGTACATTTTTGGATCTATTGAAATACAGGTCATATATTTGTATTATTAGAGTACGTACATAAAAAATATGTAATTAAACTTTTCCTGCAAAGGGTATTTTGTAAAAAAAAGAAACTTCTCGAAATTTTGGTAATTTTTCAGTTTCTGTACCACCTACTAATGCTGATTTTTTTACAGATAGATTGATTCTTCTCTGAATGAATCAGTGCATTTTTCCCTCCCGCTACTAGTTTAACTTATAGTTTTCAAATTATAAGCGATGAAAAATCCAAGATAATGGACCTAAGCGAAAAAATTCATGGAGTTGTTGCGCTAGGACCATGAAATTTCACTATTTCATTCTCAAATGCAGAAGAATCAGCATCAGTTGCCCAAATTTCCCCAAGTTATATATTTTCTTCACGAAAAATCTAAATACATATTTCTAATGTACGTCTCTCAATTACCTACATCTATTATCCGAGTTTTCATTTGAAAAAAAAATTATTGGACTTGAATAAATTTCGAAGGAAACAGCGACTCGCTTTCTCGAGGTCTCAATTCATGACCCAAAAATCATGGCTGCAGAATTGCACACCAAAATATCTAGCAACGATAAAGTTGGGGAAATGAAGAACTACCTTTCTTCTTTTTTTTTATTCCTAAAATTGATCATCTAATATTGCATATTCTGCCAATTTTCATGAATAAATCCAGCATTTTTCAAGCATATGAGCTTTTCACATGTTGCATACGATACGGTCTCTGATCATAAGAAATGAAAATCCCAACACAAAACTATTTTCTCTCTTTCTGTTTCAAATCTGTTCATTCTGCCACATCTCGTAGAACAAAATAATTCCAGAATATTTCATGGATTTATTTTACATTTGTCGAGCACATGACAAAAGATACACAGAAATCATGTTCTAATTAAAAAATTTTTTTTTTATCCATGTATGATATTATCGAAGACCTCGGATAAGTGGAGATTAGAAAATAACAGATTAGTAGATTTGTGGTTCTGATAAGAACCGTTTTTTGAGTATTCATATAAATATGAACCGGTAATAACCTGAATTAAGCACGTTCTCCTCTGATACGCCTGGCGAGCTGAATATCCTTCGGCATAATAGTGACTCTTTTGGCGTGAATGGCGCACAAGTTTGTGTCTTCGAAAAGACCAACCAGATACGCTTCGCTTGCTTCTTGAAGCGCCATCACCGCAGAACTCTGGAAACGCAAGTCAGTCTTGAAATCTTGAGCTATTTCACGAACCAATCTTTGGAACGGCAGTTTCCTGATGAGCAATTCGGTACTCTTTTGGTAACGACGGATCTCACGAAGAGCTACGGTACCTGGACGGTAACGATGAGGTTTTTTCACACCGCCGGTAGCAGGCGCACTTTTACGGGCTGCCTTAGTTGCGAGTTGTTTACGGGGAGCTTTTCCACCGGTGGATTTCCTGGCAGTTTGCTTGGTACGTGCCATGTCTAAATCGTTTGAAACGAAAACCTCGTTGTTTACGGCTAAGAAGACAATTCGATATTATTCCAGGCCGGCCCGACAGGTCATATATATAACCTCTCTCGTTTCGGTTTCACATTTCTTGAAATCTCATTGGCACGAATGGATTCGGTGGTGGGGGGTGCATTGAAGTTATAAATATTGGTTGGAAGCGTTCCACCGTCAGATATATTGTAACTTTGGTAGGTGACGAATCTAAACTCAGTACAAATATGACTGGAAGAGGAAAAGGTGGCAAAGGTTTGGGAAAGGGTGGCGCTAAACGTCACAGGAAAGTGTTGCGTGATAACATCCAAGGTATCACCAAGCCCGCTATAAGAAGATTAGCTCGTCGTGGCGGTGTCAAACGTATATCAGGTCTGATTTACGAAGAAACCCGTGGAGTACTCAAAGTGTTCCTCGAAAACGTTATTAGGGACGCTGTCACCTATACCGAACACGCTAAAAGGAAAACTGTTACCGCTATGGACGTCGTCTATGCGTTGAAACGCCAAGGACGTACTTTGTACGGATTCGGAGGTTAAATACCACGAATTTGCCTACACAGATTTGATAACGGTCCTTTTCAGGACCACAACGTTCGTACATGCATTACTTTTGAATCTACCTTTTATTTTAAGATGCTAAACCCAATTATACTTCATTTTTCAAGACGTTAAATTAGAAGTTCCTTACCAAAATTACACTCCCTATCATGTATTACCTTATTATTGATAATAATTAATCAACGCAATCGCGATAACATTTGATAACACTTTTAGTCTATGGATTGGAACCGATTTCATGATTCCAAAGCTACACTAACTTAACTTCTTAAATTATTTCAATCAAGTAGGTCGAGGAATGTAAATTGATAAAGCACAACTACCATTTTAACAATAAATTATGTGGTCGGAAACGTTTCTTATTTTTACTAATTTGGTACAAGTTCGTCCTTTGTCTAGCGAATATTTCTTCGAGCTGATTGTTTACTACCAATAATTCATGAAACCTACGTCTATTCATCAAAAAACCCACAAAAAAAAACGTTAAAACTAGTGACTGACATCATCTTCACACAAGGGGACATTGAATCAAAAGCTTATTCCAAAATAACCACTTAATATTTTAGAGGGAAAATGTCAAAGAGAACTGAATGATAGGAAAAAAAATTTAAGAACGGCCTATGTTCATTATGTTATGAAAGCTACAATTCGGTTTCATTAGAGTAATCTGGATTGAGATCACATCAATGATATGCGGTTAATATAATTTTTATCGAAACACAAGCTTTTCTTCAATTATTTCGGCCACCATTTACTTCCACTCACTCCTATTGTAAGCATAATGATAAAAAACCATCGATTTTACTGTAATAATGTCACTATCATTCAAAATTTTCAATTCACGCTGAATTTTCAAATTTCGTATTTATTTCCGTGCATAAATTGCACATCCTCACATAAATTTTCAAACCAAAATCTTCGAACAAGGATTAGGCAAGTCGATAATGGTACATTTAGAATTTTATGGTTCTGAAAAGAACCGATTTTGTCAGGAAAGTATGTCGCTCTATTTGGAACTGGTGTATTTGGTCACAGCTTTAGTTCCTTCGCTTACGGCGTGCTTGGCCAATTCTCCAGGCAAAAGAAGCCTTACTGCCGTCTGTATTTCCCTGCTAGTTATGGTGGAACGTTTGTTGTAATGGGCGAGTCTGCTCGCTTCAGCGGCGATGCGTTCGAAAATGTCGTTTACGAAGCTGTTCATGATGCTCATGGCCTTACTTGAAATACCGGTATCAGGATGAACTTGTTTCAATACCTTGTAGATATAGATGGCATAACTTTCCTTCCTCTTGCGTTTCTTCTTCTTGTCGCTCTTAGAAATATTTTTCTGAGCCTTTCCGGCTTTTTTCGCAGCTTTTCCGCTAGTTTTTGGTGGCATCTCGTTTAATAACTATACACGTTATCACTGAGTCGATGATGACTGGAAACTGAAAAACGCCATCTTCCGAATTTCGCTTTTATATTAGAACTATTCGATTCGTTGACTCCGCCCATTTCAGTTCACGCATGCTGTACCTCAGCCACGAATGAAGTTTGTCAATTTCCGACAATTTTTCATGATTTTCAGACTGATTTTCATATCAAACTGCATTCGTGCAAAAAGTTATCTACTTTTCAGAAAATCGCCTGGTGCATTACTCACTGATATATCGTCACCACGTAGTTTTTTCTTTTCGAAAAAGAATCGCGACGAATTAAGTTTCAATTCTGACGACTAGACCGTAGCACGCGTATAAGAAGTTTAGAAATTTCAATTTTTTCGAAATAAATTACGATTTTACATGCCTCACAAGAGGGCGAGTCATTTGGACAATCCAAACGGTAGCGAAAAGTAGGACATCGGAATAATTTTTCACAAAAAACTCCGATACTAAACTAGAATCCTTCGTATAGAATGGAATTTTTTTCGGTTCCATTGCCACGATATGCAATAATTACGAATAACCATTTTCCCATATTTCGATTTCGCAGGATAAATACCACATGCCATCTGCTTCTCTATGATGACAATATCTTCAAACTTGAATCACTGCTTAGAGGGTTCCGTTGAACGACGAAAATATCCTTATAAATCACGTCTCACTCACTCACTCCGTCCTACAATAGGAACATTAACGCCTGACAGTACTGACTTTTACTCGATACCTTCGATAATTGAATGCGGTTCTTTATTCTTTTTCTTACCTTCTCGGAAAAAAATCCGTTCGCTCTCATACAATAATCTTCAGATTCAAAGTAAAACGTTCTTGCTCCTGGACATAGCGAAACATTCGAGAAAAAATAATTCTCACGAAGAGAGAAGTCGCCAGGAGTAAGCTCTGCAAAACATTTTTCTTCTCACTTTTGTAATCTGCGAATGACCCAGAACAACTACTTTCATCTCTGAACGCTTGCTTCCTTTCGTACTTTAGTCCTCCGATCCAAAAATAATCCAAATTTCGATTCTTCACTATTCATCCGAGGTGCCAACACATTCGTGTGATATCGAGTTTCCTTTTAATCGCTCTCAAATTATTACAGCATTTTATTCAGAACGGTATATAATCCACAGGTAGGTTTATTATTTACTTTTATGACCCTCTGGAACTAGTTAACACGAGTAATAAATCGATTGAAAATATTGGTACAATGTAGTCTTTCCTCGGGTTTGGTACCTACCTGCATCGGAAACTTCTTTCGGACACATTTCTTTTATCTTATCTAATCAGCAGCGTGGTATCTATCTCTTGGATCTTTTAGGGAAAACGATAATTAACGATAGCAAATATACTTTATAATCTTAAATTGAACAATGGCCAACAATTCAGGCAACCTATATTATCTGCTCCCTGTCAGATGTTTACCGGCTTGTCGGATTTGCACTTGACGAAGGATGAAAACCCTCCTTTATTTAGACTGAAGAGAATGACAATATGAAGAATTGATATTCGCACGTTTCGATAAGTAATGAAAAACGATACAAAATATTCGATAGCAAAAGAATCGCATCGGAAAAACGACAGAGTCAATTGAACGCCAGCTCTCGCACTCGTTAAACCATTATATCTTTTGCGGAATGGAATCCTTGTCGGCCGTAATTTGACGATTCGGGATCGTCGAAGATCTATCTTTGAAATTTCATGACAAACGCTTAAGACTTATGGGGAATTCAATCAATTTTTCGATGAAATATGGTTGCACAGATGATCATTCATACCTTGCTAACGAAGATGAAACAAACTATCGGTGAACGTTCAATAAACCGTCTACTGCGATTGATATAGTTAAAAACCAATGGACGGCTCCCCATTTCTGGGTTTATTTCATATTTACGATACGCATAGAACAAGTTGCTACAATGTCGACTTCCGAAACTGAAATTCCACAGATGACGACAGCGGCATCGGTTGGGTCGAAAGCTTCAAAGAAAACGGAAAAGAAGACGACAACCGCGAAACAAAGCAAGAGCAAATCCAATCATCCTCCGACTTCCGAAATGGTCAACACCGCCATCAAGGGTCTCAAAGAGAAGAGTGGATCTTCATTGCAAGCTATAAAGAAGTACATCGGTTCCAACTATAAAGTCGATTCGGAAAAACTGGCTCCTTTCATAAGGAAATATCTCAAATCTGCAGTGCAATCCGGTTCCTTGGTGCAGACGAAGGGAAAAGGTGCGTCTGGATCGTTCAAGCTGGCAGCTAGTGCTTCCGCACAGGGAACTCAAAAAAAGGTTACTAGTAAGAAGGTTGTTAAATCCGGAGATGTCTCCGTTAAAAATTCGAACGTGACAGCAGTCGATAAGAAGAAGAAGAAGACTCCTGCTGCCAAAACCAATTCAACTGCCAGTAGGACCAAAAAGGCGGCAACCGCGATCGAGAAAAAAATTACGAAAGTGACGAAATCGCCTTCGAAAGCTAAGAAAACTGTCAAATCGCCGACAAAAAAACCGAAAGCGCCAAAACCTAAAACTGTTAAATCGGTAGCGGCTGCCAAAAAGACCGCTCCTTCCAAGAAGAAGAAGTAGAGAGAAACATTGACATTTTGGAATGGATAATGTGTCCAACCTACTAAAATCGGCCCTTCTCAGGGCCTCCACAAATATTATTCGATACGAGTTGAACCCTTATCATAATAACATGTCTTCGGAAACTGTTCTGAAAGTTTCTACTTTTTGTATATCGATCATTCACGATTTTACAATACATATAATCCTATTTACAGAACACCCCTCAAAGCCTTTGTATTTTTCAAGTACATTCAACTTCTTTTTCCTCATAGCACTAGATGCTACGCCAGATCTGATATAAACCCTGTATATCACAATCATATTTTCATTTATTTGCGTCATCGTGCTATTCACTTTCCGCTTTCTGAAACGATCCCGAATAATTATTGATGCTATTAATTATAATTATTATTGATATTAATAATAATTTGCCAATATATTTGAGACGACCTTTACCGTATCTTGTGAGCAACATCCATCTACTCAGTGCTTTGTATGTATTACGAAGAATTTCATGAGTCACTACTTTTTTGAACCACCACAAAAATATAACATTTAACCAATACATACCACAAAATGACTGCTTATTCATATTGGTAACGTTACTCTATTATACTATTTATTTTCAACATATTCAGATGACTGCTGTTATGTTATACAAGTGAAATTGCGTCGAAATGATATAGACACGAAGGGTAATTTTAAGTACGCTTATTTTGACATTGGTAAAACTTTTAAGAGTGTTGATTTCGGTGGCCCTGATAAGGGCCTTTTGAGTTAACGCAATTATGAATAAAATTACGATTTCTTCTCTGTCTTTTTCGGCAAAAGGACTGCTTGGATATTCGGTAAAACACCTCCTTGAGCGATTGTTACTCCAGACAGCAATTTGTTCAATTCTTCGTCGTTACGGATAGCCAGCTGAAGATGACGGGGAATAATCCTGGTCTTTTTGTTGTCTCGTGCCGCATTACCGGCCAATTCCAACACTTCCGCGGCTAGATATTCCATTACAGCGGCGAGGTACACGGGGGCACCGGCTCCTACTCGCTCAGCGTAATTTCCCTTACGCAATAAACGATGGATACGTCCCACTGGAAACTGTAATCCAGCTCTATTGGAACGGGACTTCGCCTTGCCCTTAACTTTTCCACCTTTTCCACGACCAGACATGATATTTAATAAGGAATGTTCTCACTTACACGAACGATAATATAAGTTGCAGAAAACTCTTTCGAGCCTGACCTAAGTTGGCCCCTCCTACAGCCAATCAGCGATCGCAGAGAATACGTCTATAAAAAGGCGGGATCAAGAGATAGGTCCAGTTTTCGATACAGAGTACTGGCTATTCTATATTTTCAATATATCCAGCAGTTTCTCGATTTTCTATATTTCATAACTTTTGAACATATATGTGAATGCGACAAAACCGAAAACGGTTTTACTCACAAAATGTACAAAACGTTAAATACTCTAACTGTAATGGCACTATTACCTTTATCGCTTTTTACAAGTACCAAAATATCTGGTTATCCCTTTTTCCCTTTCATTCCGGTAATTTTTATTGCCCAGAAACCTTTTACAGCTTCTACCGGCTGCAAATGAGTTTCAGGGGTCAGCCTGACGACTGTGTTCTAATCAGTGAAGTAAATCTACTTCAATATAACTACAAGGCACAATAAAACTTCGGATCACCATTACTACCGCATATATTTCGAAAATTACAGGACAGCATAATGTTTATAAACAGCGCATAAACATAGAGATCAAATATTATTGTGTTAAAAAAATAGGAAACGCCCCTTGTAGTACTAAAAACCGACAACGAATTTTGGATACTTTCTTACTGCTGACACCTAGGGAGGGGCCTCTCAAAACATTTGTCACTACAGATAACTACTATGATAGGCGCGAATTTCGAACTATATATCCCATTAGCATTAATTCAAATAAACTTTGTCGAGCTAAGAAAAAACATCCTGATCGATAAAACGAAAAGAGGGCTCTGCTTTTTATCAGGATGACATTTTAAATTATTATAACAATTTAAAATGAAACTCCATTTCAGGATTTTATTTTCATATTGATAATGCAATGTTTGGAACCAGCAAAACATTAATATTTCAGAAATGTACAAAAAAACTGTATGTCGGAATGCAAGTTCAGAATATTAATAATGATGATGAACTTGATTTCGAAGTTGGAGGTTTGAAAACATCTCATAGTGATTGGAGAAGATTAGATTTTTCAAATTTATATTGATAATGTATCTACTTCTTTCACAGGCAGTTTTAGCAAATTCACCAAGTGCATTACTCACTGCTTCATCTTTTGTTAAAAGAATATCAGGAATTTTTAATATAATGAATCCTAAACTCATAAATGAATTTCTGAAAGAGAAAATGAAAATGAATTACTCTCTGTTTTTTATACATCCTTCATATTCCACTTCCTTGCAGGTCATCTGATTCATTCATTTTCAGTTGTTGGCAATAAATGGAAGAACTCATTTTAGAGACAATCGTTGCTTCTCCTTCATTGTGTATTTCCAATTGATGTTATCTGTTTCAGAATAATTCAATTTACTGATACAATATAACTGATATTACTCATTCATCATTCAAACATATATGTATTCTTTTTCATAATGAAATGATTGGAATATTTCTTTCATTTTTAATTCATACATTCTGTTATCAATAATTCAGATTCTCAAAGTTTCAACATATTTCGACAACTATTTATGCAGATTCACATATGTTTCTTCGATTCACCGCTCGCGAGGGCGCTGCGATCACGCTTCCTTTCCTTTAGCACTGAGTCGTTACTCTTTTTCGTTTAGTTCTCTATGCTTTTTCCATATTCATACTCTATAACCCTTTTTATATATTTCCTGTTTTAGCTTCTGTTCACATCTAACCGGGCCTCTTTCTTCATTATTACTCTGACCAGCAATGACAGTTCGGAACGCCATTCCTGTCAGCTGTTTGTCATAACAAAAACACAAAATACTTAACCTCAACGACTTCTGTCTGGTCTCTGGTGCTAAGATTATACTCTCACATCTCTATAATCTAATAATAATATAATATTGGTCTGCCGTTTACCAACAACTTTTGATCAATACTTTTTAGCATGATACCTTGAGATTACTTGAATTATGAAAGGTCCAAACACAGAGAATTACTAAACTTTTATTCAAGCTTACAGGGATTCTCCATCAACTTCATGAACGTTTAAGCAACCACATGAAAAGGAACTGCATAAGGACACCTAAGAGTATATATCAATGAGAAAACCTCTAATTTCTTGCACATTTACACGTAAAGGTATAATCCACCCAATTTCCTTTCGTTATGGAATCTTGGAAAGGTGGGTTTCTTTCAGTCAAAAACTTAAGGACATTATAAACTAAAGTTTACGAGCTACTCCCACTATTACAACAATTTTGCAGTGGATTAAAAATTAAATGGAATTGCTGATCTTGATTGTCAGCTTCTTCGTGTAACCATTCCTGATTAATTATAACTTCTCTGCTATTGTCAACTAAATTAATCAATGATCTACTGAAAGGCTACATTTTTCAGGAACATAAGCAGAATAAAGACACTGGAAAATAAGTGAAATAATAGTGAAAGCTCATAATGTGTCAGAGTACGTTGACTGTTCTTCGACCATGTCAGTTTAAGTTGGAATTTTGTTGGTAGTATACTACTATTGAATCATTGTTGTATATTACTGGATAATATGTTCCTTTGTCAGGGTTTCACAATCAATTTTCTGAAGAGTTAATTCCTCAATTATAATTCACTCATTCAATAGAATGCCTCGAGTTGCATACATTGTCAGATAATATTACAGGAGTAATTTCAGGAGTATTATAGCCCTTACCTCGGTTTCTAGATCCTATTTTACTCAAAGAAAACTTTATTCATGATTTTTTAGAAAATTCCTTGAGAATTAAATATGTATTTCTGAGTTATCCGACAAATGAAATTGTTGTCAACAAAGAATAAATAAATCTGATTTTACTTTTATAACTGTTTGTTCAAATTTATGCCTTCACTCAATTCGAGTTAAAACAAACTATTCAGAAGAAAATTTCTAACTTTCTGATTCATAATAAAATAATTTATTACACCTAGTCAATATGGAACATTATGATGTTCCATATCCAATTTGTTCAACATTTATACTCCACACTGCATTTAATTCAATTCGAGGAAGGGTATTTCCTGATGATTTACAAATTTTTTCATTTCACTATTCCGATCTAGCATTTTTCTGCTGCAAAGAACAAAATAAGAACATTATGTTTGTTTCAAATATCTCATTATCTTTGGACTATCAGAAGGATAGGTAGCTAGATACTGCATTTTTAGTACGATTGTGAATTTTCTTAATGTTTTTGGGGTAGCCATAACCATTTTCCAAAGCAAATGCAATTTATAACCCATAATAGAAATCTTCCGATACCGCAAGTTTTCTACATTAGAGCATCTCAATTCAAACTAATTGTTACCTAACGATGTACGATTTACAAAAACTTATACCAAATTACGTAACAGTACGAAGTATATATTATTATTATTCAATAATTCAAATGATTCATCCTAACCCTACTTTTTCGAAATCTGTCAAAGTTTTAGGTTGCGCACGTGCAGATCGGATCATGGGACATTTCAACAAAACAACTAAGGGATTTTTCCTTCACCTACCTAACTACAACGGTGTAGTTTGTCAGCTTAATGACGTCATGCGGTTATCTTTATGCTCTTTGTGGTAAGTTATGGCAGATGAGTGCAAAGGAAAGTGTCAGTCGCTCTCTCTTCCTTTTGAAGTAATAACAAAACAAACCAGATCCATTTATTGCTTTCCTGGTGTAGTTATATTGTGTGTTCGCAGCGCCCTCTATTAACTAATAGAACCATGACGTCACAGTTAACTACACCAGAAAACCAATAAATCAATCTGGTTTGCTCTGACGTCATGGTTCCATTTGTTAATAGAGGGCGCTGCGACACATTACTTATACGGAGTGTTCTACGAAGTCTATGAAAAAGTTTGACAGAAGGTAGCTGTGCTTCTTTGGAACATTTGTTTCCCTTGAATATAATTATCCAAAAAAATTATATTTCTTTACGTCAGAGCAAGACAGACAGCTACTTCGAAGGAGAATATAGCATTCCTCACTTCCTATGCCTATAAGAAAATAAATCTAAATGTTTGAAGAAACAACCAATGTTGATTGTGGGTCCCGCTTCTGTGGATCTGTTGGTTTCGCGAATTCCACCTCATTCCTCAGTGGGACGGTGGCGATGAAGTGACCATTATCAAAACAGACGTTTCTGGGTGAAACCAGGACACATATTGTACAGGACAATTTTATGTCCACTTTCAAGGTATCATACCATAATAGTTGTCGGAGGTCAGCTTATTCTTTCTATTCACATATATTTCGAATTGCACTGTTTTCTCGATTGTACATTTTTGGATCTATTGAAATACAGGTCATATATTTGTATTATTAGAGTACGTACATAAAAAATATGTAATTAAACTTTTCCTGCAAAGGGTATTTTGTAAAAAAAAGAAACTTCTCGAAATTTTGGTAATTTTTCAGTTTCTGTACCACCTACTAATGCTGATTTTTTTACAGATAGATTGATTCTTCTCTGAATGAATCAGTGCATTTTTCCCTCCCGCTACTAGTTTAACTTATAGTTTTCAAATTATAAGCGATGAAAAATCCAAGATAATGGACCTAAGCGAAAAAATTCATGGAGTTGTTGCGCTAGGACCATGAAATTTCACTATTTCATTCTCAAATGCAGAAGAATCAGCATCAGTTGCCCAAATTTCCCCAAGTTATATATTTTCTTCACGAAAAATCTAAATACATATTTCTAATGTACGTCTCTCAATTACCTACATCTATTATCCGAGTTTTCATTTGAAAAAAAAATTATTGGACTTGAATAAATTTCGAAGGAAACAGCGACTCGCTTTCTCGAGGTCTCAATTCATGACCCAAAAATCATGGCTGCAGAATTGCACACCAAAATATCTAGCAACGATAAAGTTGGGGAAATGAAGAACTACCTTTCTTCTTTTTTTTTATTCCTAAAATTGATCATCTAATATTGCATATTCTGCCAATTTTCATGAATAAATCCAGCATTTTTCAAGCATATGAGCTTTTCACATGTTGCATACGATACGGTCTCTGATCATAAGAAATGAAAATCCCAACACAAAACTATTTTCTCTCTTTCTGTTTCAAATCTGTTCATTCTGCCACATCTCGTAGAACAAAATAATTCCAGAATATTTCATGGATTTATTTTACATTTGTCGAGCACATGACAAAAGATACACAGAAATCATGTTCTAATTAAAAAATTTTTTTTTTATCCATGTATGATATTATCGAAGACCTCGGATAAGTGGAGATTAGAAAATAACAGATTAGTAGATTTGTGGTTCTGATAAGAACCGTTTTTTGAGTATTCATATAAATATGAACCGGTAATAACCTGAATTAAGCACGTTCTCCTCTGATACGCCTGGCGAGCTGAATATCCTTCGGCATAATAGTGACTCTTTTGGCGTGAATGGCGCACAAGTTTGTGTCTTCGAAAAGACCAACCAGATACGCTTCGCTTGCTTCTTGAAGCGCCATCACCGCAGAACTCTGGAAACGCAAGTCAGTCTTGAAATCTTGAGCTATTTCACGAACCAATCTTTGGAACGGCAGTTTCCTGATGAGCAATTCGGTACTCTTTTGGTAACGACGGATCTCACGAAGAGCTACGGTACCTGGACGGTAACGATGAGGTTTTTTCACACCGCCGGTAGCAGGCGCACTTTTACGGGCTGCCTTAGTTGCGAGTTGTTTACGGGGAGCTTTTCCACCGGTGGATTTCCTGGCAGTTTGCTTGGTACGTGCCATGTCTAAATCGTTTGAAACGAAAACCTCGTTGTTTACGGCTAAGAAGACAATTCGATATTATTCCAGGCCGGCCCGACAGGTCATATATATAACCTCTCTCGTTTCGGTTTCACATTTCTTGAAATCTCATTGGCACGAATGGATTCGGTGGTGGGGGGTGCATTGAAGTTATAAATATTGGTTGGAAGCGTTCCACCGTCAGATATATTGTAACTTTGGTAGGTGACGAATCTAAACTCAGTACAAATATGACTGGAAGAGGAAAAGGTGGCAAAGGTTTGGGAAAGGGTGGCGCTAAACGTCACAGGAAAGTGTTGCGTGATAACATCCAAGGTATCACCAAGCCCGCTATAAGAAGATTAGCTCGTCGTGGCGGTGTCAAACGTATATCAGGTCTGATTTACGAAGAAACCCGTGGAGTACTCAAAGTGTTCCTCGAAAACGTTATTAGGGACGCTGTCACCTATACCGAACACGCTAAAAGGAAAACTGTTACCGCTATGGACGTCGTCTATGCGTTGAAACGCCAAGGACGTACTTTGTACGGATTCGGAGGTTAAATACCACGAATTTGCCTACACAGATTTGATAACGGTCCTTTTCAGGACCACAACGTTCGTACATGCATTACTTTTGAATCTACCTTTTATTTTAAGATGCTAAACCCAATTATACTTCATTTTTCAAGACGTTAAATTAGAAGTTCCTTACCAAAATTACACTCCCTATCATGTATTACCTTATTATTGATAATAATTAATCAACGCAATCGCGATAACATTTGATAACACTTTTAGTCTATGGATTGGAACCGATTTCATGATTCCAAAGCTACACTAACTTAACTTCTTAAATTATTTCAATCAAGTAGGTCGAGGAATGTAAATTGATAAAGCACAACTACCATTTTAACAATAAATTATGTGGTCGGAAACGTTTCTTATTTTTACTAATTTGGTACAAGTTCGTCCTTTGTCTAGCGAATATTTCTTCGAGCTGATTGTTTACTACCAATAATTCATGAAACCTACGTCTATTCATCAAAAAACCCACAAAAAAAAACGTTAAAACTAGTGACTGACATCATCTTCACACAAGGGGACATTGAATCAAAAGCTTATTCCAAAATAACCACTTAATATTTTAGAGGGAAAATGTCAAAGAGAACTGAATGATAGGAAAAAAAATTTAAGAACGGCCTATGTTCATTATGTTATGAAAGCTACAATTCGGTTTCATTAGAGTAATCTGGATTGAGATCACATCAATGATATGCGGTTAATATAATTTTTATCGAAACACAAGCTTTTCTTCAATTATTTCGGCCACCATTTACTTCCACTCACTCCTATTGTAAGCATAATGATAAAAAACCATCGATTTTACTGTAATAATGTCACTATCATTCAAAATTTTCAATTCACGCTGAATTTTCAAATTTCGTATTTATTTCCGTGCATAAATTGCACATCCTCACATAAATTTTCAAACCAAAATCTTCGAACAAGGATTAGGCAAGTCGATAATGGTACATTTAGAATTTTATGGTTCTGAAAAGAACCGATTTTGTCAGGAAAGTATGTCGCTCTATTTGGAACTGGTGTATTTGGTCACAGCTTTAGTTCCTTCGCTTACGGCGTGCTTGGCCAATTCTCCAGGCAAAAGAAGCCTTACTGCCGTCTGTATTTCCCTGCTAGTTATGGTGGAACGTTTGTTGTAATGGGCGAGTCTGCTCGCTTCAGCGGCGATGCGTTCGAAAATGTCGTTTACGAAGCTGTTCATGATGCTCATGGCCTTACTTGAAATACCGGTATCAGGATGAACTTGTTTCAATACCTTGTAGATATAGATGGCATAACTTTCCTTCCTCTTGCGTTTCTTCTTCTTGTCGCTCTTAGAAATATTTTTCTGAGCCTTTCCGGCTTTTTTCGCAGCTTTTCCGCTAGTTTTTGGTGGCATCTCGTTTAATAACTATACACGTTATCACTGAGTCGATGATGACTGGAAACTGAAAAACGCCATCTTCCGAATTTCGCTTTTATATTAGAACTATTCGATTCGTTGACTCCGCCCATTTCAGTTCACGCATGCTGTACCTCAGCCACGAATGAAGTTTGTCAATTTCCGACAATTTTTCATGATTTTCAGACTGATTTTCATATCAAACTGCATTCGTGCAAAAAGTTATCTACTTTTCAGAAAATCGCCTGGTGCATTACTCACTGATATATCGTCACCACGTAGTTTTTTCTTTTCGAAAAAGAATCGCGACGAATTAAGTTTCAATTCTGACGACTAGACCGTAGCACGCGTATAAGAAGTTTAGAAATTTCAATTTTTTCGAAATAAATTACGATTTTACATGCCTCACAAGAGGGCGAGTCATTTGGACAATCCAAACGGTAGCGAAAAGTAGGACATCGGAATAATTTTTCACAAAAAACTCCGATACTAAACTAGAATCCTTCGTATAGAATGGAATTTTTTTCGGTTCCATTGCCACGATATGCAATAATTACGAATAACCATTTTCCCATATTTCGATTTCGCAGGATAAATACCACATGCCATCTGCTTCTCTATGATGACAATATCTTCAAACTTGAATCACTGCTTAGAGGGTTCCGTTGAACGACGAAAATATCCTTATAAATCACGTCTCACTCACTCACTCCGTCCTACAATAGGAACATTAACGCCTGACAGTACTGACTTTTACTCGATACCTTCGATAATTGAATGCGGTTCTTTATTCTTTTTCTTACCTTCTCGGAAAAAAATCCGTTCGCTCTCATACAATAATCTTCAGATTCAAAGTAAAACGTTCTTGCTCCTGGACATAGCGAAACATTCGAGAAAAAATAATTCTCACGAAGAGAGAAGTCGCCAGGAGTAAGCTCTGCAAAACATTTTTCTTCTCACTTTTGTAATCTGCGAATGACCCAGAACAACTACTTTCATCTCTGAACGCTTGCTTCCTTTCGTACTTTAGTCCTCCGATCCAAAAATAATCCAAATTTCGATTCTTCACTATTCATCCGAGGTGCCAACACATTCGTGTGATATCGAGTTTCCTTTTAATCGCTCTCAAATTATTACAGCATTTTATTCAGAACGGTATATAATCCACAGGTAGGTTTATTATTTACTTTTATGACCCTCTGGAACTAGTTAACACGAGTAATAAATCGATTGAAAATATTGGTACAATGTAGTCTTTCCTCGGGTTTGGTACCTACCTGCATCGGAAACTTCTTTCGGACACATTTCTTTTATCTTATCTAATCAGCAGCGTGGTATCTATCTCTTGGATCTTTTAGGGAAAACGATAATTAACGATAGCAAATATACTTTATAATCTTAAATTGAACAATGGCCAACAATTCAGGCAACCTATATTATCTGCTCCCTGTCAGATGTTTACCGGCTTGTCGGATTTGCACTTGACGAAGGATGAAAACCCTCCTTTATTTAGACTGAAGAGAATGACAATATGAAGAATTGATATTCGCACGTTTCGATAAGTAATGAAAAACGATACAAAATATTCGATAGCAAAAGAATCGCATCGGAAAAACGACAGAGTCAATTGAACGCCAGCTCTCGCACTCGTTAAACCATTATATCTTTTGCGGAATGGAATCCTTGTCGGCCGTAATTTGACGATTCGGGATCGTCGAAGATCTATCTTTGAAATTTCATGACAAACGCTTAAGACTTATGGGGAATTCAATCAATTTTTCGATGAAATATGGTTGCACAGATGATCATTCATACCTTGCTAACGAAGATGAAACAAACTATCGGTGAACGTTCAATAAACCGTCTACTGCGATTGATATAGTTAAAAACCAATGGACGGCTCCCCATTTGGGTTTATTTCATATTTACGATACGCATAGAACAAGTTGCTACAATGTCGACTTCCGAAACTGAAATTCCACAGATGACGACAGCGGCATCGGTTGGGTCGAAAGCTTCAAAGAAAACGGAAAAGAAGACGACAACCGCGAAACAAAGCAAGAGCAAATCCAATCATCCTCCGACTTCCGAAATGGTCAACACCGCCATCAAGGGTCTCAAAGAGAAGAGTGGATCTTCATTGCAAGCTATAAAGAAGTACATCGGTTCCAACTATAAAGTCGATTCGGAAAAACTGGCTCCTTTCATAAGGAAATATCTCAAATCTGCAGTGCAATCCGGTTCCTTGGTGCAGACGAAGGGAAAAGGTGCGTCTGGATCGTTCAAGCTGGCAGCTAGTGCTTCCGCACAGGGAACTCAAAAAAAGGTTACTAGTAAGAAGGTTGTTAAATCCGGAGATGTCTCCGTTAAAAATTCGAACGTGACAGCAGTCGATAAGAAGAAGAAGAAGACTCCTGCTGCCAAAACCAATTCAACTGCCAGTAGGACCAAAAAGGCGGCAACCGCGATCGAGAAAAAAATTACGAAAGTGACGAAATCGCCTTCGAAAGCTAAGAAAACTGTCAAATCGCCGACAAAAAAACCGAAAGCGCCAAAACCTAAAACTGTTAAATCGGTAGCGGCTGCCAAAAAGACCGCTCCTTCCAAGAAGAAGAAGTAGAGAGAAACATTGACATTTTGGAATGGATAATGTGTCCAACCTACTAAAATCGGCCCTTCTCAGGGCCTCCACAAATATTATTCGATACGAGTTGAACCCTTATCATAATAACATGTCTTCGGAAACTGTTCTGAAAGTTTCTACTTTTTTTGTATATCGATCATTCACGATTTTACAATACATATAATCCTATTTACAGAACACCCCTCAAAGCCTTTGTATTTTTCAAGTACATTCAACTTCTTTTTCCTCATAGCACTAGATGCTACGCCAGATCTGATATAAACCCTGTATATCACAATCATATTTTCATTTATTTGCGTCATCGTGCTATTCACTTTCCGCTTTCTGAAACGATCCCGAATAATTATTGATGCTATTAATTATAATTATTATTGATATTAATAATAATTTGCCAATATATTTGAGACGACCTTTACCGTATCTTGTGAGCAACATCCATCTACTCAGTGCTTTGTATGTATTACGAAGAATTTCATGAGTCACTACTTTTTTGAACCACCACAAAAATATAACATTTAACCAATACATACCACAAAATGACTGCTTATTCATATTGGTAACGTTACTCTATTATACTATTTATTTTCAACATATTCAGATGACTGCTGTTATGTTATACAAGTGAAATTGCGTCGAAATGATATAGACACGAAGGGTAATTTTAAGTACGCTTATTTTGACATTGGTAAAACTTTTAAGAGTGTTGATTTCGGTGGCCCTGATAAGGGCCTTTTGAGTTAACGCAATTATGAATAAAATTACGATTTCTTCTCTGTCTTTTTCGGCAAAAGGACTGCTTGGATATTCGGTAAAACACCTCCTTGAGCGATTGTTACTCCAGACAGCAATTTGTTCAATTCTTCGTCGTTACGGATAGCCAGCTGAAGATGACGGGGAATAATCCTGGTCTTTTTTGTTGTCTCGTGCCGCATTACCGGCCAATTCCAACACTTCCGCGGCTAGATATTCCATTACAGCGGCGAGGTACACGGGGGCACCGGCTCCTACTCGCTCAGCGTAATTTCCCTTACGCAATAAACGATGGATACGTCCCACTGGAAACTGTAATCCAGCTCTATTGGAACGGGACTTCGCCTTGCCCTTAACTTTTCCACCTTTTCCACGACCAGACATGATATTTAATAAGGAATGTTCTCACTTACACGAACGATAATATAAGTTGCAGAAAACTCTTTCGAGCCTGACCTAAGTTGGCCCCTCCTACAGCCAATCAGCGATCGCAGAGAATACGTCTATAAAAAGGCGGGATCAAGAGATAGGTCCAGTTTTCGATACAGAGTACTGGCTATTCTATATTTTCAATATATCCAGCAGTTTCTCGATTTTCTATATTTCATAACTTTTGAACATATATGTGAATGCGACAAAACCGAAAACGGTTTTACTCACAAAATGTACAAAACGTTAAATACTCTAACTGTAATGGCACTATTACCTTTATCGCTTTTTACAAGTACCAAAATATCTGGTTATCCCTTTTTCCCTTTCATTCCGGTAATTTTTATTGCCCAGAAACCTTTTACAGCTTCTACTTCACCGGCTGCAAATGAGTTTCAGGGGTCAGCCTGACGACTGTGTTCTAATCAGTGAAGTAAATCTACTTCAATATAACTACAAGGCACAATAAAACTTCGGATCACCATTACTACCGCATATATTTCGAAAATTACAGGACAGCATAATGTTTATAAACAGCGCATAAACATAGAGATCAAATATTATTGTGTTAAAAAAATAGGAAACGCCCCTTGTAGTACTAAAAACCGACAACGAATTTTGGATACTTTCTTACTGCTGACACCTAGGGAGGCCTCTCAAAACATTTGTCACTACAGATAACTACTATGATAGGCGCGAATTTCGAACTATATATCCCATTAGCATTAATTCAAATAAACTTTGTCGAGCTAAGAAAAAACATCCTGATCGATAAAACGAAAAGAGGGCTCTGCTTTTTATCAGGATGACATTTTAAATTATTATAACAATTTAAAATGAAACTCCATTTCAGGATTTTATTTTCATATTGATAATGCAATGTTTGGAACCAGCAAAACATTAATATTTCAGAAATGTACAAAAAAACTGTATGTCGGAATGCAAGTTCAGAATATTAATAATGATGATGAACTTGATTTCGAAGTTGGAGGTTTGAAAACATCTCATAGTGATTGGAGAAGATTAGATTTTTCAAATTTATATTGATAATGTATCTACTTCTTTCACAGGCAGTTTTAGCAAATTCACCAAGTGCATTACTCACTGCTTCATCTTTTGTTAAAAGAATATCAGGAATTTTTAATATAATGAATCCTAAACTCATAAATGAATTTCTGAAAGAGAAAATGAAAATGAATTACTCTCTGTTTTTTATACATCCTTCATATTCCACTTCCTTGCAGGTCATCTGATTCATTCATTTTCAGTTGTTGGCAATAAATGGAAGAACTCATTTTAGAGACAATCGTTGCTTCTCCTTCATTGTGTATTTCCAATTGATGTTATCTGTTTCAGAATAATTCAATTTACTGATACAATATAACTGATATTACTCATTCATCATTCAAACATATATGTATTCTTTTTCATAATGAAATGATTGGAATATTTCTTTCATTTTTAATTCATACATTCTGTTATCAATAATTCAGATTCTCAAAGTTTCAACATATTTCGACAACTATTTATGCAGATTCACATATGTTTCTTCGATTCACCGCTCGCGAGGGCGCTGCGATCACGCTTCCTTTCCTTTAGCACTGAGTCGTTACTCTTTTTCGTTTAGTTCTCTATGCTTTTTCCATATTCATACTCTATAACCCTTTTTATATATTTCCTGTTTTAGCTTCTGTTCACATCTAACCGGGCCTCTTTCTTCATTATTACTCTGACCAGCAATGACAGTTCGGAACGCCATTCCTGTCAGCTGTTTGTCATAACAAAAACACAAAATACTTAACCTCAACGACTTCTGTCTGGTCTCTGGTGCTAAGATTATACTCTCACATCTCTATAATCTAATAATAATATAATATTGGTCTGCCGTTTACCAACAACTTTTGATCAATACTTTTTAGCATGATACCTTGAGATTACTTGAATTATGAAAGGTCCAAACACAGAGAATTACTAAACTTTTATTCAAGCTTACAGGGATTCTCCATCAACTTCATGAACGTTTAAGCAACCACATGAAAAGGAACTGCATAAGGACACCTAAGAGTATATATCAATGAGAAAACCTCTAATTTCTTGCACATTTACACGTAAAGGTATAATCCACCCAATTTCCTTTCGTTATGGAATCTTGGAAAGGTGGGTTTCTTTCAGTCAAAAACTTAAGGACATTATAAACTAAAGTTTACGAGCTACTCCCACTATTACAACAATTTTGCAGTGGATTAAAAATTAAATGGAATTGCTGATCTTGATTGTCAGCTTCTTCGTGTAACCATTCCTGATTAATTATAACTTCTCTGCTATTGTCAACTAAATTAATCAATGATCTACTGAAAGGCTACATTTTTCAGGAACATAAGCAGAATAAAGACACTGGAAAATAAGTGAAATAATAGTGAAAGCTCATAATGTGTCAGAGTACGTTGACTGTTCTTCGACCATGTCAGTTTAAGTTGGAATTTTGTTGGTAGTATACTACTATTGAATCATTGTTGTATATTACTGGATAATATGTTCCTTTGTCAGGGTTTCACAATCAATTTTCTGAAGAGTTAATTCCTCAATTATAATTCACTCATTCAATAGAATGCCTCGAGTTGCATACATTGTCAGATAATATTACAGGAGTAATTTCAGGAGTATTATAGCCCTTACCTCGGTTTCTAGATCCTATTTTACTCAAAGAAAACTTTATTCATGATTTTTTAGAAAATTCCTTGAGAATTAAATATGTATTTCTGAGTTATCCGACAAATGAAATTGTTGTCAACAAAGAATAAATAAATCTGATTTTACTTTTATAACTGTTTGTTCAAATTTATGCCTTCACTCAATTCGAGTTAAAACAAACTATTCAGAAGAAAATTTCTAACTTTCTGATTCATAATAAAATAATTTATTACACCTAGTCAATATGGAACATTATGATGTTCCATATCCAATTTGTTCAACATTTATACTCCACACTGCATTTAATTCAATTCGAGGAAGGGTATTTCCTGATGATTTACAAATTTTTTCATTTCACTATTCCGATCTAGCATTTTTCTGCTGCAAAGAACAAAATAAGAACATTATGTTTGTTTCAAATATCTCATTATCTTTGGACTATCAGAAGGATAGGTAGCTAGATACTGCATTTTTAGTACGATTGTGAATTTTCTTAATGTTTTTGGGGTAGCCATAACCATTTTCCAAAGCAAATGCAATTTATAACCCATAATAGAAATCTTCCGATACCGCAAGTTTTCTACATTAGAGCATCTCAATTCAAACTAATTGTTACCTAACGATGTACGATTTACAAAAACTTATACCAAATTACGTAACAGTACGAAGTATATATTATTATTATTCAATAATTCAAATGATTCATCCTAACCCTACTTTTTCGAAATCTGTCAAAGTTTTAGGTTGCGCACGTGCAGATCGGATCATGGGACATTTCAACAAAACAACTAAGGGATTTTTCCTTCACCTACCTAACTACAACGGTGTAGTTTGTCAGCTTAATGACGTCATGCGGTTATCTTTATGCTCTTTGTGGTAAGTTATGGCAGATGAGTGCAAAGGAAAGTGTCAGTCGCTCTCTCTTCCTTTTGAAGTAATAACAAAACAAACCAGATCCATTTATTGCTTTCCTGGTGTAGTTATATTGTGTGTTCGCAGCGCCCTCTATTAACTAATAGAACCATGACGTCACAGTTAACTACACCAGAAAACCAATAAATCAATCTGGTTTGCTCTGACGTCATGGTTCCATTTGTTAATAGAGGGCGCTGCGACACATTACTTATACGGAGTGTTCTACGAAGTCTATGAAAAAGTTTGACAGAAGGTAGCTGTGCTTCTTTGGAACATTTGTTTCCCTTGAATATAATTATCCAAAAAAATTATATTTCTTTACGTCAGAGCAAGACAGACAGCTACTTCGAAGGAGAATATAGCATTCCTCACTTCCTATGCCTATAAGAAAATAAATCTAAATGTTTGAAGAAACAACCAATGTTGATTGTGGGTCCCGCTTCTGTGGATCTGTTGGTTTCGCGAATTCCACCACCTCATTCCTCAGTGGGACGGTGGCGATGAAGTGACCATTATCAAAACAGACGTTTCTGGGTGAAACCAGGACACATATTGTACAGGACAATTTTATGTCCACTTTCAAGGTATCATACCATAATAGTTGTCGGAGGTCAGCTTATTCTTTCTATTCACATATATTTCGAATTGCACTGTTTTCTCGATTGTACATTTTTGGATCTATTGAAATACAGGTCATATATTTGTATTATTAGAGTACGTACATAAAAAATATGTAATTAAACTTTTCCTGCAAAGGGTATTTTGTAAAAAAAAGAAACTTCTCGAAATTTTGGTAATTTTTCAGTTTCTGTACCACCTACTAATGCTGATTTTTTTACAGATAGATTGATTCTTCTCTGAATGAATCAGTGCATTTTTCCCTCCCGCTACTAGTTTAACTTATAGTTTTCAAATTATAAGCGATGAAAAATCCAAGATAATGGACCTAAGCGAAAAAATTCATGGAGTTGTTGCGCTAGGACCATGAAATTTCACTATTTCATTCTCAAATGCAGAAGAATCAGCATCAGTTGCCCAAATTTCCCCAAGTTATATATTTTCTTCACGAAAAATCTAAATACATATTTCTAATGTACGTCTCTCAATTACCTACATCTATTATCCGAGTTTTCATTTGAAAAAAAAATTATTGGACTTGAATAAATTTCGAAGGAAACAGCGACTCGCTTTCTCGAGGTCTCAATTCATGACCCAAAAATCATGGCTGCAGAATTGCACACCAAAATATCTAGCAACGATAAAGTTGGGGAAATGAAGAACTACCTTTCTTCTTTTTTTTTATTCCTAAAATTGATCATCTAATATTGCATATTCTGCCAATTTTCATGAATAAATCCAGCATTTTTCAAGCATATGAGCTTTTCACATGTTGCATACGATACGGTCTCTGATCATAAGAAATGAAAATCCCAACACAAAACTATTTTCTCTCTTTCTGTTTCAAATCTGTTCATTCTGCCACATCTCGTAGAACAAAATAATTCCAGAATATTTCATGGATTTATTTTACATTTGTCGAGCACATGACAAAAGATACACAGAAATCATGTTCTAATTAAAAAATTTTTTTTTTTATCCATGTATGATATTATCGAAGACCTCGGATAAGTGGAGATTAGAAAATAACAGATTAGTAGATTTGTGGTTCTGATAAGAACCGTTTTTTGAGTATTCATATAAATATGAACCGGTAATAACCTGAATTAAGCACGTTCTCCTCTGATACGCCTGGCGAGCTGAATATCCTTCGGCATAATAGTGACTCTTTTGGCGTGAATGGCGCACAAGTTTGTGTCTTCGAAAAGACCAACCAGATACGCTTCGCTTGCTTCTTGAAGCGCCATCACCGCAGAACTCTGGAAACGCAAGTCAGTCTTGAAATCTTGAGCTATTTCACGAACCAATCTTTGGAACGGCAGTTTCCTGATGAGCAATTCGGTACTCTTTTGGTAACGACGGATCTCACGAAGAGCTACGGTACCTGGACGGTAACGATGAGGTTTTTTCACACCGCCGTAGCAGGCGCACTTTTACGGGCTGCCTTAGTTGCGAGTTGTTTACGGGGAGCTTTTCCACCGTGGATTTCCTGGCAGTTTGCTTGGTACGTGCCATGTCTAAATCGTTTGAAACGAAAACCTCGTTGTTTACGGCTAAGAAGACAATTCGATATTATTCCAGGCCGGCCCGACAGGTCATATATATAACCTCTCTCGTTTCGGTTTCACATTTCTTGAAATCTCATTGGCACGAATGGATTCGGTGGTGGGGGGTGCATTGAAGTTATAAATATTGGTTGGAAGCGTTCCACCGTCAGATATATTGTAACTTTGGTAGGTGACGAATCTAAACTCAGTACAAATATGACTGGAAGAGGAAAAGGTGGCAAAGGTTTGGGAAAGGGTGGCGCTAAACGTCACAGGAAAGTGTTGCGTGATAACATCCAAGGTATCACCAAGCCCGCTATAAGAAGATTAGCTCGTCGTGGCGGTGTCAAACGTATATCAGGTCTGATTTACGAAGAAACCCGTGGAGTACTCAAAGTGTTCCTCGAAAACGTTATTAGGGACGCTGTCACCTATACCGAACACGCTAAAAGGAAAACTGTTACCGCTATGGACGTCGTCTATGCGTTGAAACGCCAAGGACGTACTTTGTACGGATTCGGAGGTTAAATACCACGAATTTGCCTACACAGATTTGATAACGGTCCTTTTCAGGACCACAACGTTCGTACATGCATTACTTTTGAATCTACCTTTTATTTTAAGATGCTAAACCCAATTATACTTCATTTTTCAAGACGTTAAATTAGAAGTTCCTTACCAAAATTACACTCCCTATCATGTATTACCTTATTATTGATAATAATTAATCAACGCAATCGCGATAACATTTGATAACACTTTTAGTCTATGGATTGGAACCGATTTCATGATTCCAAAGCTACACTAACTTAACTTCTTAAATTATTTCAATCAAGTAGGTCGAGGAATGTAAATTGATAAAGCACAACTACCATTTTAACAATAAATTATGTGGTCGGAAACGTTTCTTATTTTTACTAATTTGGTACAAGTTCGTCCTTTGTCTAGCGAATATTTCTTCGAGCTGATTGTTTACTACCAATAATTCATGAAACCTACGTCTATTCATCAAAAAACCCACAAAAAAAAACGTTAAAACTAGTGACTGACATCATCTTCACACAAGGGGACATTGAATCAAAAGCTTATTCCAAAATAACCACTTAATATTTTAGAGGGAAAATGTCAAAGAGAACTGAATGATAGGAAAAAAAATTTAAGAACGGCCTATGTTCATTATGTTATGAAAGCTACAATTCGGTTTCATTAGAGTAATCTGGATTGAGATCACATCAATGATATGCGGTTAATATAATTTTTATCGAAACACAAGCTTTTCTTCAATTATTTCGGCCACCATTTACTTCCACTCACTCCTATTGTAAGCATAATGATAAAAAACCATCGATTTTACTGTAATAATGTCACTATCATTCAAAATTTTCAATTCACGCTGAATTTTCAAATTTCGTATTTATTTCCGTGCATAAATTGCACATCCTCACATAAATTTTCAAACCAAAATCTTCGAACAAGGATTAGGCAAGTCGATAATGGTACATTTAGAATTTTATGGTTCTGAAAAGAACCGATTTTGTCAGGAAAGTATGTCGCTCTATTTGGAACTGGTGTATTTGGTCACAGCTTTAGTTCCTTCGCTTACGGCGTGCTTGGCCAATTCTCCAGGCAAAAGAAGCCTTACTGCCGTCTGTATTTCCCTGCTAGTTATGGTGGAACGTTTGTTGTAATGGGCGAGTCTGCTCGCTTCAGCGGCGATGCGTTCGAAAATGTCGTTTACGAAGCTGTTCATGATGCTCATGGCCTTACTTGAAATACCGGTATCAGGATGAACTTGTTTCAATACCTTGTAGATATAGATGGCATAACTTTCCTTCCTCTTGCGTTTCTTCTTCTTGTCGCTCTTAGAAATATTTTTCTGAGCCTTTCCGGCTTTTTTCGCAGCTTTTCCGCTAGTTTTTGGTGGCATCTCGTTTAATAACTATACACGTTATCACTGAGTCGATGATGACTGGAAACTGAAAAACGCCATCTTCCGAATTTCGCTTTTATATTAGAACTATTTCGATTCGTTGACTCCGCCCATTTCAGTTCACGCATGCTGTACCTCAGCCACGAATGAAGTTTGTCAATTTCCGACAATTTTTCATGATTTTCAGACTGATTTTCATATCAAACTGCATTCGTGCAAAAAGTTATCTACTTTTCAGAAAATCGCCTGGTGCATTACTCACTGATATATCGTCACCACGTAGTTTTTTTCTTTCGAAAAAGAATCGCGACGAATTAAGTTTCAATTCTGACGACTAGACCGTAGCACGCGTATAAGAAGTTTAGAAATTTCAATTTTTTCGAAATAAATTACGATTTTACATGCCTCACAAGAGGGCGAGTCATTTGGACAATCCAAACGGTAGCGAAAAGTAGGACATCGGAATAATTTTTCACAAAAAACTCCGATACTAAACTAGAATCCTTCGTATAGAATGGAATTTTTTTCGGTTCCATTGCCACGATATGCAATAATTACGAATAACCATTTTCCCATATTTCGATTTCGCAGGATAAATACCACATGCCATCTGCTTCTCTATGATGACAATATCTTCAAACTTGAATCACTGCTTAGAGGGTTCCGTTGAACGACGAAAATATCCTTATAAATCACGTCTCACTCACTCACTCCGTCCTACAATAGGAACATTAACGCCTGACAGTACAGATACTTTACTTTTACTCGATACCTTCGATAATTGAATGCGGTTCTTTATTCTTTTTCTTACCTTCTCGGAAAAAAATCCGTTCGCTCTCATACAATAATCTTCAGATTCAAAGTAAAACGTTCTTGCTCCTGGACATAGCGAAACATTCGAGAAAAAATAATTCTCACGAAGAGAGAAGTCGCCAGGAGTAAGCTCTGCAAAACATTTTTCTTCTCACTTTTGTAATCTGCGAATGACCCAGAACAACTACTTTCATCTCTGAACGCTTGCTTCCTTTCGTACTTTAGTCCTCCGATCCAAAAATAATCCAAATTTCGATTCTTCACTATTCATCCGAGGTGCCAACACATTCGTGTGATATCGAGTTTCCTTTTAATCGCTCTCAAATTATTACAGCATTTTATTCAGAACGGTATATAATCCACAGGTAGGTTTATTATTTACTTTTATGACCCTCTGGAACTTATTAACACGAGTAATAAATCGATTGAAAATATTGGTACAATGTAGTCTTTCCTCGGGTTTGGTACCTACCTGCATCGGAAACTTCTTTCGGACACATTTCTTTATCTTATCTAATCAGCAGCGTGGTATCTATCTCTTGGATCTTTTAGGGAAAACGATAATTAACGATAGCAAATATACTTTATAATCTTAAATTGAACAATGGCCAACAATTCAGGCAACCTATATTATCTGCTCCCTGTCAGATGTTTACCGGCTTGTCGGATTTGCACTTGACGAAGGATGAAAACCCTCCTTTATTTAGACTGAAGAGAATGACAATATGAAGAATTGATATTCGCACGTTTCGATAAGTAATGAAAAACGATACAAAATATTCGATAGCAAAAGAATCGCATCGGAAAAACGACAGAGTCAATTGAACGCCAGCTCTCGCACTCGTTAAACCATTATATCTTTTGCGGAATGGAATCCTTGTCGGCCGTAATTTGACGATTCGGGATCGTCGAAGATCTATCTTTGAAATTTCATGACAAACGCTTAAGACTTATGGGGAATTCAATCAATTTTTCGATGAAATATGGTTGCACAGATGATCATTCATACCTTGCTAACGAAGATGAAACAAACTATCGGTGAACGTTCAATAAACCGTCTACTGCGATTGATATAGTTAAAAACCAATGGACGGCTCCCCATTTCTGGGTTTATTTCATATTTACGATACGCATAGAACAAGTTGCTACAATGTCGACTTCCGAAACTGAAATTCCACAGATGACGACAGCGGCATCGGTTGGGTCGAAAGCTTCAAAGAAAACGGAAAAGAAGACGACAACCGCGAAACAAAGCAAGAGCAAATCCAATCATCCTCCGACTTCCGAAATGGTCAACACCGCCATCAAGGGTCTCAAAGAGAAGAGTGGATCTTCATTGCAAGCTATAAAGAAGTACATCGGTTCCAACTATAAAGTCGATTCGGAAAAACTGGCTCCTTTCATAAGGAAATATCTCAAATCTGCAGTGCAATCCGGTTCCTTGGTGCAGACGAAGGGAAAAGGTGCGTCTGGATCGTTCAAGCTGGCAGCTAGTGCTTCCGCACAGGGAACTCAAAAAAAGGTTACTAGTAAGAAGGTTGTTAAATCCGGAGATGTCTCCGTTAAAAATTCGAACGTGACAGCAGTCGATAAGAAGAAGAAGAAGACTCCTGCTGCCAAAACCAATTCAACTGCCAGTAGGACCAAAAAGGCGGCAACCGCGATCGAGAAAAAAATTACGAAAGTGACGAAATCGCCTTCGAAAGCTAAGAAAACTGTCAAATCGCCGACAAAAAAACCGAAAGCGCCAAAACCTAAAACTGTTAAATCGGTAGCGGCTGCCAAAAAGACCGCTCCTTCCAAGAAGAAGAAGTAGAGAGAAACATTGACATTTTGGAATGGATAATGTGTCCAACCTACTAAAATCGGCCCTTCTCAGGGCCTCCACAAATATTATTCGATACGAGTTGAACCCTTATCATAATAACATGTCTTCGGAAACTGTTCTGAAAGTTTCTACTTTTTGTATATCGATCATTCACGATTTTACAATACATATAATCCTATTTACAGAACACCCCTCAAAGCCTTTGTATTTTTCAAGTACATTCAACTTCTTTTTCCTCATAGCACTAGATGCTACGCCAGATCTGATATAAACCCTGTATATCACAATCATATTTTTCATTTATTTGCGTCATCGTGCTATTCACTTTCCGCTTTCTGAAACGATCCCGAATAATTATTGATGCTATTAATTATAATTATTATTGATATTAATAATAATTTGCCAATATATTTGAGACGACCTTTACCGTATCTTGTGAGCAACATCCATCTACTCAGTGCTTTGTATGTATTACGAAGAATTTCATGAGTCACTACTTTTTTGAACCACCACAAAAATATAACATTTAACCAATACATACCACAAAATGACTGCTTATTCATATTGGTAACGTTACTCTATTATACTATTTATTTTCAACATATTCAGATGACTGCTGTTATGTTATACAAGTGAAATTGCGTCGAAATGATATAGACACGAAGGGTAATTTAAGTACGCTTATTTTGACATTGGTAAAACTTTTAAGAGTGTTGATTTCGGTGGCCCTGATAAGGGCCTTTTGAGTTAACGCAATTATGAATAAAATTACGATTTCTTCTCTGTCTTTTTCGGCAAAAGGACTGCTTGGATATTCGTAAAACACCTCCTTGAGCGATTGTTACTCCAGACAGCAATTTGTTCAATCTTCGTCGTTACGGATAGCCAGCTGAAGATGACGGGGAATAATCCTGGTCTTTTTGTTGTCTCGTGCCGCATTACCGGCCAATTCCAACACGTTCCGCGCTAGATATTCCATTACAGCG
>JAVSIQ010000864.1:0-113016 GCA_038502775.1 Hippodamia convergens | reverse complement strand
TGGATAAGATACCCAGCAGGGAAAAGAATGAATTGTTCTTGTGTGCTTGTTTAGTACCATTTCCACACACTAGAATAGTGCTAGATTGTACAGAAATTGAGGTGGAAGTTCCTTCGTCATTGAAAGATCAAAAAGCTGTGTTTTCACTTTACAAACAGAAGCATACATTGAAAACTTTAATTGGTTTTGCGCCTAATGGAACAATAACTTATGTTATTGATCTTTATCCAGGATCTACGTCTGACAAACGTATAACTCAAGATTGCGAAATTCTTACTCATATGGTTGCCGGAGATATGATTTTATGGGACAAAGGATTTTTAATCAATGATTTATGTGCTCCATTAGGTGTGAAAGTAAATCAACCACCATTTTTATATAATAGACAATTTTCTCAAGAAGAAGTTTTACAGACTCAACAAATTGCTCGGGCAAGGATTCATGTGGAGCGTGCTATTGGAAGATTGAAATCTTTTAGGATTTTAGACATCATAAGAGCATCAATGAGAGAAAATTCGTCAAAAATAGTTCAGACATGTGCTTCTCTAGAGAATCTTCAATATAGTCTGTTATCTGAAAACGGACAGTCCTTCAAGAGTGAGTCCAGTGCAGAAGAATAATTTTTTTCATATATATTGTACATTTATCGTCGGTCCAAAGCCAAAGTCAATCTGGAGTTGGCCACAAAAACTAGAAATCAACAGGTTTATTAAGGATTTGCTCATGAAAAATCAACTTTTTTATTCATTATATACCACCTGAAAGTCATTTTTTTTTCGTGGCCTACAGGTAGGGAAAAGGCACCGTTAGGCATCTCGTTGGGTCAAAATCAACTGACTGGAAATTCCTAGCAGCCTAACCACTGACACCGGCCAGTTCTTGAAGGTGACAGCGAGTGTTGGACTCGAACCCACTAAAAAACCTCAGCTTGGCTGGAGCTCCAAGGCCACCGATTCAATCCAGGCAATTTGTTTCGATGCTTCTTGGTGCCTTGGAGTTTTTCTAAAACACACTTAACCTATGATGTAAGGGGAATAAGGTGTCTGGTCCTTCTTAGTCTCATTTCTCGACCTATGAAAATTGTTTTCAGGATTCATTGTAACTGCATTAGCTCATACACCATGCTCAGGTGTATTGCAGAAAGAGTTGACGAAACGTTGTGTGAGAGTTGACAAATTTCTATATGTTGAAGGTTCCCTAAGAAGTTAATTTTGGCTGGAAATGGTTCTCGTAGAAATTTAATAAGAGAGGAATTTACCCTCCCATTCTTTGTCGATTTCAACAATAACAATTAGGATGGAAGGTATTGAAAATATAACCAGGTAACACTTTGTACGGCCGCATATGTACATTTGTCCTTGAATCTGGTGGTAATAGGGGTGATCTGTCTTCAAGGCACCAGTACTGTCGAAGCAATATGTTTTCTAATTTCTTCAGCAGTGAACTTCCTCATTGAAAAGGGGCATTTTATTTCAATGATAGCATCATCTCCCACTAAAGCGTCAGAAGAAGCACCAAGAATTCCGGTTTTGTGCAGCCAAAGCCTAGTAGGGGTCACTGTGAGTGAGGTTCTTTCTTCGAAACATTATTGCTGATGCCTCTTGACTTATACCCCATTGAATGCTCTTGACTTTTTCTAAGCTTGTGTTACCAAGTATTCTTTCGAATACATAAATTTCCAATGGATCTTGATTCAAATGACGAGTAAGCAGTTTGGAAATTTTATATTAATTCCTCAGATCATCAGCTAGCTGGAGTATACTGTTGATTGAAATGACGAAGCCATAGATACATGGTGGAACAGATCTCTTCGATAAAAATTTGGAATTTTTAAAATTGTCTCTAATTTCAATGAGGAAATTCCTATGAGGTGAATCCTCACTCATGGCATATCTCATTTTCAATTGGTCATTCTCCAATTTTCCAATTTACTGCTATTTAGACAGTCAGATGCCTTGTCCATGTCACCAATGAAATCTGCAGTGAATTTGGACGATGCTGGAAGTTCTCCAAATTGCATCAGAACAAGCATTGCAAGACTAACTGATTCACTCAAAATTTGTGCTGCATATTTAACTCTCATACATTGAATGTGGTAATATTCAAGTGTTCACTGGTAATTTTAGGTAGAAGTCGAACACAAATTGGATTTTTTGATATGCACAGTTGTTGGATATATTTCCATGACACACTTTTTCCCTTATATTCTAGATTATACTTTGCCAAATTATTTCCGATGCTCTTCAGGAGATGAGGTACATTATAGATGAAATATATTATTTCATCATTTCTATATAAAAAATTCTTTTCTGTTGAAATGTCCAATTTCTCAGCCACACCTTGATTTACTGGACTCTGGTCACAAATAATGGTCTTCATCTTGAGTCCAGATCTTTGAGCTGCATCAATTGAATCTAAAACAATTGAATATAGATATTCATTTGTTGCTGTATGACCTAGAAACCAATATCCCAATACACATTTTCAATTATAAGCTACTCCTCTTGCCATACAAACCAAAGCTGTGGTTGCTTTCTCATTCCTCCTAATTGATCCTGTGTCAATAACTCCGAAAACCTTCCCGTTTGACTGGTCGAAGTGCAACTCTTCACTCAGAGCAATTTAATCGAAAATGAGTGAATAAATTTCTTTGTTCTTCTTTTTATTCGTTGAGAAATGTAACCTCAATGTTTCCATCATGGCTGGACTTATTCCAGGCGATATTTTAAATTTTGACTGCCAGTTTCTTTTAGATCGTGAAGTTGGCAAATTTAGGCATTTTGAAATAGCCTTATAGCCTTTAGGCGATGCATAATGCCATAGGAGACACATCTCTCGCAATTTGTCATCATATCTTCTTCATGTACCCAGCTCTCAATTCATTTGAGAAAAGAGCATGTACCTCCTCAGACAGATAACTTTTTGATTCTCTAATCAATTTACTTATGGCTAATTTATTACTGGATACGAGAGGCTGGACTTTAAAGGAGTCCTATTTTTATTCATTTCATCAAATTTTTGAGAGTTTAAATGTATTTTATGTCAACCTCACCGGAGGAGAATCCAACACAAAATATTTCATAACAAACGGTTCATCCATTCGTGAGTTACAAATGGTGTAACCAACAATATTGCCAACTTCCTAGCAAAAACGGCGATGAAATTGTAACTCTTTTGCGATGTAGTGTTTACCTCCCCACGCACTCACATTTGCATCCAAATGTCCGATCGATGTGATACTGAAAGATATCTTGAAATAGAAAACCATTTCCGATTGCATTTGAGACATATTATATTCTCATTGCGTTCATAAATACTATACATACTATTTTCAATCGGTGATTAATTCATTGATTGCAGAAGTATACTAAAAACATTTATTCGAACAAAAAATATAATAATTAGTTGTGAACGAGATATTCTTGATAATGGAATATTTGTTGGTACATTATTTGGGCTATTTCCATTATCTATACTGTTGGAATTTACCGACGTTTCGGCAAGCATTCGCCTGCCGTCAACACCCTGATGACGGCAGGCGAATGCTTGCCGAAACGTCGGTAAATTCCAACAGTATAGATAATGGAAATAGCCCAAATAATGTACCAATAATAATTAGTAACGTGAAGATAGAAAACATTAAAATACAAAAAAAGAAACAAAAACATGTAAAATATAAGTTTAAGGAATGGGTTTGGTTGGTGAATTGGTTGAGGCTTTCGCGGCCATCGTTCAATGTGACTGTTCTTTCGAGCATTTAGGCCGTCGTTGTAGATTAGTTCTCGACGTTTCGCCAGTTCGAGTGTCTGGCAGTTCAGTCCAGTGAGAACATCTCCTGAAATATAACTCCTGAAGATGCCAGACACTCGAACTGGCGAAACGTCGAGAACTAATCTACGACGACGGCCTAAATGCTCGAAAGAACATGTCACGGGTTTGGTTGGGTTTTCAATCAGCGTTTCCTTCCTCTGTCTGGTATGTCGCAACTATTTCCTCACATAGATTTGGAAGTCTTTCTCCGAAATTCCACTGTTCTTCCTCACCACATCTGATAGGAATGAAAGTAAAAGTTGAAATGATTCTTTTTTTTATTAGCAAAATAGTAATAAGTTCAATTATTTGAGAAATAATATTTGATTATAGAAGTATTGTACATTTCTCTTCTCCATCCTTCGATGAGTGATAAAGGAAACGTAAATTCTAACTTGGGCAAGTTTAACAATTTTGTCCAACTATTCAATTTATTGATTCAACTTTTTTGAATCGATGAGAAGACAAAGATATAATTGCGATCAAAACGTTTTTCATATTCATTGGTATAGGTGTAAAAATCATTCTAAATTTCTGGAAAACAAATTCACAAGAAATATTCGAATAACTGCAAAGTATGTGTTTGACAATATCGCGGCTATACCTCAAATCAAATACTCACTGAATGAAATCTTCATAATACGACTTTCAGCTGTTTTGTAATTAGACCCTCGGCATGTCCGTGAACAAAGTTCAGCCGTTTTATTGGTGAGGATCCTTTTCAGGCATTCCACCAACTCACCACGAAATCCTTGCTGCTGTCACCCCCAGCGGCTTCATATGGTTATTACTGAAAAAGGTTGAATTTTGTATAAGGTTACAAATACAGTTTTTGAAATAATAAGATATAAAAATTCCAAATGAGATCGGATTTGATAGCAGTTTCACTGGAAAAATATGTAATTAGTTTAAATCTAAGCTTTCCAACTATGGTGATATGAATAACTAAGATATCTGTTACAATAACTAAAAGAATTAACTTACCAATGAATGCACTCAAATTTCAGAAAAATAAAAAATTCAATTATCTGATCAAACGAACAGCGAACTTCTCGAATCGAACACTAGTCACAAAATGATGATGGAACCAAAGGAAAAAACTCAAGTCTGAAAATTGTTATACGTCGAATTTGTCAGACGTAAATCCACCTCCCTTTTTTCTCACCACTACGAATTCCATAGTCCAAACCAGTTCTGTTGTGATAAGTGAAGCTGTTTCGAAATCATCTAGAATTTAGACAAAAAAATCAGTATTTCATGAAGAATCAGGAAATACGTACCCTTGCAAAAAAATTGAGTTTGGACACTGAAGTAAGCACGTAGTCAGTTTCGGTATATACTTGTTTTCACCAGCACTGGTAACGTCGTAAATAGGGTAGCTTCTTTCCAATGGTTGCAGCCCTTATCGCTGTTTTTGAACCCTTCCTCCTGTTTCCTTTCTTTTTGGACTATAGAAAACCTTATCGTTTTCTTTATTACGAATATTCTGCCATTTGAAGAAACATTATGTTGTGGTAATAATATTTATTCATAACAAAAGTATCCACTCTCGTTCGATAACAAAGGAAAAAGTAGATTTTGAACCATATTCTTCATTCTTACAAAATTCAATATGAATTGACACTGGTATAAATAAAACTTGAATAAATTAATATTTACAATTCAGTCTAGGCTGCTACAATGATAATACAATTTTACAATAAAATAGAATAAAATACAATATAATACAATTATCAGAATCATCATTTCTTAATGAATCATCATTCTTCGGGAGTTAGATCCATGTATTATGGTAACCCTAATGTTCTGAAGGCTCCATTCATGATATCTTCCGCCTTACTTTGAATGATTTCATATCCTCTTCTTAACCCATCCACTTGCATTTTGAAAATTTGTACCATTCAATGGTTTTCCTCGTAATTTATTTTTAATTCAGTCATGGTGACTTGATATCCCATCTCTAACATTTGATGGATAGCAGGAAGTTCAGTTCTGACTTTCCCTTGGAACCTCATCAGGGACCAGAGTTCGACCTCTTCATTCGCCCAGATATTCATCATCTGATCGAATAATTGCAGTTGTTCCAGGCAGTAATCCCTGAAACCAACGGCCTCTTCTGTTTCTGTCCCACTCGCAGAAGCCATCGTTCTGAAACAAAAATTAATTTATTAGATGATTATCGAAATGAATGGAAACAAAGATCATAGATTCAAATTCGGATAATGAATGGTGAAATTAACTATTAATCGGGAAGAAAATCATAATTTTGAATTTGAAAATGATGAAATGAATTAAAAAATTTAAAACTTGTACGTTGTAGAAATTAGACTCATTGAGAATATTTATTTTTGAATTCCGAATCTGATAGGAACGTCGACTTCGTTGCGTTTTGTACTTGAGTATTGCGATGCGATGCGATTCTTTTCGATAAGAGTTGGGTCTGATCATTGTATATTCGTGGTCTTATATTTTCATCATGAAATCGAAATAGAGTGAAAGAACATTCATAAACAAGGCAGATTTAACTTGGAAAGAACTAATAATTTAACAACATCAAACTTTAGACACGCGATAACATTTTGGTGGAATTTATATTTCCTTCAAACTCAGCTGTTGCTTAGAAGATTTTTCGTTTTGAATTCACTAGGAAAACAAGAAAGAACCACTTTTTAACCAGAGGTTCAAGTTTTCTGAAATTATTGTTTCTGACTATAAATAAAATTGTATGTTCATTGAACTTCGAAAAAAACTAAAATCTAAAATGGAACTTCTTCCGTTTGATTTTATCTATTCTTCAACGAAAAAGCTGTTTCAAAATCATACGTACCCTCCAAAAAAAAATTGAGTGCGGATACTGAAGTAAGCACGTAGTCAGTTTCGGTATACACTTGTTTTCACCAGCACTGGTAACGTTGTAATGAGGGTAGCTTCTTTCTAATGGTTGCAGCTCTTATCGCTATTCTTGAACCCTTCCTCCTTTTTCCTTTTTTTTTCTTTTTGGACTATGGAAAACCTTATAGTTTTTTTTATTACGAATATTCAGCCAGTTGAAGAAACATCATGTTGTGGATTTTTTTGTTTTAATGTCAAAATATTTATATGAATATATCATGCTTTATTTTATACTATATAAGTTAAAGTTTTTCATAGTGTAGTATGTAACAATAGGAACATCCTGTATATTTATCGTACTTGAGACAACAAGGTCTCAACTGTTCCAGTAACCTTACATCATGCTAAAAACGTGATGAAGATCTATACACATTGTTTATACCCATAGTTATTGAATACCTGCTGTTGTTTAATAACAGTAAACAATGTAAATATATAAAATATCCTCCTAACAAAACAAAGCAGAGTTGAACTGAACTCATTGTTTGAATGATTCATTCATTGTGTATCTGTGTCTAAGAAATAAACACCCTCGATGAGACTCCAGTGTATAATTTACCATCCCTAGCGGGGTATATCACAATAGTATGTGTGATGTCATCTATTCGTTTTTTGTAGCCTACCCCTCTCCTCGTAATGGAAGAGGCAGCGCAGTATGTTCGGATGCTCCAGCGCCTAGAGCATCCGTCGCTCCGTCCTAGAAATATCGTCGAGAGGGGTCACCTTTAGGGCGAACCTAGAGTGCCCCTTTGCTACCTCGTATACTTTGCCGAATCCCCCTTCTCCCAGGACGCGGACTTTCCACAGGTCGTGCGAGCCACGGACCTCATTTTCGGGGGTTGGCCCTTCTCCAGCGGGGACGGACGGCACCATCGCTACGGGCTCAGACATCTTCCTGCAAATAGACGGGGATACTACGGCAATTCTCTCAGGTTTCCTTGGTTGTTTTATCAGTCCCTTTTTGCTTGTCCGCCCATATGATCTACAGATTCCATTGACCCAGGAGTCAAAGGTCTGCCCATGACCTTCAGCACGTGTGCAGACCGCCTGGCACACCGTGATCTACTCGAAGTCTTCAGAAGCCGAGCACCCTCTACTATCGCCCCATCATCCGACGACTCCAATTCATCTTCCTCAGGCGTAAGGGTCAGAATTTCCACTTCAGGACGTCGATCCCTGAGACTTCGCAATATCTCAGTATACTTCCCGGTATATCTTTTCTCTCTTGGTCTCCCCAGGCTTTGGGCAAGGTAATCCAGAAGCGCACTCCCATCGTATTCCAGCTCCAGCCGGGCCATCTCCTCCAGCTCACAGTTTTTTCTGGAGGTGACGAGGCCTCCACTGAGGCTCAGAACCTCGTTGTGGTAGGTGTCTCTCCAGATTGCGCCGGGAGAAGCTTTCCTTCCAGTCTGCTTCTCTCTTCAAGCTTTCCCTGAAGGCGTGCGTTGTCTCGTTCCAGAAAGGATATCCTCATCTCCAGTTCGTGAAACACACGCATCAAGGTAGTGCTCTATTTTTTTCCCAATCTTATTGATTGTGTCAGTCATGAACTTCGAGAGCTCGTTTTTCATGGCTGTGAGGGTTAGATCGGCTAGCTCCGCCTGCTCCACCAATCCTCTCCTCTCGCACTGCCCAGTTTCCTGGGATCTCGTCTCTCCTCCTTCCTCCGGGATGGAGATTGCGCGAGAAGCGATTGACTGTCGGCGCTTTTGAGCAGCGGAGTCTCCACTGCTCAAGTTCGCCTTCGCCGTCTCTTTGCTTCTCAGCGTTGGAGACAGTATAGTCTTGGCACCGGCCTTGCAGTCGATAGCTTTATCGTCTTTGCAGACTACTGCGGGTTTGCCACCTTTTCAGGCGGCGGAGTTCTCCTAGTCCCTCTCAATAACTAATCAATATTGAATTTGATTTCAATATCAAAATATTCTAATAATAATAAAGAATAATTACCTACTTCTATGGTTAATTTTTGTTCAATGTTCATAAAAATAGGTTAACTTTTAGGTTATTTAATTTTTATGAGTTAACCCACTTATCTCACTTTCGGATTTCACAGTCTGCTTGAACACACTAATCCCTTGAATGTTTATTTTCAGTAATATATTCTTCAGATTACTGGTCCAATGTCTTTATTTCTTGTTTTTGTAAGTCCATATCAACTGTCACCATTCTTCATATTACCATTTCCATTCATATACTAATCACATTATATTATATCGAGAAATCATTCACCATTTATCAATTTCTTCTTCTATATCATATAGTTTTCATTTTTCCATCCTTCTCGATTCCAACTTTTTTTGATTCCACTTCCCTTCAATTCTTTTTTCGTCCCCTTGGTTTCACTCCTCAAAATTCCTTACTCTCTAGATTTCCTCACAATAATACATAATACAATAACATAGAATTTATTTACATTTTTCTTATCAAAATCTTTCAATTTTAGCCTCATCAGGAAACCAGCAATTTAACTCATTGTATTTGGAAATCGAATACTACAATCGAAGACTATCATGGGCGCCCGCAGAATTTTTTGTCAGGGGGGGCTAAATCAAAATTTGATAGGGCGAAGGTGATATCAGTACCCGTTTTGCTCAAAAACAATAGGGAGATCAAAATCTCAGGGGGGGCCACGGCCCCCCCTGGCCCCCCTCTGCGGGCGCCCATGAAGACTATAATTTTGAATTGAAATTATCTCTGGAATGTAAACAATAAATTCAAATGTTGAAACTTTTGAATTTTGATTCATGTACTTGCAATTATGTTATGATATAGTTTCAACCAGGTAACGTACTATGTATCCTTTTGAAATAATCAAAATTTAGATATAAATATAAAACCATAACAAAATTTCATAACAAATCCCCCAAAATTAAAATATTTATTCCTTGAAATGGTTTCAAGAATAAATATTTTCATTTTTTGAAACTGTAAATTACTAAATTTTGGAATGTTTCCGGAGTATTGAAAATGTCCTGAAAGTATTGATATAGATCATTTATATTTTATATGTCTTGTATTTCCTCCGTTCCAATTTCTTTCAATCTATAGCTGTTCCTTCCAATTTCATTATTCACAATGGTTCTTTATATGTGATGCTAATTGTTTAAATTCATCGAAGTAGTAAGTTATTTGCATATTTGGATTGAAATCTGAGCTGAATTTGTTTATAATTTTGCATGTAATATTCTATCCTTCTCAAATGATTTAAGGTTAAAACTAATCAAAATTGATAATAACATTTTCTAAATCTTCAGGAACATGTTTGAAAATTTCTATGGAATATTGAAACAAACTTCTGGGATCTTTTTTCCAATATAGCCTGGAGGAAGTTCTTTATCACTTTCATTCTTGAGTGATATATCAAAGTTATTTGGGCATCCTATATTGAATTTGTCATTGTAATACCTATTCACTAAACTATACCATACTAGTAATCTTTTGAATAGTATTACATTATTTGCTTTAAGTTTCCTGATTAATTCTTCATTCTTAGTATTTGGTATTATCGTTTCTATATTGAAATTTGATGTACTTGTTGAATTTTTTTCACTTTTCTTTCGTTTAGTTGTATGTTGATCATGATCATTCATTTGTCTTTTTGAATATTTTTCCGTAAGCAACGAGAGATCTAATTCATTGAAATTCTGTTTCTTTTTGTGGTGTAGTGATATAAAAATTTTCACTCTATCAGTATCTGAAATGATTAAAGATTTGATGTCATCAACAAATTCTGTTTGTGGTTCTTTGTGAATAATTTTCTCAATTTTACTATCATAATACCTTTCATTATCTTTTTTTGTAATTAATTCTGATGTAACAGCATTCTCTCTGTACATCACCTCCCAAATTTTTGCATTTTGTGTTTCTAGTTTTTCTTCTTGTATTTCTATCTTATTTTCAACTTTTTGGTTTATCTGTTTTGTTTCATTTTCATTTATTTTTGTAGGAAATTCTTCTCTCTGAATTGTCAACGTATTGTTGAAATCCGTTCCAATATTATCATATTTTTCATCTAATTTTCTATTCATTTCTTTGATTTGTTTTTCTATATTTTGTGTGATCTTTAATAACATATTCATTATGGCATATTGATCTCCACCTTGCTCCCCTATATATCCACTTATATTTTCTTCTTGCTCTCCTCTTTCTCCCATTGTTGTTCTACTTCTGGTATTCATTTTACTATATTACTTGATTAAAATTTATATAATTATAAATAACTGAAATTCAATGAATAAAAAATTTCTTATAATTCAAGCCACGCGTTGGGCGCCATTTTTGTTATGGTTCCTTTTATTTATCTTTAAAATTTTTTATTTTAATTTGAATTTTAAGGAACCAAAATTACAAAAAAAATTATAGAATTTTGAAAATTTACCTGGCCTAGACTCTATCTCAATTGAGTGTTCAAAAATTTCATTTCAATTAAAATTGAAAGATTTTGATTTGAATTTTAAAATATTATAATTTAAATTTTATCAAATACAATAAACTCTCAATAACTAATTAATATTAAATTTGATTTCAATATCAAACTATTCTAATAATATTAAAGAATAATAACCTACTTCTACGGTTGATTTTTGTTCAGTGTTCATAAAATTAGGTCAATTTTTAGGTTATCTAATTTTTTATAAGTTAACTCACTTAGCTCACTTTCGGATTTCACAGTCTGCTTGAAAACACAAATCTCTTGAATGTTTATTTTTAGTAATTTATTCTTCTGATTACTGGTCCAATATCTTTATTTCTTCTTTTTGTAAGTTTATATCAACTGTCACCATTCTTCATATATATTACCATTTCCATTCATATACTAATAACACTATCGGTATTATATCGGTAAATCATTCAACATTCATCAATTTCTTCATCTATATCATATAGTTTTCATTTTTCCATCCTTCTCAATTCCAATTTTTTTTTATTCCACTTCCCTTCAATCTTTTTTCGTCTCCTTGGTTTCACTCCTCAAAAGTCCTTATTCTCTAGATTTCTTAACATTAATACATAATACAATAACATAGAATTTATTTACATTTTTCTTATCAAAATCTTTCAATTTTAGCCTCATCAAGAAATCAGCAATTTAATTCAATGAATTTGGAAATCGAATACTACAATCGAAGACTATAATTTTGAATTGAAATCATCTCGGGAATGTAAACAATAAATTTAAATGTTGAAACTTTTGAATTTTGATTCATGTACTTGCAATTATGTTGTGATATAGTTTAAACCAGGTAACGTACTATGTATCCTTTTGAAATACTCAAAATTTAGATATAAATATAGAACCATACCAAAAATTCCATAACAGTACTGACCAAGGAAGGGAGTAGGTAGAGACAGTGAGAATCTCGTTAATCCATTCATGCGCGTCACTAATTAGATGACGAGGCATTTGGCTAAAAATCATCTTCATTAAGCAATCAGCGGATACACAATCAGGCAACTGGTCATATAACATTCAGTGTATATATTACAAAACAACAACAAAGAGACGAGTAAGTCAGTCATTGGTTTGCGCACTGACCAATCACACGAACACTTGACGGTAGAGGCCATGTACCACCACCACCACATCCGCAACAGATGAGATTTCCTCTGTAGTCGTTGCCAGAGGTAGCTATGAAAAATCAGTCATTCCCACGCCCTGCGCATAAAGTCTATATATATATATGGAGCAGCTGCCTCAGATAGCTGTTGCCACCAGGTCTCTTTTGTTGTATGCAGTGTCGATACTGAGAGCATCTAGAAATTGTGTGCTCTCCCTGCACCATAACCCTCTAACTCCAATTATGAAAGGGAGCACAATGATCTCCTTGCCATGGTTTTCTCAGCTTCAGGCTTCTATCAATGGAGGCTGATTATACGTGGCTTTTTTAAGGTCATAAGTTTCCGAGGGGGATCTAGGTGCCTCCCATGACACCCCAACGTCTGCTACGATAACTTGATTATCCCGGAGGCTGATCATATCCGGCTTGTTGAGACGACCCAGTGTGTCTCGGATATGAGGCTCTTCGGTAATCTGCCATCCTTTCTCCCGTGCCGTCATGCATATCCTCTTGAAAACGTAGTTGTGGTGTATTATACGTTTGTCCTTCCCCAAGTGGCATCGTTGTAGAATATGGCAAAGATATTCGATCCTGCCACAGCCGCCCCTCCAGAACTTGGACTCTCTGGGACCATATGGGAGGGCCTTAGTGGGCATGGTGTTCGTGCGCAGCTCTACGGCCCAGATGTAATCTTCTCCGGTCCACATTCGGGTGGGAAAACTGAGAAATGTGTTCGATGCACTATCATTTGCAGCCTGCCATATCCCATTCCAGTAAAATGATTGCTCCAGCCTTGCACCATCAGCTCTATCCACAGCATCCTTTGAGTTGTATGAAGGCTTTATCATTCTACTCACTCTCTGCTCTCAGTAGCTTTCCTCTAGAAGGAAACTCTTAAAGAGTGAGGATTCCTTCTTAGCTTTCCCAATTCTGCTTCTCATTTATAAGAGATATCTTCCTGGTAAAGGAGAAGATTCCTAATCCTCCAAGTTTCGTAAGTGCATCAAGGCCTCATCCACGACGTGCGAAGGATCTTTAAATTCATCGACGGAGATTGCAAAGCATAAATATACCTGGGAATTGCATAGGTCTTAATTATCTTCATCTTTTGTTGAAGCTTGAGCGGTGCTTGCTGGATTCGACTCAGTTGTTTATTGAGCGTCGACAGGTTGGATGGTGTGGCTCCAAAGCTTGAGAAATAAACCCCAAGATATTTAAAGATTTCTGCAGTTGTATTCGTTGGAGCGATGGGCTGCGACGATATATAAAACTTTGGGGTGGTCTGAAGATATAGTTTCTTAGACGGAACCACAGATATGGACAACGAGCGGCACTTGCTGGGGTTCAGCGACAGATATGACCCATGAACCTGCATACTAAGTTCAGTAGGAACTGAGCGTTCTCAGTATTCTCTGCGAGGAGAAGGAGGTCATCGGCGTATCCCAACACCGAGATATTGAGCTGGCCCAGGCCTATTCCCTTTCCTATTTTGAGGCTGTGGATCAGTTCATCCATAATCATATTGAAAATTATGGGGGCCAGTGGATCTCCCTGTTTCACGCCTCTTTTCAGGGAGATTTTTGTCATCTCCTCTCCATCGCAATAGACCGTGGTGGACTGGTCGAAATAGGTAGCCATGATATATTCGGTGGTATTTGCATCAACCTTAAAACGTCCCAGAGCCCTCCGGATAGAATGATGGGATACCCGGTCAAAGGCCTCCTGAACGTCCAGCGTGATCACGCAAAAAGGGCAACCCTGCTTTCTTGTATATTTAATATTTGTTTGCAGAGTAACATTGTTCGCAAAACATTCGTCAATGTTCGTAAAACCACGCTGGCATTCATCTAGGTGGATGTTGGAAGCTAGGCGCTTGGCGATTATGCCGTTCAGGAGTCTCATTAAGATGTAGGAGATGGTTATTGGTCTCCAATTCGAGACCCGATTCAGGTTCCCAGTTGCCTTGGGGATCAGTATGGTCCTGAAAAGAACTCAAACTCCACCGACGAGATATGACCCATTCTCCAACCCTTTACATATACGCTAGGAGACCACAGGATACCCCTCCGGATAATTCAGGTAATAATCTTCGGTGCGCCGCACGATGCGGGTCGGGCCGCAGGCACGAAACCACTGCTCAAGCGGTGACGTTCGGACTACGAGCCAATTTTGTCAGGAATAATTCAGAGTTCAGACAAGTGATGTATTTTTCAAAGTTTCCATCCGACACCGATAACATCACATATGCATATGCCTGGAGAACGCGGGATACCCCATCGGACCGTTCAGTTAGTAGTCTCGGGTGCCGCGGGTCCGCCCGGGGTCGGAGGCAAAGGCACGAAGCGAATGCTCGAGCGGAAAAGACCGGACCAAGTTACCATCTTATACTATCTTCAAAGTCGAATGAGGAATTAATCCAGATTCATACAAGTCGAAAAACTTCATATCAACATCATACTCGGTATCACTACCGTTCTTAAGGCCCATAGTTTCTGCTGCGGATTATGTGGCTCCGACGACAGTCTCTCTATTTTCTTCTCCAGGATTTCAAGACCACTTGGCGATTTGATTCCATCTGCCGTGAAGACAGTGCCAAGGTACGTGAAGTTGTCAGTTCTTTGGAGACTCGGTATTAGCTTATTGTTGACTTTGAACTTACACGAGCTATCTATGACTGTCTATCGCTCTCGATATGTTTTTGAGCATACCATCCATGATTAGGTTAAACATCACTGGGGAGAGTGGGTCACCTGGCTTGACGCCACATGTGGGTTGGATACTTGTTGATTCCCATGAACCGTGTTGGAGTTTGGTTTCGCTATTCTCATACATATGGGATATGCAGTTCTGCATCGAACCAGGAAGGCCCCTCCACCTAAGCGTGGATCTGAGGGCTTGGAAGGACACCGAGTCAAATGCCTTCGCCATGCCGATAACCGCCGCAAACATCTTCTTACTCTTTTTTTGGTGATATTTCAGATCCATGTCCAGCAGAGCAACATTCTCTGCACAGCTGTTAGTGTTTCTGAAAGCCCGCTGTCTGGGGTCTAGTTCTAGAGACTTGAGTCTGTTGGCAAGGACTCTATGGAAGGTACGCACGATAACGGAAGACATCGTTATCGGCCTATAGTCTCCCGGATCTACCGCATCCTTCTTCTTCGGTATGAGAATGGCTCTTGACAGGTATAGGTGTTCTAGAAGCCTTTCAAGCCACATGAATAATGTGAAAATTCGGGCTAGATTTTGAGCTACCCTTCTCAAGGTCTTCGCAGATACCTCATCGGGCCCAGGCGCGCTGTGCGGGTCTTCGTTAGTGCATATTTAATTTCACGGGAGGTTATTGGGACCCAAAGATCGGATTCTGGCAGCTTCTGTAAATCGTTCATCATTCTCGTGAACACGGCCCTCCAATAGGGCTCCATGATACCCTGCGGCAGCTCCCTCTCCTGTTCCATCCGTTCTTCGAGTACTCGTTGGACACACTTTCCTGCGTCCTTTTTCCATAGGTCTTGTGTACGTGCATACTCCATTTTTTTCCGTTGCTTATTGCTTATATTTCGTGCTTGTGCGGGCCGAAGATGACCAACTGCTCTTTCTTTTTCAGATGGAAAGGTTTCCCTCAAGTAAGTAGCCAACTCGAGACCGATCTGCTCTTTGGATGCTAGATGGACTGTTTGTAATTTCGTTTTGCCACTTCGTGTTAAATAGCTCACCAGTTATTGGCTCAGCCTCCATCAGGTAGGTTCTCAGATCTCTCACTTCTGATCCCTGACCATCAGGATTCCCTTGAACCTCCTCCTGTCCCCTGTCCTGTACCACTTCCTCATCTGCTTCTTGCCACTGTTCCATGATTTCCTTGACTTTGTTCTTGTAGTCTTATCTTCTTCTTTGCCCCTTGATACTTTCCAGCGTTCGGCAGGAGTACTTCATTAGCCCCATGTTAATAAAGCTAACGCCTCTTCTAGTGAGCTCTACCTCTTTCATAGCCATGAGGTCCCTCTCCTCACTTGTCCATCGCTCCTTGATTTTTCTAACCTGTGCGGACTGCACACCATCGTGCTAATCTGTATGGGCCCTGCGCTCATGAACGCCACGTCCCGTCGCCGTGAGAAATTCTCTCGTGCAGTTAGGCGCACGACTGAAAAAAAAATCGTCAGAGGGGCCAGTGGGGGCAACCCGTGACCCTGCTGTTCGGGCTCTTGTGCTGTGGCTAGTTGTTGTGCCAAGATCAACCTGGACTGCTGGATTGACGCGATCAGTAGACCGGCCATGGTCGTTAAAATCGTTCATCCGAGGCTCATTTTAACTTCCCATATCCAGCTTGACGGATCCAGGAGAGGATCGTCCTAGGATTCCGTTTGCCATTGGCTGCTATCAGCCACTCTCCGAAAGAACGTTGCCCGACTCTCACGAACGTGGACGTTGCAGGTTGGTAAATTGCTTTATTAATCAAAAATGTACAGTGACAAGAGGTATAGTCAGAAACAAGAGACAAGATTACATATAAGTAAGATTACAAATGTGCAGTGCATTGGACAAGCATAAGATATATGTATATGACAATTTCACATTGGCACACTCGTTCGGGTACCGGGTTTTCGAACTAACAGTTGACACTAGGCGGGTACTCTGCTATAACACTCCCGCACTCACATGAGAAGACTGAGGACCCGAGGGACCCCAAGCAGTTTCCACTGTGGCCTTGTCCAGTGGTAGACCAAACGAAGATTTTTTCAACCCCTACTTCTGCGCCATACGAATTTCATGAAATCGGCGTGCGTGTACCATCCTCCCCTTAGCACGGTATGGACGATGTCCCTGGATGTCGATTTGGGGAGAGTAAGATGTTGAAGGAGGACATCGTTCTGGGCACACCATCCACCTCTGGCTCCCACTATCAGCGGCAGAACGGACAATTCAGTTGGCCTGTATATTTCCCTGACTTTGTCCAGGAACGCCTGGTCGCTGTAAATGGCCTTTTTGGTGTCGTACTGGAGTCCTAGATGCTCAGGTCCTTCCCAGCAGACAGAAACGTCAGATATAATTACGTTTCCTTCCTTAATCAGTATCAGGTCAGGCTTCTTGAGTACCCCGTTCGCGTCTCTCACCCTTGGCTCCTCATAGACAGTCCACCCCTTCTTCGAAGCTGCTTCTCTCACTCTGCGGACCACGTAGTTGTGCCGGTTCATTCTGGCATTATGGGTCAGTGGGCACTTCTGTAGGACGTGGCATAAAGATTCTCTGCGATTGCACCCCGCTCTGCATCTTCCGCCGTCGCCACGGTTGTAAGGTACGCCCATTGTTGGTAAGGTGTTTGTTCGGAGCTGAATTGCCTTAATATAATCCTTGCCCGACCAGTACTGCGGACAGTTCAGCACGAAGGAATTGGATGCTGCGTTGCACTTCATTGCCCTGTTGAAGTTCCCATAAAACGACACATTGAGTCGCTCCTCTCTGCTCCTCTCAGCGCTCCGCTTTGTATTTGCAGTAGGTCGGATAAGTCTCTCGATTCGATGAAACCACTCCCCTGAAATTGTAACGAAGCAAACTTCGTCACTAAGAACATACTGTATATTTTCCAACTTTTTCTAAATTCAAACACGAAATTATTTCTAATTTCGTATTGTGACGAGGTGAACTTCGTTACTCTAATCATCCTGTATAATTTCCATCAATTTTACATTCAAACATCAAATTTATTTCGAGTTTCATATCGTGAAAATCTCATAATTCAATTTCAGATTTCTACCTATGTAGAAAAAACTTACGTTCGCCGTAGTCGGCGACGTTATCTGCACCATATGTGTTTTTTGTGCGGAGCGGCAATTGTTTTCACGATATCCGGGACTCGAAATATTCCCCCTCCAACCGACCTGATAAATTCGGCAGTTTTGAGGAAGACAGTCAGTTCTTCGAGTTCTCCGATAGTTTTTCGAATTTCGAATTTTCCGATAGTCAGTTTTTCCGAGTTCTCCGATAGTTCTTCGAATTTCGAATCTTACGATAGCTAGTTCGCAGAGTTTTCGAGTTTTCAGATCTGAGAGTCTAGAATATTACGATAGTTGAGTTTTCCGAGTGGTTAATTCCGAGGAGTTTTGTGTCATTTGTAATTCCTCACATTTCGAGCGTGAAATTCTTCAGACTGCGATTTCGATATTCCCAACGAACGAGATAGGACTCAACTGTTGTGTCGAGACCAGGAATCCACAGGATTGGTAAGACCCATCTTATTCGCCTGTCTACGTGGCCGGCAAGTTTTCCTGTGCTGTTCGACAAGGGGGGCGATATCCGGAATTTATACTTTCTCGTTATTTTTTTTAAAATTACATCTCGTAGCCTACGTTTAGGCCCTGGTGATAGAGCTATCATTGAGTTGATGCTCTTTCACCCCTCAGTGAAGAGTCCGCCTGGGGGTTTTCGCTTGGTTGTTTCCCCCTTTCTGAGGACCACCAGAAGGACTCTTCAATCCTGAGAAAAAGGGGCCGGTGTCCTTATTTCCGGGTTCGCGGACCTTCTCGCCAGATATACCCATCTTCTGTTCTCCAACTCATTCTTGTTAGGTGCGCCAATACGCGCTAGACCCAGGATACTGCTACGCAGTATTCCTTCGCGTAGTCTACGTTTAGGCCCTGGTGATAGAGCTATCATTGAGTTGATACTCTTTCACCCCTCAGTGAAGAGTCCGCCTGGGGGTTTTCGCTTGGTTGTTTCCCCCCTTTCTGAGGACCACCAGAAAGACTCTTCAATCCTGAGGACAGGGGTAAATTGCCCTATCTTTCCCCACTACAGCTGTCATCTGGCCAGCGAATTTCGCAACGTTCGTTCAAACTCTATTTTGGCAGGCGCGCTGACGTGCGCAGTCCTGAGTTTTCTTTGCGCCTGTCTGGGGGGGATATTGGACCGAACTTCTCGAGTCAAGGGGGAGGGGACAGTAGATCGCGTGAGCACGCAGGACAGGACAGCTTGTTGACAGGTAGACAGGGTGTACCGCCTTTCACCCGCTACATTGTATGCTTTTCACTGGTAATCAAGATAATCAAGTTACTAGCTGTCGCTCTCATACTAAACTGCTTTCAAATCACGCATTTTAACAGCTCTACATACGCCGCCCGCTCACCTCGCTTCATTTTATTCCGTCCGTCATTTCTGTTGAGTTTTCTTTGTAGCTATTTTGTGTATATTGTTAAATTTGCTGCTTTTTGCCTCATTCATTTTATTGTAGCACCGTCAATAAATTGCAGCATTGCACGTAACATCAAAGAGTGTATATTTAGCAATATATTGTGTCTCGTCGAAGTGCGTTTTATTTATTTAGCTCAAAGTCGCTCCTCTTCAGTGGAAGAAATAATATCTTATCAATCGCTACCACCCCAGATTGAATCGAACCTTGTCTCCAACTGTAGAAAAGCTACCCAGGTGGACAACTGTGAGCGACGTAAGGAATTGCGACCTTATAAAACCCATCGCAATTGGCACCCGAGTAAGCTTGGAAAGGTAGTGGTAGGTGTAAGTCGCAACCCAGAGAAAAACGCCGACACAAAATATCCAATAGCAACTCACTGAACCCCCTTAACCTTTCTCTGCGGTTTCTCATTATGATCGGGATGCTCTCTCTAAATCGAAATAGGCCCAGACCGCCTCCTTTCAGCGTAGCATATAAGGAGTCATCCGCTATATGAGATGGTAGATGGGGTACCTTCTTTACATATCTCCTGATCAGTTTGTCGATCTCATTTAGAGTGTGGCCGGATATGGATGGGCTCTGCGCAGAGTGGATATATTTGGGGATTAAGTGCTCCCGGATGATTGCCATCTTTTGATGTGGTTTCAGCGGTGCTCTTGTTGCTCGATTTAGTTGTTCTTGCAGGTTTCTGGCACTGCATTTCTCTACTCCCGTAAAGGTGAATTTATTGCCCAAGTATTCAAGATATTCTCTGACACCTATTTGTGGTATTGGCTGGTTGTTTACCACGAATTGCGGGGTAGTATAGGTAAATAATTTATTCTTAGTGGGAACGGTTCCAGTCAAGATCGCACTGCACTTGCCGATGTTAAGTTGGAGGGACCGATCTTCGAAAAATTGATGAGCGATACGGAGCAGCTTGCGTGCTCTCGGCAGGTGGTCAGCCAGGATGACAAAGTCGTCGGCATAGGTGAGGCAGGTGATGTTGGCAGCGTCTACAGTGAGTCCCGGATGAAGTTCCATTTTCGATATCAGCTCGTCCATAACAAGGTTAAATAGGAGAGGTGATAATGGGTCTCCCTGTTTGACACCTCTGTTTATTCTTAGGTCGCAGACTTCTCTGTTCTGAATGAATATTGTTGTTATGGCGTTCTCATAGTTGGATAGAATGAACTTTGACGTTTTGGAATCTATGTTTTTTCTTTCCAGAGCCCTCCGTATGCTGTCTTTCGATACCGTGTCGAAGGCCTTTCGCAGGTCCAGTGTTATGATCGAGTAGGGTTGATTAAACTTTCTTTTATGCTTGATTGCAGTCTGCAGGGTAAGATTATTCGTAAAAACTCCGTCAACTTTGATGAACCCCCTTTGAGCTTGGTTCAGCTTGATTTTCTTAGAAAGACGTTCATTAATTATATTGTTGCAAGTCCTTAGTAGAATTGAGGACACTGTTATAGGTCTCCAGTTGTTTACGTCTTCCAGGCCATCTTTTTTCTTGGGAATGAGTGTTGTCCTGCTTTTGTTCAGGATATCCGGAACGTGCTGCAGGTAGAGCATACAGTTGAACAGGAGTGATATCTTACCGGTGGGTATTCTTTTTAGGTCTCGCAAGCATACGCCGTCGACTCCGGCAGCATTGGACTTGGTGTTATTAATCGCTGCACGGACTTCTTCATCTGTGAAGGGAACATAAACATCAACGGATTCATTTTCTCTATCGACAATAACGGATCTGTCAGGTGGAGATGGTTGACACAGTATCTTTTCATAGGTGTCTTTTATCGTCCCATCACTGGGGACCCCGCCCGAGGTCGTACCAGCTATTCCATCAAGTATTTCATCAGCATATTCCCTTTTGTTCTTACCGAAGCGGAATTGCACATCTTTATAAGCAGCGGCTCTTTGTTAGTTCCAGGTAGGTTATTTCAAAACGTTGGAATTCTACAAGGACAACCCCGTCATATTGAGGAAATGATGTCTTTCAAAAACGACGGTGTGAAGGTTGACAAGATTACATGCCCCTGTCCATCCCCTTCTGGAACATCGCCATGATCGGTGTTCAGATTTTCCTCTATATCATTTTCTTCCCTCTCCACTTCCCTCAACATCTGCTGTACCATTTGTTTGTACTCTGTCTTTCTTCTTGCTCCCTTTATCGAGTCTAAAGTTCTACTAGAGGATTTGACCAGTTCTTGGTTAATGAATCTAACATCATTTCTTATGAGTGATGCCTCTTCACGGGCTATCAGAGAGAGTTCTTCATTAGTCCACCTTTCTTTCTTATGCTGATATAACTCTCGGTTTTGTTGGTCATACCATTCAGCGTGGGCTCGTTTTTCGTGAACCCCACGTCCAGTTATCGTCTGGAAGGTTCTATCACAGCCAGGAGCTCTGCACTGATATTCCGTTGAGGACGGAATCTCAGGTGGCATGTATGCTTGGCCAGGTTTTGGGCCTTGTTCATTGCTAGGACCTGGTGTTGGGCCCGGGTTGGCTATATAAAGATCTTTATTCAGTAAACAGCATGTAGGCATACAGAACAATAAGGATGTATACATACAAAAGAAATAGACAATCAATACAATTCGGGCGGTGATTTAGCATAAAAGTAAACATCAGCAATGGCAGTGAACAACAAAGAAAGAAGGTTGAATAGTGTCTTTGTAGTTTCGGCTGTTCACTCTCACGTATTTTATACGGTGAAGGCCATAACCCGTACACGATCTCTTCATTTTTCATGCACAGTAGGTCTGGTTTGTTCAACCTGCCTCTGTCATCTCTTATATGGGGTTCCTCTATGATCTCCCACCCAGCTCTCCGGGCTGCATCTGCGACCCGCTTCACCACGAAATTGTGTCGCTCGATTCGTTTCGGGTGACCCAGATGGCACTTCTGCAGTATGTGGGAGAGGGATTCTATTCTCCCATAGTTGCCCCTGCACATTCTGGCCTCTCTTGGACTGTATGGGAGGCCCGCTGAGTGTAATGTGTTGGTTCTCAGCCTTATGGCAGACACATAATCTTCACCAGTCCATATCGGTGGGGGGTGCGTATATAGAAATTATATGCACTGTTATCCGACGCCTGTTTGGTGTCCCCGCCGTAGAAGGATCCCTCCAACCTATCTGCATTGTGTTTTTCTATTGCAACCTTGGTAGTTTGGTCAGGCTTTATCATTTTCTTTATCTTGGAGATTATTAGGTCGTCTGTTGTTAGAATCTGACAGAAAAGGTCACATTTACTTCTCGTATTGTTGAGTCTGTCTCTCATGATGATGTGGATTTTCATCGAGAAGGAGAAGACCCCCAGACCTCCCAATCTCGTCGGCGTGTAAAGGCTCTCGTCAATAATATGTATTGGCAGTATAAGCATTTTTTTGACTGCACATTCTATCAGTTCTTTTCAGGATTTCCATATTAACGGACGGGGATTGGAGGGAGTGTATGTGCCTTGGTATCAGATGTTCTACCAGGATGGACATTTTTTGTTGAGGCTTTAGTGATGCTTTCATCAGTCTTGTCAGCTAAAAGTCTAGATTGGCCGTACTGCATGGGATCACCCCTGTGTGTGTATACACTCTTCCGAGGTACTTGAATGAATCGCTGATGGAGGCGATCGGAGGTATGGGGTTGCCCTTGACATAGAATTTCGGCGTTGGGTGCACGAATAATTTTTTCTTAGATGGATGGAATTGAGCATCCTTTGTGTTATCTGCCAACAATAGCAGGTCGTCGGCGTAACCAAGCACGGAGACATTAGCTGTTCTAACTTTAAGTCCTTTCCTCATCTTAAGCGACGCTATGAATTCGTCGAGGACCATATTGAATAGCATTGGGGAGAGGGGGTCTCCCTGTTTGACGCCCCTTATACGCTCACCTTGCCAATCTCCTCCTCCTCGCAAAATAGAGTTGTCAATGGCCCTTCGAAGTTTGCCATTATATAGGGCTGTTGTTCTTTTATCCATATTGAATCTTATAAGAGCTCTCCTCATGGGGTTTGAGGCACATTATCAAACGCCTTTTTCAGGTCAAGAGTGATAATAGCTAGTGGTTTTCCTTCTATCCTCCTCTGCTTAATGATCTTGTGAAGGGTTAAGGTGTTTGCAAAGCAGCCGTCTATATTCGTGAAGCCTCGTTGGCACTCATCTAGTCTTACATTTTGAGCAAGTATATTTGCCATAATCCTATTCAGCACTCGTAGCAAGATGGACGCTACGGTTATAGGTCGCGAAGAGTCTATTCTCCCCGTTTTTATCGCTTCTAGGTATTAATATGGTCCTACTTTGGCACAGTGGCTTTGGTACGTATTTAGCCTGCATCATTAGATTATAAAGCATCTCCAGAGTGGGTATCGGTATTCCGCGTAGCCGCCTTGAATCAATTCCATCTGGGCCAGATGAAGTGGCCCCCATGCTCCTTATCGACTCCATAATTTGCGCTGCCCCGATTGGTGCATATATGTTGTGAGGTTCCATCGTCGCATCGGTAGCCTGGTATTCCTTCAGTATGTCATTCGCATTCGGCTTAATCTGCGTTTCAGGGTTTATGTTGTTATCTAGGATTTCTCTTGCCGGGTCTTTTTTATTGTTCTTATACTTATTCTGTATATATCGGTAGAGTTTCGCGCGATACCTTCTTCTGCCTTCAGTCTCTGCTGGTCTTTGGGGTCTTTCTACACGCCCAGCCTTGTTTTTTCTGCCGTGTGCCTCGCATAATGCGCTCGTTCAATCGTCAAGGGTCTCTCTATAGCCGTCTGTCCTCTGGCACACCGCACTACATACACTAATAGCCTCGACATCGTCTGAGTCCACACATAACTTTATTATGTGGTTAAGGACTGGATCGGATGTGTCCCCTAGTTCGTCTATCGGGGGTAGCAATTCGTCGTCTGCCGTCGGTGAATTGGGGGCCGGTGGTATCTGACCATCATCGCAGCCACTGACGGAGTCACTGGCATGCTCCGTGGGTCCCCGCATAGGCTCCTCCGGTATCTCGTCTTGTCTAGTGACTGGATCGTAGACATATTCGCTTGGCTCACTCTCCGGTAGCTGTTCTTCGTCTTCCGGGGCGTAGGAGGGTTCATCGGAGTCGGTAGTAGTATCCGATGTTATTGTTGATCTTATAGGACTTATCCTGAAGCGTGATCTGGTGTTTGGTCTGGATGGTCCCGGGATCTCTGCATCCGTGGTTTCGCGTGCCCCTCTTATGGGTGGCCTTGATCGGGTGTTGGGCCTTGGTGGTAGTTCACTTTTGAATCTTAGAACTAGATTAGTGTACTGGATGCCATATCTCTTCTTACGCACACCTTCCCTAGGCCTTCCCATTTTTTCAGAAAGGTAGTCAAGGAGCCTTTCCACCTCGTATTCGGCTCCCAGTCTGGCCATCTCTTCCAGTTCGCCCTCTGTCCACAGCTGCCGTCGGCTACCCGACTCAGCCTGCTCTAACTCCCTGTTATATTCTTCAGGGTGAGTGGCCTGTTGATGCTTCCTTACGGCCATATAGTTTCTGAATTTTCGTCCACAGTACCGGCATACGGAGTCATCAGTCGCTGGGGCTCCCCGACAGTATAGTCATAGTTACTCCCGCCGTTTACCCTCGCTTGCTTGAATTTCTTCACGTTGACATTCAGAGCACTGGGCAGAAATCACATTGTGTCAACACCTGCAAAGGCCATCGCAATGCTTTGTTTTAATTAGACAGTCGGATTCTCCCAGTCCGTGCCAGTTCTGAGTTGATTGTTAGATGACGGCCGCAGAGAACACCCAGAGCACCCTTGCGAGCGCTCACGGGGTCTCGAAGCTTGTCGATTCCGCGGGAGGCCAAGACATGGGACCGAGCTCGGATCAAACGTAACGCAAGCGAAACGGATCACATCGCCCAGGACCGGTACGTTAACCGTGACCCACTTCCCCATCAAGCCCGACGCGTCACAATCCTCAGAGCCAATCCTTATCCCGAAGTTACGGATCTAATTTGCCGACTTCCCTTACCTACATTATTCTATCGACTAGAGGCTCTTTACCTTGGAGACCAGCTGCGGATATGAGTACGAGCTGGCGCGACGCCTACACGTGGCCCTCTCCCGGATTTTCAAGTTCCGAGGAGAAGATCCGGACACCGCCGCAAATGCGGTGCTCTTCGCGTTCCAAACCATATCTCCCTGCTAGAGGATTCCATGGAACTCGAACGCTTATGCAGAAAAGAAAACTCTTCCCGGATCTCTCGACGGCGTCTCCGGGTCCTTTTGGGTTGCCCCGACGAACTCTCTTACGAGGGCCCGAATTAAGGACGGTTCCGCTGCCGGGTTCCGGAATACTAACCGGATTCCCTTTCGCCCGACGGGCGTGCGTCACGCGTCAAGCTCCTTAGCATTGCTGCTATAAACTTACTGTTCTGTTCTTATTTTGTATATATGTATATATGTTTATTCCCCCTTAATTCATTATCTTAATTGTCACGATGCAATTGTTATGCTTGGATGGTGGTCTCGATATTGAGCTTTGTTTCAACTTTGTCTTGCTGTCATGCGCTAGAAGTTGATATGGCTTATACTGAGGCCAGTTAAAGAAAGAAGAAGAAGACAAGGGCCACCCCCCTTCCGCACTAAGGGCGGACCATCGAGACCTTTAGCCCTTCAACAACGAGACCAGTACGATATACCATCCAGCAGAGTCAGTTCATATAATACACAGTACCACGATTTTGCCACGTTGTCCTACCGGTAATGGTAAGTCTATATCATACTTATAGTGTTTTGTCAGCGTATACTAAGTCTTGTGATTCCTGGTACAAACTGTTTCGATTGTGAATTTCATTGAATACCATCACGAACTAGCGAATCCGATGATTTTACACTCTTTCATTTAATAGCAATTAAAACATGACCTAAATAGAAGACTAGACAAAGCAAATATTTCAACACTGTTACTTCAGAATTGGTATTCCCTGACAAAATATCTCAATTTGAATAGAAAGAAAAGAATAACAAAGTAAAACTTCCTAGCAGAATCCGGCTCGAAGGACCATGTTTCAATTGCTATTAAATGAAAGAGTGTAAAATCATCGGATTCGCTAGTTCGTGATGGTATTCAATGAAATTCACAATCGAAACAGTTTGTACCAGGAATCACAAGACTTAGTATACGCTGACAAAACACTATAAGTATGATATAGACTTACCATATACCATCCAGCAGAGTCAGTTCATATAATACACAGTACCACGATTTTTCCACGTTGTCCTACCGGTAATGGTAAGTCTATATCATACTTATAGTGTTTTGTCAGCGTATACTAAGTCTTGTGATTCCTGGTACAAACTGTTTCGATTGTGAATTTCATTGAATACCATCACGAACTAGCGAATCCGATGATTTTACACTCTTTCATTCAATAGCAATTAAAACACTTACAAATACGATTAACAACGCCACATCAAAATCGGCTTTCGCCTAGGGCTTAGGATCGACTGACTCGTGTGCAACGGCTGTTCACACGAAACCCTTCTCCACCTCAGCTCTCCAGGGCCTCGCTGGAGTATTTGCTACCACCACCAAGATCAGCACCGAAGGCGGCTCCAGACGGCCTCACGGCCAGCCCTTCTGCGCTCACCTCCGCGACCCTCCTACTCATCAGGGCTTCATGACCGCCCCGAAGGGTCTTGACCAATTGAAAATAATAATTTTTTGTCCATTATTTCTCATAGTAAATTTCATTTTTTTTTAACCAGACCATATCCAAAAAATTCGCGGGAAATTGCGATCAAAAAAATATTAGGTCATTTTTTCGAAAAAGTTATAATTTCGGCTGTAGTATGACAGAAGTAATCGCACCTGGTGTGGCCTATACGGAAGAAGTGACGATGGAAACAAAACAACCGTTATATGGCTGAAATACTTTATGAGGTTACCTGATATATTAAATTTCATTAAATGAATCATTTGTCGATATTCACTGCCGTTTCGAAGAAAAAAATTTTTTTAATTTTTCGTTCATTTTTTTCGATAGCTCTAAATTTTTTTGGAGGTTCTGTCTTAAAAAATTTTCTCATTTCATATTGAAAATGATTCAATGCAAAGAATTTTTTTAGACATAGTTGCAACCAAAATTGATGATAATATTTCCAAATGACTTTTTGAAGGAAAATTTTTCAAAAAAACGAATCCCTCCAAGAAATTAGCTCCCTCCAAAATTTTGGGGTAAGGGGAAAATCGGATTTTTTCTCTCCCAACTTGCTTATTGACCATTTAGACGAATCACGAGGGGGGTCAATAAGAGGAGCTCTGGGGGGGCACTTTCTATCTCATTTTTCCTAACTATTCATCTCCAGTGTTTCCATGAGTGCACATGCTTAAGTGAATCGGGAGTTATTTTCAAATTAATGTGTATTTTGAGAAACTAAAGAAATAGTGAATTAAAGACAATCTGAGGAAAAAGACCCTACAAAAACCTTCATAAGGAATAAATTCCTTCATTACTAATATTTCCGCGAAATTCGCGGAAATTTCGGATCATCAACAAATAAAAACAATTATTTACGATCTTTATCATATTAAGCATATGGATCAATGATAACGTCTCACAAGTGTTTCTAAATTATCGGACCCAATAATGATGCCAGCTGGGAATATCCCACAGATTAACACGAATGAAACAGGTACTGAACAACAGAGTGGACCACAAACATCAACATATTACAGAATGACGTCTACAAGCGATGAAGAATTCCAAGGTTTCAGCAACGATCCTGTGGGCTGCAATAGCTGCAATAATCACTCCTGGCAGAATGTAAAACGAACAACAAAAAAACGGAAAATAAATAATGCTAACAAAAATGAAATTGTAACAACCAACAGGTACAGCCACTTAAGTGAAGAAAAAGATGAAAGCCTCAACAAAGCAGCCGATGTCGCTGTCAAAACCCCGAAACCGCTGCCAATTTTTGTATACGGAGTGATAAATTACAAAGAAATGATCACCAACTTGAACCAGGTCATAAAAACAGACCAATTCACAACAAAAACGCTAACAGACAATACAATAAAAATAAATAGCAACACACCAGAAGATTATCGCAAATTAATCCACCACATGAGAAACACAAATATAATCCACCATACATATCAACCAAAGGAGAACCGAGCATTCAGAGTAGTGATTAAGAACCTACACCATTCAACACCTGTTGAAGATATAAAGGAGGATCTCACCAAATTAGGACACACTGTAAGAAACATTCATAATTGAAGAAGTCGCGTGACAAAAGAGCCACTCAACCTCTTTTTCGTCGACCTTGAACCAGCAGATAACAATAAAGAGATATACAACTTGCGTGGATTACAAAACAGAGTGGTGATTATCGAACCTCCGAAAAAAATAAAAGGTCTTTCCCAATGCATGAGATGCCAGCAGTATGGACACACTAAGGCCTACTGTAATAGGCCATATGTTTGCGTCAAATGTGGAGAATCACATAAATCAGAAGATTGCAAAAAAAGCGCTAACGCGCCAGCAAAGTGTGCACTATGTAATGGCCCCCATCCTGCTAACTATAGGGGCTGTGAATTCTACCACACCTTACTAAAGAAACCCAACAACGCGAACAACAGACTAAATCTACAACAAAGAACAGTACCAAGCACTCACAATCAGAACATTAGACCTCAGATTCCAGAACAAGAACCACATAAGCGAAGTTACTCAGAAACTCTACGAGGATCAAACAACGTGCCTACACAATACAATGAAGACAGCCCAACTACCTTGAGTGCATTCTTGCAGGAGTTTAAAGGAATGTTTCAACAATTAGTACAACAGAACAACATGATACTAAACATGCTATCCACGCTAATAACCAAAATTCACTAAATGCATCAGAATAGCCGAATGGAACGCCAATGGCCTCCTACAGCACAAAAATGAAGTAGAAATTTTCCTTCGCCACAACGCAATAGACATCTTATTGGTAAGTGAAACGCACTTCACTGACAAATCCTATTTCAAAATCCCAGATTACATAACTTATTGCACCAACCATCCAGATAACACTGCACATGCCGGAACTGCTGTACTCATCAAAAAAACGATAAGCCACTTTGAAATGCACCAATTTAAAGAAAAACACCTTCAGGCCACTACTCTGAAGGTAAATATGGCCTCATACGATCTGATAATTTCTGCAGTGTACTGTCCGCCTAAGCACAATCTAAAAATGGATGAATACAAAGATTTTTTCGAAACTTTGGGATGCAAATTTGTCGTGGGAGGAGACTTTAACAGCAAAAACACACTTTGGGGCTCCCGTTTAACAACTACTAAGGGTAAAGAATTGGCTAAACTTCTGCAAGAAAAAAATTACATGTTTCTATCCACTGGAAGTCCAACATACTGGCCCACTGATATCAACAAAACACCTGACCTATTAGACTTCTTCATTACAAATGGGATATCAGGCACATATATGGATGTGACACCGAGCTATGACCTGTCTTCAGATCACTCCCCTATAATTGCTACAATAAGCACATACGCAATAAACAGAAAAATTCCACAAAAACTACATAACAGCAGAACCAATTGGGACGAGTATCGCAGACTACTGGACCAACAAGTAAATCTTTCAATGAGATTGAAAGAACCGAGTGAAGTCGACGAAGCAGTAGAAACTTTTACCAATATCTTGAAGCAGGCAGCCATTCAAAGTACCCCACCGATTAGGAAAGAGGAAGACAAATCTAGATCTATACCCATAGAGATCAAACAGTTGATAGCCGCAAAACGAAAAGCTAAATCCAGATGGCAACTCACACATGCACCTTCTGACAAAACTGACCTGAACTACCATAGCAATAGGCTCAAGAGTAGACTTAGAGAACTACAAGACAAATCATTTGAACAATACATAACTGGTTTGAAGAGATCTGATTATTCTATATGGAGGCCTATAAAATCCAAAAGTAAACCGAAAGAACACATCCCACCAATCAAAAACTCAGTATTACCCAATGCTGAATGGGCCAGAAGCGAACAGGAAAAGTCAAACTTATTTGCAAAGTACCTTGCTGATGTATTCACTCCAAACGATGTGATGGTAGATGATGACATAGAGGAAAGCATTTCCAACACACCACAAGATGTACCAAACATAAAATACTTAACACCAAATGAGGTATATGCGGAAATTAAACTGCTGAACACTAAAAAAGCTTCTGGATTTGATGGTATAACTCCAAGAATGGTAAAAGAACTATCCAGAAAAGGAGTAGTCCTCTTAACCAACATTTTCAACGCCATAATAAGATTGAAGCACTGGCCCGAAGCACTAAAAACAGCAGAGATCCTCATGATTCTAAAACCAGGAAAAAATCCCAACGATACATCATCATACCGACCAATAAGCCTGCTTCCCATAACCTCCAAAGTACTTGAAAGACTTATCCTGAAAAGAATCAACACCGACATCCCCAACAACCAATGGATCCCAAATCACCAGTTCGGATTCAGACAAGGCCACTCAACAGTCCAGCAAACTCACAGAATCACACAAGCCATCAACCAAGCCTTCGAAGAGAAGAAATAATGTACTTCAGTCTTTCTCGATGTAAGTCAAGCTTTTGATAAAGTTTGGCACGCAGGACTACTACACAAAATAAAAAGTATCCTCCCCCTAAAGTACTTCCACCTTCTGAAATCCTATCTGACGAATAGAAAATTTAGAATCAGAGTTGGACAAGAAATCTCTGGAAATTACCCCATCCGTGCTGGAGTTCCTCAAGGTAGCGTCCTGGGCCCTGTACTATACCTATTGTACACATCAGATCTGCCCACATCCACCAAAACTATACTAGGAACATTTGCAGACGATACAACTATTCTGGCCATAGACGAAGATCCATCAATTGCCGCAGACCTCGCCCAGAAGCACCTGGACGAAGTACTACTCTGGATGAATAAATGGAAGATCAAGATAAACGAGACCAAATCCAAACAGGTTGACTTCACACTAAGGAAAGAACGTTGTCCACAAATTCGACTTAACAACACAACAATACCCCAAACTACAAGCGCAAAATACCTTGGATTCCACTTGGACTCCAAGCTTACCTGGAAAGAACACATTTTAAAAAAGAGGAAGCAAATGGAACTGAAAACCAGAGAACTACTGTGGCTGATAGGTAGAAAGTCTAAATTATCTATGGAAAACAAAATTCTCCTTTACAAAACAATTATCACTCCGATATGGACATATGGTATAGAAATTTGGGGTTGTGCAAGCAAGTCCAATATTGCTCTGTTACAAAGATGCCAGTCCAAAATATTGAGGATGATAGCCAACGCACCATGGTATGTCACCAACCAAACATTACACGATGACCTCTCAGTCCCATACATTGTGGATGTTATAAAACGGAGAACCCAACAACATCATACAAAACTAGAAGGGCACCCAAATGTTCTGCTACAGCCGCTACTGGAGAATCACGAACCAAGAAGACTACGAAGGCAATGGCCAGCTGATCTAATATGATTTTTTGTTTTACGAGAGCTCCTCAGTGGAGGAAGCCTCCTCAAGCTATATATGTATATCCCACTCTACCAAACATCAAATTAGCCCATAGAATTGTAATTTCTGATTGCTGATGAATAAAGAATTAAAAAAAAAAAAAAAAAAAAATTTTTCCTAACTCTTTGAAACCTTCACAAAAATGTATGGGTCGGGGTCCATCAGTTTGAAAATGTCCCCATTCATGTTCGCTATTAATGGGGCCTGCGACCAACAGGTGAGAAAATGGATCATTAATGCTGGTTTCCTCATTCAGGAACAGGCAATTATAATATAATTAATAAATTTGAGTACTTCGGTGTGAAATAAATAAATAAATTTCACACCGAAGTACTCAAATTTATTAATTTAATTCAATCTCTTGGTGTGCACAACCACCTTCGTAATAAATCATAATATAGCTGAAGCTCTGATTTATCGTCTTGCCTGTGGCTCGACATGTTAGAAAAGCGGATCTACTCATAGTGGTTCCCAAGTGGTGATGGCGCTTATTTGGAAATTTTAGACACTTATTCATCATCAGAATTCAATTGTCAAAATGCAAATTTATTTCCATGCTTTGTTCAAAAATGAAAATATTCCTACATGGAGTTTTTTTATGGTTTCATATATTTTTCATATACGATTCAGATGCTCCTTCGTATTCTCTTCCTGTATGTCGTGAAAGTAATTCGATTTACTTAATACCCCATTAAAGATATATTAATTTTTGAAATGACCGTTCCACCATCCAGATGTTGGATCCAACATAGAATTTTTCATTTTTCTCGACTTCTACTCGCTTTTGAGCGGTGATTTTTCTGATAATCATATATATGGATAACTCAGACTGCATTTGACAATAAAATCTGCCATACTGCAATGCAGAGTCATTTTTAACGCGTTAAATACCTGAAAAAATGTGATATACGAGCGGTTAATTCTTTTATACAAACCTGATCGATTTCCCGATGGATACAAAAGATGCGAAACGACTCAAATAACTAAATCTTACCATTTGCCTGTTTTCCGTACCCCTAGAGAAATTTTTATGAATTATTTTTCCCGATCATGCGCAAAACCTACTTTCAGAAAATACTTGTTAGCGTTTTGGCGGATTCAATTTTTACGTCAATCATTCTATGGTAAAAGGGATTTTCAACAGTATTTTCATGATCCAACTGAATTCAAATTTACGACCCTGACATCGAAATAACGTAAATAAATTATAGAAATTCATACACTTTTCTGAATATTTCAGTTCCATGATGGATTCTGATTTGGAAAAAATATGATTCTGATACTACATTTTTTCTGAATTCAGCAATGAAAACGCTAATTCGACGCGACAGTTCTATTTGGAGTAATTAATTTTTGAATCTACCATGCAGATGTTGGAATCAAGACCGTTGCCTCAATCAAACTTTTTCAATTATCTCGATTTTGAATTGGTTCTTTGAGCTGTTTTTTTTATCGTCCCATCATCAAATTCTTGACCATTTAAAAATAAAACAAAAAAATTTTTACCAATATTTCTAATAGTTAATTTCGAAAAATTTTTTCTCTCGATTAGGACTAAATTCACATGAATTTGCGAGAGATCCCAAACAAAAAATCATCAGGTCATTTTTCCTAAAAACTTATAGATTTTGCTGTATTATCACTTTTGTGATGACGAGCGCACAGCCTAATCCGTAAAAGATAAGATGAAGACAAAGTATGGGTAATATCGCTGTGACCCTCTAGGGTGGCCAATGGGACCATTTCCGAGTTCCCCCAATATGGGAGAAATCTTGAGTACGAGTCACTCAACGAGCGCGGAGCCTCCCACGACACACTGACGTCCGCCACCACAACCTGGTCTTCTTTGATGCACAACTTATCCGGTTTATTGAGTCGACCTCTGGTATCCCGGATATGCGGCTCTTTCGTCACCTCCCAATCCTTACTACATGCCATATTGCAGATTCGCTTGACTATAAAATTGTGGCGGATCAAGCGTTTCGAGGGCCCCAAATGACACTTCTGTAATATGTGGCTCAGAGATTCAACTCTTCCACAACCACCCCTGCACATCTTGGCTTCTGTGGGACCGTATGGAAGGCCACGTGTCGGCAGCGTATTCGTGCGCAGTTTAATTGCCCGTATGTAGTCCTCCATTGGGGGAGAGAGGACACAAAGTAGCTGGCGGCACTGTCATTGGCGGTCTGCAGCGTACCCCCGCCATAAAACGACTGCTCCAGCCAATCCCCGTTTGCTCTGTCAATAGCATCTTTAGATGACAGTTGCGGTCTCACCATCCTACCAACTTCTTCCTCCCAATAGTTATTTTGGGAGATGAAGTCAGCAAACATCATAGATTTCTCCTTACATTTCCTCAGTCGGTTCTTCATGACAAGAGTTATTTTCCTTGAGAAGGAGAATAGGCCAAGGCCACCTAGCTTTGCTGGCGTGTACAGCGCTACGTCGATGATGTGAGTTGGCAGTTTTGAAATATTTTTCACCGACTGTCTACCTGCTGGTCGGTTTTCCTTAGTACTTCAATATTGACAGACGGTGACTGAAGCGCATATATGTAGCGTGGGATGAGATAAGTTTTAATGATCTCCATCTTCTGCTGGGGCTTGAGTGCGGCTTTCCGAATCTCATTAAGTTGAGCATTGAGGCTGGTCGTGGAGCACGGGGTTGCCCCGTTGTTCGCGTAGAAGTACCCTAGGTACTTGAACGAGTCGCTGAGACTCCCTACAGGTGGAATAGGGGTGGAGTTTATGTAAAACTTCGGCGTGGTCTGCAGGAATAATTTCTTTTTGGATGGAACCATCTCCATGGAGATGGAGTGACACTTCCTCGGGTTCAGAGAGAGGCTGCGAAACTCGAAGAATCTCCATTCGTGGCCCAGGAGCAGCTGTGCATCCTTTGTGTTCTCCGCCATTAGCAGGAGATCACCGGAGTACTCCAACACTGAAATGTTGACCTCACCAAATTTTATACCTCTTTTTATTCCCAAGCTGGAAATGAGTTCGTCCAGAACCATGTTGAAGAGGATCAGCGCCAATGGATCTCCCTGCTTGACTCCACGCAGAATTGGCATGGGTGCCGCCTTTTCGCCGCCGCAGTGGATCGTGGTCGACTGATCCGCATATGTGGCCATTATAAATATAAATGCCAATATAAATGCGATAATGTACCTTCTGTGATTTGACCTGTTTCCTTTTCTGTGATATTTATATCAGTGATTTTTGGAAATAAACTATATTCTATTCTATTCTATTCTATACTCTGTGATTCTGGAGTCTACCCGGAACTGCCTGAGTGCTCTTTTAATGAAGTGATGGGACACCCGGTCGAAGGCCTTCTGAAGGTCGAGTGTCAGAATAGCAAATGGCCTTCCCTGTTTTCTCCTCATCTTTGACGGTCTGTAGGGTGATATTGTTAGCGAAGGATCCGTCCATAGAAATAAAACCTAGCTGGCATTCGTCCAGATTGACAGTGTTTGAGAGCCGTTTGGCAACGATTCTATTCACCAATCGCAGCAAGATCGAGGCGATGGTGATAGGTCTTCAATTTTCTACGCAGTCCAGATGTTCTACTGTTTTTGGGATTAACACTGTCCGACTCTCTCTGACCGATTTTGATATCCGGTGGGTATAGATCATGAGATTAGCGATCGATTCTAGTGTGGATATTGGTATTCTTCGCAACCTCACCGAGTCGATACCATCGGGCCCCCCTGCTGTTTTCCCCATATTATAAATAGACTCCTCCACTTCGGTCCGAATAATGGGAGCGTATATGGATCTGGTCGTTGGGGCAAACTCAAGGATAGGGTTCTCATCTTCTGGTGAATGTGATGGGAATATTTCTTCATAATGTAAGTTGATCGATTCTATTGAGGGTTTGATATTATTCTCTATGATACTCCTTCCATCCAATATTTCATTGGCCAGCTCTTTCTTATTGAAGGTAAACTTAGCTTGCATATATTTATACAGCTGGGCCCTGTATTGTCTCCTTCCCATATCGATGCTCGGTTTTTTTCTGGTGTCAGTTCTGCCCGGTTTCATAGCTCTTCCATATTTTTGACCCAGACGCACTACCCACTGTCAAGGACTCCTTCCCAGTTCTCTGCCTGCGTGTAGACGGCTTGACATACCGATATTGTTTCCAGGTCATCCTCATCCACACATAGCGCCCGTATCTGTTAGAGAACTGCGTCGCCCAACCTTTCGTTCTCCCGCCGCACCTCCGCCGGCGCCTAATCCGCAGACTGGTTCTGCCTCTCACTCACGACCGTCTCCGAGTCATCAGAACTATTCGAGTTGTTGGAATCTTCCTCCTCGGGGATTAGGGTGATAACGTCATCACCTGCTGCCTGGAGTCTCTGAAGGACCTCCGCGTATTGTGGGGTGTATCTTTTCCCTCCAAGGGATTGCGCAAGATGGTCCAGCAGGTGTTCACCCTCATAAGCAAGTTCAAGCCTCGATCTCGCTGGCCAACCATAGTACTCTCCGTGTTCTTGAGTTTATCTTCGCCTCAAGATGCCCATTATACTCGGCTGGATGGACGAGCCGCATAGCCTGATGGGTGGCATACTCGTTTCCGCACACCGGACAAGTTCCTTCAGCTCCCGTTGGGGGCCTACAGAAGCGGCGTTGATGGTCCCTCAAATATTTGGTCGTGGCATATGCTCTGCCACAGACACAGGGAACAGACATTGCGAAATCTCAACTTGTCAGACGGGATGAATCTATACTCTTCTCGACAATGGAAGAAAGACAATGTTCAAAGCACAACTGCAAATGCAGTGTCTAACACACAGACTCTCCCTCCCGCCGTCAGCGTGTGAGCTACCAGTCATGCAATTCCTCCTGTGTGATCTAAGAGGCTCGTATTAGTCCCGGTAGGAATGAAGATCGCTTGAGTCATAGTTACTCCCGCCGTTTACCCGCGCTTGCTTGAATTTCTTCACGTTGACATTCAGAGCACTGGGCAGAAATCACATTGCGTCAATACTCGCAAGGGCCATCGCAATGCTTTGTTTTAATTAGACAGTCGGATTATCCCAGTCCGTGCCATTTCTGAGATGATTGTTAGATGACGGCCACAGAGATTACCCAGAGCACCCTTGTTTTAATTGCTATTAAAATGAAAGAGTGTAAAATCATCGGATTCGCTAGTTCGTGATGGTATTCAATGAAATTCACAATCGAAACAGTTTGTACCAGGAATCACAAGACTTAGTATACGCTGACAAAACACTATAAGTATGATATAGACTTACCATTACCGGTAGGACAACGTGGCAAAATCGTGGTACTGTGTATTATATGAACTGACTCTGCTGGATGGTATATGTTACTGGTGGTCAGAGGACTGGTCTCGTTGTTGAAGTGCTAGAGAGAGTCTCTGTGATCCGCCCTTAGTGTGGAAGGGGGGTGGCCCTTGTCTTCTTCCTTTTAACTGGCCTCAGTAAGCCATATCGACTTCTAGCGCATGACAGCAAGACAAAGTTGAAACAAAGCTCAATATCGAGACCACCATCCAAGCATAACAATTGCATCGTGACAATTAAGATAATGAATTTAAGGGGGAATAAACATATATACATATATACAAAATAAGAACAGAACATCCTCCCCCCCTTGAAGAAAGGAAGATATTCTTCAATCGCTCAATTCGTGGGCAGGGGGCAAAGTTTGACCAATGGTCTACGTATTACCCCTTTCATAGTGGTGACTGAAGCAACCCGTGCGATACCATCTGTGCCGTAATTCAACTGGCTGATCCTTCCTAAGGTCCATTCTAGGGGTGGCTCGTTATCCGACTTGACTAAAACCATATCGCCTAATTTAGGAGCCGCTTTATTCGGAAGGTGCCATTTGGCTCTCTGAGTGAGTGTATGTAAATATTCCGTTTTCCATCGCTTCCAAAAATCTGTGCGCATACGTACTAGCAGCTGCCAACGGGTTGAGCGGTTCATGGGTACGTCAGACATATCTGGATCTGGGATGGTTGTCAGTGGTTCTGACACCAAAAAATGCGCGGGTGTCAAAACCGACAAGTCGTTCGGGTCAGAACTCATGGGAGTTAACGGTCTTGAATTCAGAACTGCTTCTATCTGGACCAGCACCGTGTTCATTTCTTCATACGTCAATATTTGTGATCCCGTAACTCTTTTAAGATGTGTTTTCACCACCTTAATGTTTGCTTCCCAGAGACCTCCCATGTGTGGCGCTGCAAGCGGGTTGAAATGCCAACGGATGGCTTCTGTTTCTGCCACATTAGCGTAGATGTTCTTTAGATATTTATCAGAACCCGTGAAATTAGTTCCGCAATCCGAATAGACATTTTTACAAAGTCCGCGCCTACCAATGAACCGTCTGAAACCCGCAAGAAAAGCCTCTGAAGAGAGTTCGGATATTAATTCTATATGAATCGCTTTTGTTGCGCAACATACAAATAAACATATCCACGCTTTAAATGTCTTGTTGGTCCGAATTTTACCCATTTTGATTGTGAAAGGACCGGCTAAGTCGACTCCAGTGTTAACGAAGGGTCGTGCTTGTTTTACCCGAAAATCTGGAAGATTGCCCATTGACGGGAGAAAATTTGTGGGATGGATTTTCCAACACGGAATGCACTTATTAACGATTCGTCTGGTTAATCCTTTGGCCCCGAGTATCCAATAATTTCTCTTTAGTAAGGATAGTGTCGTTTCGATTCCAGCATGCATATTCTTAACATGTATTTCGGTGATGAGTAACGTGGCCAAGACTGACTTTCTTGGTATAAGTATCGGAAACTTTTCGTTGTACAACATATCCGCGTTACGTAGTCTACCACCTACCCTCAATACGTCGTTCTCCATAAAGGGGTTCAAAACTCTTAACGATTTAGGTAATCTCTCGTTATTTTTTAAACATAATATTTCATCACCGAAATACTTCTGTTGCTCGTGCCTTATGATCAAAAGAAGGGCGCTGTGCAACTCCTCCTCTGTGAGGCAGTCGACCGATTCACGGATGACACGTTGGCGTTTCATGCATCTATTCTTGAAACGGATAATGTAAGCAAGAACACGTTTAATTTTATTTAGGGTTGAATATTTGTCAAGAAACGTATCCAAAATATTCGGTTGTGACACTTGCACGTTTAACGTTATTTTTCGTCGCTCAGTTTCAATCGTATCTGGATCGTGCTCAGGAACTTTCTTGACCCAGGATGTTGGTTCTTCTAAAAGGAACCGAGGTCCAGTCCACCATAAAGAGTGTGACAGCAATTCAGAAGGAAAAATGCCTCTGGAACCGCAATCCGCTGCGTTTTCTCTGGAGGATACATGATGCCATTTGTTAGGCGGTACTCTTTCTTGAATAAAAGCTACTCTATTCGCGACATATGTTTTCCATAAATGTGGTGAGTTTTTAATCCAGGAAAGAGCCACGGAACTGTCGCTGAAGGCGTGAATGTCTGTTAAACATATCTTGTCTATGAGTACCTTTTCCACATATCTAATCAATTTTGATAGAAGAACTGCAGCCTCCAATTCCAGTCTGGGTAAAGAAACCGATTGTAATGGGGCGACTTTCGATTTCGCGAACAAGAAATGACATTTCACCACCGAATCTTTGTATTTGATTCTTAAATACGTGACCGCACATGTTCCCTCGACTGAAGCATCACAGAATCCAATAAGATGACATGAATCCATATTACGAAGATCGAAATGCCGTGGCAGCGCGAAAGAAGAAAGCACTGTGAGATCTCTCTTAAAATGTAACCACTTATCAACAACATCTTTCGGCGGTATTTCATCCCAGCCCAAACCTAAGGTCCACAACCGTTGAATCAGTACTTTAGTGAAAAAGGTGATGGGCGTCAAGATTCCCAACGGATCGAAGGTGCGCGCCAATTCCGAGAGCATTGTTCTTTTAGTACAGTTAGATTCGAGATATTTGAATGTGAAGAAAAAATTATCTTTAACTGGCGACCACTTCAAACCTAGAATTTTCAAGGAAGCATTGTTTTCGGAATCGAAAGAAAAGTCAATATTCTGTACATTTTCTTTAGGCAATCCTTCCAAAAGTGATTCTGTATTGGATGCCCACTTTCTGAGTTCGAATTTACCTTTACTTAGTAGTTCGACAAGTTGATCACGCATGCCTTTAATCGAATCAAGATCATCGCTACCGAAAGTGATATCATCAACGAATGTTTGCGTTCGTAAAATTTGTGATGCTAACGGAAAATCATGATATTTATCGGCAAGATACAAAAGCGTCCGGATAGCTAGAAACGGGGATGACGTAATGCCAAAGACGAGGACGTTCAATTGGTAATCCACGATCGGCCCATCTGAATTGGGACGCCACAGAATCCGTTGATATTTTCTTTGATTGGGATCTACTTGTATCATTCTGAACATTTGTTTGATATCCGTGAGCATTACATGTTTATGGAGTCTAAAGTTTATTAGAATTTCAACTAGATCGCGTTGTAATTTAGGACCGCTGTACAGCGCCTGATTGAGCGAAACCCTGTCAGGAGAGTGACTGCTCGCGTCCATGACTACCCTAAGCGGTGTCGATGTGGAATCGGTCTTTAGGACAGCATGATGCGGTATATAGAAAAAACCGTTCAGTTCCGCAAGTGCGGGAGGTTCCACCCTCGTCATATGACCCTTACTCAGATATTCGTTGATTACATCTGTATAGGCAATCCGACTCTGTGGATTTTGCATTAATCGTCTTTCTAATGACAAATATCGCCGCATTGCTAGAGAACGTGTATCTCCGAAATCGGGAGCGTTTATTTTAAAAGGTAGAGAGACCGTAAAACCGATACGTTCGTCGTGTTTAATGTTTCGAATGAAATGACTCTCACAAAATTCGTCCTCAGGATTTTTTACACTCACATCTGGAACTTCTTCGGTTTTCCAAAATAGTCGTAGTGTATCGTTCAGTTGATCATTCGTTGTATATTTCGCGAAAAAGGTCTTAATCGGACGTGGCGCGTTGTATTGAACCTTTTGAAGAGAGGAGAGTCTTCCCATAACGACCCAACCGAATGCAGTATGTATACAAACCGGCGAATTTTCATTTAGCACGATTTTTCCCTCTCTAAGGATGAGAGGATATATTTCGGCGCCTAAAAGCATGTCCACTTTATCGCTCTTGTTGAAGTTCGGATCAGCTAATTTTAAGTTACGCACATATGGAATTTTGTTTAGATCGAATCCAGTGATAGGCAATGGGTCACAAATCTGTTCTAGGATTATGAAATCTGCTTGAAATTCTGCGGAATCTTCGCCGGAGATTACGCAATGTATACCCGATTTAGCCGGCATATGCATTCTGTCGAGGCCGTGAAGAGTCGCAGCTATATTAATTTTCTTGAGGCCTAATTTATTAGCAAACCCCTTTGTTACAAAACATGATTGCGAACCTGAATCTAAAACAGCTCTCGCGGTTTGAATATTGCCGAAAGCATCGCGAACGCTCACTAGAGCTGTAGACAACAGTACCTCGTGTTCCCCTTTCGTAAACATAGCAACCGTTGGATTTGTATTAACTTGTGGAGTATCATTTTCTGACGGTTCTGAATTCTCCGTGAAATGCAATAACGTGTGATGCGTCCTTTTGCATTGTCTACAGCGGTATTTAGAAACGCAGTTGAGGGTACTATGTTTATCGGATAAACAATTTACACATAATTTTTTCTGTTTTGTAACTTGGAAACGTTCTGATGCATTTTTATTCAAAAAATCCGAACAATTTTGTATGAGATGTTCACCTTCGCAAAAATTGCATCGGGTGACTTTGGGAGATTTATCTACGACGCGTTTTGTTTTCGCGAGCAATGTGTTGCGTTGGGTTGTTCTAGGTGCATCCCTTTGGGTTCTATTTGTTTAGCTAGAAGACCTTGTGCATAATGAAAATGTTTCTAATGCTTTGCACTGGGTTGAAATGAAATCTCTTACTTCCGTATATTTCGGCATTTCGTTCGACGCATGATTTTTCTCAAACTCTCGCCTTGTATTCGGGTCCAAACGATCCAGCAGCATATTTGACAAAATGAAACACCAACCGTCAACATCGTACCGCATAGTTCTTAGAACTTCTAAATTTTCCGAGAAGGTATCCAATAAATGGCGCAAAGATTTACAATCGCCCTTTTGCATCTTGGGACAGCCTTCTAATTCCTTCCAGGAATTTACCGCTCTGAGCCTTTTATTGTCGTACCTATCTTTTAAAGAATTGTACGCGATCGCATAGTTTGCCGACACAATTGGTAAATTTCTAATTAAAGCATGAGGAGGACCACGTACTTTCGAAATCAGGTAGGTAAATTTTTCGATGTCTGAAAGTTTACCGTTGTTATGTACCAGGGTGTCGAAGAGTTCAATAAAAGACGGAAATTCCTGGATGTTGCCCGAAAATTCTTGCAGTTCAATACGCGGTAAGCGGATACAATCGTTTGTATTACTGAATGTTGTATTTTGAAACGTGGTTGTGTTAATTCTGGAACGTTGATCTATCTGCTTTTCAGCTATGAGTGTATGATGAATTGTTTCTAGTTCCAGACATCTAGCACAGAAATCGTTCATGATTTCGGACTGAGCATTTAATTTCTCGGAATCCCCGGCTAAAGCGACCACAATTGACAAATGATGTTTTTCAAAGTCCTTTTGCAACTTCTTAAGGCCCTTGAAAGCCATCGCGAATTTGGTAATATTATTTTCTTCCCGTTGGGCATTTATCGCGCATGTTTCGATCAGCACTAATTGGTTTATAGTTATTTCTCTAAGGGCATCAGCGCGAGCGATTTTTTCTTCCATTGTGAGAGGCATATTGAAGGTGCCTATTAAATAAATTGAAAGAACTAATGGAAAAAAAAAACGGAGAAAATAAAAACTAAAGTAAAGTCTTTCGAGCGGTACACACCACTATATGATCATAAACTTAAATCGGCTCAATGGATGGAATTTCAGAAAAGAAAGAGAAATACTGGAAATTCCCGAGCGCGCGAAGTTGCTCCAAGGTGATAAGCACGCAGAATGGAGCAGATCGGTGAGAGGGGTACTTAAATCGATGTAGGATATCCTTTAGAGAATTGAGTCCTTCTGATATGTATACATATATATGTATATATCATGAGCAATAATTAGAGTCAGTTATATGAAAAAAAGAGAAAGAGAGATATATCACGATACAACTGAAATACCTAAATAGAAGACTAGACAAAGCAAATATTTCAACACTGTTACTTCAGAATTGGTATTCCCAGACAAAATATCTCAATTTGAATAGAAAGATATGAATAACAAAGTAAAACTTCCTAGCAGAATCCGGCTCGAAGGACCATGTTTTAATTGCTATTAAAATGAAAGAGTGTAAAATCATCGGATTCGCTAGTTCGTGATGGTATTCAATGAAATTCACAATCGAAACAGTTTGTACCAGGAATCACAAGACTTAGTATACGCTGACAAAACACTATAAGTATGATATAGACTTACCATTACCGGTAGGACAACGTGGCAAAATCGTGGTACTGTGTATTATATGAACTGACTCTGCTGGATGGTATATGTTACTGGTGGTCAGAGGACTGGTCTCGTTGTTGAAGTGCTAGAGAGAGTCTCTGTGATCCGCCCTTAGTGTGGAAGGGGGGTGGCCCTTGTCTTCTTCCTTTTAACTGGCCTCAGTAAGCCATATCGACTTCTAGCGCATGACAGCAAGACAAAGTTGAAACAAAGCTCAATATCGAGACCACCATCCAAGCATAACAATTGCATCGTGACAATTAAGATAATGAATTTAAGGGGGAATAAACATATATACATATATACAAAATAAGAACAGAACAACCCTTGTGAGCACTCACGGGGTCTCGAAGCTTTACGATTCCGCGGGAGGCCGAGACACGGGACCGAGCTCGGATCGAACGTAACAGCGGCGACGCCGAAACGCCACCGCGTACCAGTCCGAAGACCTCACTAAATCATTCAATCCGTAGTAGCGACGGGCGGTGTGTACAAAGGGCAGGGACGTTATCAAGGCGAGCTTATGACTCGCGCTTACTGGGAATTTATCGTTCGTGGGGAACAATTGCCTAGCACGAAGGAGGTTCAACGGGTTACCCGGGAATCTCGACCAGGAAAGACACGCGCGACTTTCTAATGTCCTGCAAGGAAGGCATCGGTAAAAAACAAAATTGCCTCGTGGCTGTGGACCTACTGCAGCGCGGCTTACAGCATTTCCTGACGTTACCGATAAGTGAAAATACCGGGAATGTGATCAATGCCGAACAAATTGGTGAAATCGTTAGGGCGGTAATGAGGGAAACGGCGAACAGCGCACCGGTAGAATCCGCACCGACACCGGCGCCTTCTTTCGCAGAAGTGACTGCCAGAAACACGAAATCTACGGAAAAATCATCCGCCCGCCCGCATCCCAGAATAAAAGACACAAAGTGATTGTAAAACCAAACACAAATTGTTCAGGGATAAAATCTGCCGAGGACACTAAAAAGCTCCTGATGACCAAACAACCCGAAGAATTCAATGTCCGTGTAGACCGCATAGTGAATATGCGCGACAACACAATATTAGTGGAGTCTAAGTGCCCTTCGGTCCTAAAACTCGCAGACTCGGCCGCGCTGAAGTCACTGAACCTTACGGCCAGCCCTGTGAACAAGAACTGGCCAAGAATGCAGATTATTGACGTCGCGAAATCAAGAACTGCCGAGGAAATTATGGACGATCTCAAAAATCAGGGACTTCCTGATTCAGTTCCGGATGATTTCATGAGCAGAACTTTCAAATACGGCCGCAAACAAGGAAACAACTTCCTGGATCGTGGAACTCCACCCAGCAGCGAGAAGTCATTTTGCCAAAGTTGGTAGGTTTTACACAGCTTGGCGCCCACACGCAATCCGTGACTTCTTCCTTGTCTCCCGCTGCTTCCAGTGCCAACGCTTCGGGCATATAGCGAAGTACTGTGAATCAACGACTCAGTGCGGATGTTGTGCCTCGACGGAACATGAAAGCAGGAACTGTAGTGGCCATGAAAATCCCGCGAACCACAAGTGCGCGAATTGCATCCGCAGTGAAGCTAAAGATGTAAACCACCATACTGCCCAAGACAGCTGCCCTATACGTCGACATCGGATCCATGAACAGATCGACGCCACCTTGTACGAATTTGATGGATAGAGATATCCAAATAATTCAAATCAACCTGCAGAACTCCAAAACAGCGACAAGTTAGCTTGTTGCGCAACTTCTCGAGAACAAATTCACGCTCGCGCTATTCCAAGAGCCGTACACGATGCTATGTGGTGAGTCTTATAAAATTCCTGGCCTACAAGGCTTAAAATCTGTAGCCCAATCGAATAAAAAAGTCTCCGCGGCGATTATATATAATCCGCATATAATAGACATAATGGAAATCCCTCAACTTTCGGACGACTTTCTATCTGTTATCACGATAGAAGTAAACAATGAGAGGGTATTTCTAGTTAGCGTTTACCTGTCCCCTACAACAGACATTCAGGCGGCTTTACCTGCAATACAAAGGATTCTCACGACAACAGCAGGGTTTAACACTATCCTCGGAGGAGACTTCAACGTCCGGTCTACATTATGGTTCGACTTTAGAGACGACCCAAAGGCGCCTTATCTGGATGAATTTATTCTATACAAGCAGGGTTTGCAACTGGAAAGTCCACACAGACCTAATAACTTCCGATCATAGAACAATACATAAGATATTGCAATAAACCAACAACGAAGTGCCCGCGAAAAACCACGGTATGTGATCGACGTGAACCGTTTAACAGAAGAGACAATTAGTGAGGAAATGACTCAGTTAGTAGACACAATAAATCGGGAAGTGCCCAACCTAAGAAGCTGCCGCGAAATTGACTCCGCGATAGACAAACTTCAGAACGGAATCCGCGAGTGTGTTTTCAAGAAAGCCACGAAACGAAAGCAATTCCAAAATCTCCCGGACTGGTGGACCGACGAAGTCGAAAGACATCGGAAGGTTTACCGAAAAACAAAGGACATGTTTTATAGGAACCGATATAGTGAATATACGTCGCACCTTCATGAGAAGATGAACGCAACAATAAAGCGCTTCAAGAAAAAACTCCAACAGGCCCGCGAAAAAAGCTGGAGGCAATTTGCAGAAAATGACCTGAAGGAAAACCCCTGGGGCGTGGTATATAAGCTCGCGGCGGAAAAATTTCACCGGTAAGGTGCACTCAGCGCATTCAAACACGCCGACGGAACGATCACGTTAACGCCCGAAGACACGATGGAATATATCATGCGTGCGCTGCTTCCGGAGGACAACCCGGAAATGAATAATGTGATACAGAACATTGAACAGCGAGATTTCAATTCAATCACCCCCTGTCTGCGGGACAACGACGATGATGCATTCACCGACGAAGAAATTGATGCAATTATCTATAGTGTGCATCCGAATAAAGCGCCAGGTATTGACGAGCTAAAAGGCAGAGTACTAAAATTAGTGCACCAGTTTGTCCGTCCAGTACTACGAAAAATATATAATGCCTGCTGAAGACAAAACTATTTCCCGAAGGCCTGGAAATCCGGGAACCTAGTAATCTTACTCAAGAAACCTGACGGAGACACCGGCAGCGTAAAAAACTACAGACCGATAGTGTTACTACCGGAATACGGTAAAGTGCTGGAAAAACTTTTGAAATCCAAAATCCTGAGATCTTTCACACCGGTTCATAGTGACGCGCAGTTCGGATTCGTATCCGGTAGGTCCACGACCGACGCGCTTCTAAAATACCGCGACAGTATAACCGAATCAAACGCGAAGTAAGTTATGACGTTATTTATAGACATCCAAGGTGCATTCGATAATGTCTGGTGGACCGCGCCCAATCACGACTCTAGAGGAAATGGCATTAGAATTCACCTCTAGCAATATCTACCCGGAAATTTCAGCTGGAACAGGTCGGGGTAATCCGCTGAGAGATTTTCGCGAACGGCCGTGTCCTGGGAGGAAACTCATTTCCGGGGGCTTCGACCAAAACGACCTATACTAGGACGGCGTTTGAAATCTGCTCTGTCGAATTCCAACCGGAACTATCGACTGAGGACAGAGCGGGGTAGTTCGCTGAGGAATCTTCGCAGGCGGCCTCGTCTTGGGAAGAAAGAAATTTTCGGGGGCTGTGACCAAAAGGACCCATCCAAGGACGGCATTCCGACCCACCTCGAGCAAGACCAGGTCGGGGTAGTTCGCTAAGAGATCTTCGCGAACGGCCTCGTCCTGGGAAGAAACACATTTCCGGGGGCTAGGACCAAAACGACCTATACAAGGACGGCGTTCGAAATCTGCACTCTCGAATTTCCCCCGGAACTATCGACTGAGGACGGGGCGGGGTAGTTTGCCAAGAAATCTTCGCGAACGGCCCCGTCCTGAAAAAAATACATTTCCGGGGGCTATGACCAAAAGGACCTATACGAGGACGGCGTTTGCAATCTGCTCTCGGAAATTTCCCTCGGAACTATCGACTGAGGACAAAGCGGGGTAGTTCGCTAAGAAATCTTCGCAAACGGCCCCGATCTGGATTGAAATAGTTTTCTGGATCTTGGCAGCTAGGACCGTGAGGGTAAATATCATTAGGGTAAAACTAACCTAACTCACGACGGTCTAAACCCAGCTCACGTTCCCTATTAACGGGTGAAATCCGACGCTTAGCGAATTCTGCTTCGCAATGATAGGAAGAGTCGACATCGAAGGATCAGAAAGCGACGTCGCTATGAATGCTTGGCCGTCACAAGCCAGTTATCTCTGTGGTAACTTTCTGACACCTCTTGCTGAAAACTCTTCAAGCCAGAAGGATCGATAGGCCGTGCCTTCGCCGTCCCTATGCGTACTGAACATCGGGATCAAGCCAGCAATTGCTCTTTTGCTCTACGCGAGGTTTCTGTCTTCGCTGAGCTGGCCTTAGGACACCTGCGTTATTCCTTGACAGATGTACCGCCCCAGTCAAACTTCCTGCCTGGCAGTGTCCTCGGATCGGATCACGCGGGAGCGTTTGTCGGCGCATGTAACCAAAACGCGGTCACGCCCGAAACCAGCGTCGGAACGGCACGCCACTCTACGCGCTTGGTTCGAGAACACCGTGACAGTCGCAGCCACTAGAGCAGACGACGCACGCGTTCCGCCTTACTGAGTAAGTGAAGAAATGATGAAAGTAGTGGTATTTCACTTTCGATGTTACCATCTCCCGCTTATGCTACACTTCTCATGTCTCCTTACAGTGCCAGACTAGAGTCAAGCTCAACAGGGTCTTCTTTCCCCGCTAATTTTTCCAAGCCCGTTCCCTTGGCAATGGTTTCGCTAGATAGTAGGTAGGGACAGTGAGAATCTCGTTAATCCATTCATGCGCGTCACTAATTAGATGACGAGGCATTTGGTTTATACGAATCAATACGAAACAAACGTCTCGTATGTGGGATATATCTACTTATTATGTTTTTTATTATTTTTTTTCAAATGACAATCATAAATTGAATACACGGCCTATTAAGGTTGTGACAGATATATGTTAAGTACTTTCCCTTTTTTTAATTTTTCAGGTCTACTCGCATTAGCCGTTGAACGGGACAGTTGAAAACACTCAGCAATAAATATCTAAAATCGTAAAATGGGGTACGTTGACACAAAAACACAAGCACAAGATAATGTAAATATTTACAGCAGGTTGAAAAGGGGAAAGCTCAAACACCGGGAGCAGCAGAAAACATCAACATGGTTGAGTATGCACTCAAAATTAATTATCATTTTTTTTTTCTACCTAAGTAAAGCAGAAAACTTTTTTTTTTGCAGATAAACCCTGAGATCATATTGACATTTCCGGTGAGAGTGGAGCGCCGGTACAAGCTAAATTCGAATAAGCGTACGTCCAGCGGCTGCCCGCCTCCAGACCGCTCGCATGAATTCTTTGTAAATTATAAGGTTTCCCGTTATACAAGTGAGAAGAATGTCCTCCTTATCTCTTTCATTTAGTGATATTGCCTCAGATATAAGGAGGAGGTCGGCAATAAGAAGTTGTTAGCCTGTTCTTATATGTGGCTCCACTACAGCTGTGAAGCCTCGCCTAGTGGCAAACTCCCGTATCGTCCGCACGGCGTGATTGTGGCGACAGACGCGTTTGGAGCTGCCGGTGAGGCAACGTTGTAGAATGTGGGAAAAGGATTCAGATCTCTCACAACCCGACCTGAACATTTTCTGTTCGGAGGGATGGGATAGAATGCGCCTCGAAGGCAGGCAGTTGTCTCTCAACTGCACATGAAAGATGTAGTCCTTTCCCGTCCAGTAAGCTGGGGACTGAACGAAGAATTTGTTAGAGGATTTGTGTGCTCCGATTTGGTGTATCCCCCCACCAAACCATGATTCATCCAAACGTGTTTTGAAGTTGTCCCTTTTCCCCCATCCGTGCTCCAACACTCCTTCACCAGTCTCTCTATCCTATCTACCAGCCCCACCAAGAGATCCAGCACCATCAGTGGATCCCCACTTTCCCTCAGATTTCCATACCTACTGAGCATGATTACCGGAATGCGCCGCATAAACGAGAAAAATCCGAAGTCCCCGTCTTTGGACCCGGCGAAGATGTATGCATCCGATATCTGCTGGGGGAGGTGCAGGATGGTCTTGACGGCTCTCATGAATCCACGATCAGCCTCCCTCAGGAGTCGATTGGTAATTGTGGGACTCTGCAGGGAGTGAATCCATCTAGGTACTGAATACTCGCGCAGGAGGCGAAGCTTCTGCTAAGGCTTAAGGTGATCTCTGAATTCGCAGGATTTGGTCATTGAGGTTCCCCAAGGGGACATCCTCAACACCATCCGGGGCAAACTTGTTCCCTAATTATTTAAAAACCTCACCAAACTTTAACGCGCGTATTTATTTGCCTTCGATCTTAAACAGCGGTCTTTCCCAAACGCAAACCTTTTTTTAGATGGAATCACCCTAGCAGATAGGGCAGTGCACTTGCCGATGTTGACTTCCAAACCCCGGGCGTCGAAAAATTTTACGGACTCAGATAACAAAATACTGGCGGCCGCTGCAGAGTCGGCAAGCAGCACGATATCATCGGCGAATGCAAGGCAGCTGACATTTGCATCCCCGAACAAGGGTCCAGGCATATTCAGCCTCGTCACTAACTCGTCCATTAAGATGTTGAAAAGAACAGGGGACATAGGGTCACCCTGCTTGACTCCACGTGAGACGTCCACCTGACAAACCGCCCCACCCTCGATGGCAATTCGGTAGAGCATTCAACGTAATTGGAGTCGATGTATCGAAGGAGGTATGATCAACACCCACCTTACGCAGTGCTCGTTAGATGCTCGACTTGGACACAGTATCAAATGCTTTTCTCAAGTCGAGAGAAATAATGTGGTAGCCGCGACCCCTCCTTCACCTGAAGGATCAAGGTGTTCGCCAGGCATCCGTCAACACGAGAGAAACCCCTCTGCTGGCTGTTAAGGGGACTGGACGAGAAACGCTTCGCCACGATTTTATTGAGTAATTTCTGGATGGAACTTGAAATTGTTATGGGCCGCCAGTTATTAATGTCCTTCAGGTTATTACAGCCCTTAGGGATAAGGACAGTGCGATTTGATTTTAAGGGAGAAGGGACGATTGCTCTGAGAAACATGATGTTGTAGAGAATTCTAAGTTTAAGAACAGGCAATCTCTGGAGGTCGTAAACACGTACCCCATTCGGCCCCGAGGCTGGAGACTTCAAAGTCTTCATAGCCTAGAGTATCTCCTCAGAGCTGATCTCATATGCCAAAATATGCTGACTGGTGGAAGTGTCGTTAATTAATCTACAACAGAGGGCTTGGCGAAGACTTTGGTATAAGCATTTTCAATATCCCGATGCTCAGGAATATCACCGACGTAATCTAAATATCTACCATCAATGATGCTCTGTGCGAGCTCCTGGTATTTTTCCTGCATTTATTCCCTGATTAATCAGACAGGACGACCTGTTCAATCAACTAGCAGATTGCACCGCGGCAATCCATGAGCACAGTAGTATACTTTCTTAGCATCAGAACGCGATCGATGGCTGTCAGTCAGAAATAGCCAGTTTGCATAGGGCCAACTCGACGCTTCGCGATGAGGTTGCTGCTGTTACCTCGAGATTGAACGCTTCTTCTGCTTGTCCTTCGGAGCGTTATGATGTGACCGAGATTTTAAGCCGCGTGGAAAAATCTCATAACCTTATAATAACTAACGTCCCAGAAAAGGCAGACATAGCGCTGGATACAGCCAGTGTACATGGTATCGTCGAGCACATTCGGAAGGGCGCTGGTCAATTTCTTCTAAAGTCAAGTCGTCTGCCATCTAAAGACTGTAGCAAGCCTAGGTGGATTCGAGAAGTTTTTTCATCACCTGAATGTGTGAGGGATATATTGAGGAATAAAGCTAAACTGAGGGGTCATCCAGATTTTCGCCATGTTACCATATATGATGATAACACGAGAGAGCAGGTATCTTTTCTCAACGCACTTCGTACTGAGCTGAGACGACGTCAAGCAGCTGGTGAAACCAATCTGACCATAAAGTATATACAGGGTGTCCCAACTATAGTGACTTCGTCACAATTTTCTAATAAAACATAAAAAAACTAGGTGATTTCTTGATTTGGCCGTTACTTTACACTAACATTCAATCACTGTCATCCAAGTTTTCAGAATTTTTATCGGTAGTTCAAATACAAAAACCTTATATATTGTTGATAACAGAGACCTGGCTACAACCGAATATTCCAGACATCATGTACGATATCCCTAACTACACCCTTTATCGGGATAATAGTGAAACTACTCCTGGATACAGAGGAGTTTGTGTATACCTGAGCCAGAATATCACCTCATAATTCAAAGTGAGGGAGACTCGTAAGAAGTGGTCCAGAATTAACAATTTCTCGAAATATCAGAGCAAAATTTTGTACTTTTCATCGGTTGTATTTATCGAGCTCGTCCCTGCCCTGATGACCTTCAGTTGGCGGCTTTCTTGTCTGAGAGCCCAAAAAAATATGAAACTTTCTTTATAGCAGGCGACTTCAATTGTCCTGATCTGCAGTGGCCCCTACTTCACCATCCATCACCAAACTCTCCATCCCTACCATATGCTGATCTTATCATCAATAACGGTCTCCAACAGCTTATTCTTCAACACACTAGATGCAGAGAGGGCCAGGTTCCTTCTTTGCTTGACCTTTTCATCTGTTCCGATGCCAACATCGTCTCGGACATTGATTACTCACCTCCTATTGGACGATAAGACCACGTAGTTTTATCAACTCAAATTCAGCTCAATACATTAGTTAATAATTGTAAACAGATAAGGCTGAGGAGCAGAATTAACTACCCACAGGTTCGAGAGATCCTTTCAAGCTACGACTGGCTTTCGGTTCTCTCTTCTCAGACATCCATAGAGGATGTTTATGGGGTGTTCACTAATATAATTGATGACGCTGTGACTGCCTGTACTACGTTCTCAGAGGAAAGACTCAACCCTTTGAAACCATGGATTAACCGATCCATATTGATTATGATTCGTAAAAAGAAGTCACTATGGCAACGATATTTACGCAGCGGATCAATTGAGGACTATCGCAACCATCGAGTGTTTTCAAACATCGTCTCATGAACAATCCATCAATCTAAGAAACAATTCGAGTATGATTTGGTCTCGTCTAAAAATAAGAAAAGGTTCTACAAGTATCTTCGTTCGTCCATGAATGGTAAAGTGGCAGTGCCATTCGTACGAAACTCTTCTGGTGAAGCCTGCGATGCTCTTGTTGAAGTTGCTGACGTGATGGCTGCGAAATTTGCATCTGCTTTCGTATCGGAGTCTGATAATTTCATGTATGATCCGGTATTTCCACGTAGTGAAGATGAGGTGGGAGATATTGAGGTGAATGAGGAGCTCGTTCTCACTTATATTTCGAAGATCAAAAGGGGCTCCGCTCCGGGTCCCGATGGGTTTACGTCGCAGCTGTTGCGGTCCTGTGCTGAGGCCTTGGCTGTTCCACTCCCCATCATTTTCTCACATTCTATCCACTCATCCTCGCTCCCTCAAGATTGGTTGACCGCCTCTGTTACACCTATCTTCAAAAAGGGCGATAAGCTTTCCGCCCAGAATTATCGACCAGTGAGCTTAACATCCAGTGTTTGCAAGATCCTCGATAGGATAATAAGCGATAGGTTGATAGAGTTTGCCCTACAACATGACATCATTCCGAAGGAGCAGCATGGGTTTCTTCCGGGTGGGTCAACTATCATAAATCTACTCCCTTGTGTCAACGACTGGACTAGGTAGGGTTGATTCTGACAGTCCAATAGATGTAGTTTACATTGATTTCGCACGTGCATTTGATCGTGTTCCTCACTGTCGTCTTCTGAGGAAGCTCGAGTATTTGGGGGTGAGAGGACCACTGCTCTCATGGATAAAATCATTTTTGACACTGCGAACTATTCGAGTTGGGGTTGGTGACTGCTTTTCCTCTTCCACCAAGAGGGTCATGAGCGGAGTTCCACAGGGTTCGGTGCTTGGTCCTGTTCTTCTTGTACTTTATACTTCTGATCTTTCTTGCCTTTTCCAATCCAACTGTGTAATGTTTGCAGACGACACAAAAATATATAACCGTCCACTATCCAACAAAAGTCACCTCCAAGAAGATCTCACTCGTCTGTCTGTGTGGTGTCGGGAGTGGATGCTGCCCCTCAATGTCGAGAAGTGTTGTGTGCTTCATATTGGTAAAGGAAATCCCAGGACTCAGTACTTCATTGATCAGCAGAGGCTAGCCTCTGTCTCCCAACATTGCGACCTGGGTGTTATCGTCACTGACAACTTGAGTTGGTCTTCTCATATTTCGGTGATGGTGTCCAAGGCCAAGCAGATTACCTACAGGCTTTCCAAAACATTTTCGGAGTGCGTTATAGCTACAGGCAGGACCCTTTATACCACCTACGTGCGTCCTATCTTGGATTATGCCGGCCCTGTTTGGTGGGCTAATCTAAGAGCAGATCAAGAACTGTTGTTAGAGACGTGGAACCGACTCCCTAGTGAGGTTGTGAATCCAGGAACAGTCAACACATTCAAGAACTCCCTAGATAGGTGGTCTGACCAGCAACGGGAATCAGTTTCGGTTGTGTGATATTTTGACTGTGTGGTGATTGAATATTTATTTTCTTCTTCTTTTCTTGTATAGCTTCTCGAATGTTCTCTCAATTTCATTTTGTAATTTTACCTCTACTCTTGTCAATTTCTAATGATAATAATAATAATTATAATAATAATAACTATCGAGCAAGACTGCATACCATATGGACAGAAAGAAGACTTGATATACCGAAAAGACCTTCAACAACTCTCCAACCAAGTTCGATCAATTTTGAGGAGAAAAGCCATTTCAGAGGCGGAGCTTCAACTTGTGAGGGACGAAATACGAGGCCCGGTCGATAACAATTCACCAATTTCCTTAACACCTCAGCCATGGAGATCTATTGGAAGATCTAGCATAAGAAACATCCCGATAAGTCAAACAGTGAATAATTTGAAAACCGCATATCAAGACATGATTTTCAGATACCAGGGAATTCCCCTTAAGAATCGACCACCATTACCGAAGATCACCTATAACTCAACTGCAAAAACAATGGTTTCAAATATGAATGATGTTATTGCGCAAGAAATAAATGATCATGATAATCTAGAACAAGTCTGCCATAAGGTGTACTGCGCAGCTGCTGCAATCTGTGAGTCAACGGGTACCCCACTCCGGAAGCAGATCACCAGAACTGAACTGGGCTCTGATGTGATGCCACCGTGGAGGAGACGCCTAGAAATGAAAATAACTGATATTAGAAGAGACATAAGAAAACTATTTACTTACCTCAAACAAGACAATCCTTCTGTTAGATTGAGGAGAGAAATCAAGGCGATATCATCTCGAGCCAAACTAAAGTCATCAGATCCAAACTATATACTTCAGTTGAAAAAACTTATGGATGTGCTGAAACAAAAAACAGCGGCATTGGATCATAGAGTTCGAAGGTATAATGAAAGAGTCATCAGATATAAACAAAATAAATTGTTCAATGCCAACGCGAAAAAGTTTTATAGGTCAAATTCCAAATGAATTGTGAAAAAAAAACATAATAATAATAATAATGCTCAACTTATTATGTTTTCTTTTCTACAGATTGCAGCGCGAGAACTTTTCCATACCAACGATCGAACCAGCTGTTGAAAGGACTGAGGTCTCCACTAGGATCATCCAAAAGTGCTCGCAGAAGACTCACATCTTCATCTTCCTCAGCGACAGCAAGAAGCGACTGAAGAACTGCAGTAAAGACGTCAGAACCACACCCTGAAGCCTCACCCACAGCATCCACGATCACATCATCCGAAGGAGGCTCAGCCTCCTGTAATAAACTGTGTTGTTTGATTAATTTTGACTTTTTGCTCTTATTGGGCATAGATGGTGAACCATCTCAGGAAAATAAAATTAGCCGTGTTACTTGTACTACGTCTATTTCTCGATTCATTGTTCTACAAGTAAAATCATTCACCTATGCTTTCGACCTACTTATCGACAATTTGTTGTATCATCAGTATGTGGATACACGGAAGACAATGGTGTGAAAAGGGGATTGGACTCTAAGGAATTTCAATATTTTTGTTTGAACAATAACTAAGATTACGAGTCCATCACACCTCCCCCGGTTAACTAAAAAAAAATTTTTTACTCTAGTACAAGTTTTTTTTTTTTTTTTTGATAGTAATGATAATGAAAATTCAAAAAAAACAATATTGACACAATTGGTTAACCTCAACACACTTAACTCACTAAATAAAACCTATAATTATATCTATATTATTTTTCATTACATATTTTATTGAATAAACAACTTAACCCTATTTTTATGAATTTCACTAGTCTTATTACCTATCTTAATAACTATATTAGGGCCCTTATCTTCTAACACAGCGAACGGTCCTTTAAAAAGTTCATCATTCTTGTTTCCCGCTGCATCATTTCTTACCAATACACTATCGCCAATTTTAAAATTCATGTCCTTTCTAGATTGATCTAGTTTTTCTTTTCTTTTAATTTTTGAGGTTAACAAATTATTTGACGCATCATTCCATGTCCTTTGCAATCTATATTTCAATTCGAGTGGGTAATTTTCAAATGTATATATTGGATCCACTCTGTTCAAAAGATTGGAGGGTAGTTTGCAACTTTTACCAAATACTAGTTCGAAAGGGGTGTATTTTGTATGAGTGTGAACAGTATTATTATAAGCGAAGCACCAATATTGAATCCAAGAGCTCCAAGAATCTGGATGGTTTTGACAATGCACTAGCAAGTACGCACCTAAGTGTTTATGAGTATTTTCAATAGAGCCAAGTGATTCATGATGATATGCTGTCGAATTGATATGCTTGACTTTGAGTAGTTCACATGTGTTTTTGAAAATACCGGAAATGAACTCAGTTCCCTGGTCAGTGGCAATGACCTCTGGGATACCATACTGTAGTATAAAATTTTCAACAAATGCCTTAGCAACACATTTAGTTTCTTTACTTGGTAAAGCATAACACCCTAAAAATTTTGTTAATTCACACTGAGTAGTAAGAATATATTTATTTTCAGATATATCGGTTGTAAGTGGACCCACGAGATCTAGAAATACCTTTTGAAAAGCTGAACTTGCAGTTGTTGTGATTTGAAGCGGTTGTTTCGTTATAATTGAATGCTTATATTTTTGACAAGAATGACATCGTTTGACATAGTCGACTATGTCTTTTTTTATGCCTGGCCAAAAATAATATCGTCTAATATTGTTGAACATTCTATTGATCCCAGCATGGCCTCCAGTGGGAAGAATATGAAAGTCATTCAGTATTAATTGTTTACTGTCATTATCTTCAATTTTCTGGCCGTCCTTAATAATACAAATTTTCAAATTGTTTTCTTCAATTTCCTTCCTTGCGTTAGCTAACACTTTTATTAAATTTTCGGTACCTTCGTTTTTCGTAATGAATATCTCTGTTATTCCATATTTATTCAAGATGAATTTCAAGTCTGTCAACGAAGTCCCTAAGGCAATCAGCGTTGATCCAGAATCTTGTTTCATGAATAATTTTTTGTTCTCAATGTCGTATACAAAGTCATTAAGTTTGAAATATTTATTATTGTCGCGACTTTTATTTAACTTATTGATGAAGGATTTGTCTACAATCGGTATTAATTCCAGGGATTCTAGTGGTTTTTTCAATAATTCCACAATTCCAGGGTGATCAGGCCTGTAATCGTGCGCTAGTTTACTAGAATTGTCTTCAACGTTATTCTTTGAACTGTCAGTAGCTTTTAATTTTGCTCTCGTCATAACGAGCACTTTATCATTGTTTGCTAAGTCTTTTAAATTCTGTGAGTCTAATGTTATTCTTGATAATGAATCTGCCAAGATATTATTTTTTCCTTTGATATATTCGACCGTAAAGTCGTATTCCTCTAATATTAACCGGAATTTTGTTAATCGACTAGATGGGTTTTTCATGCCAAATAAGTAAATGAGAGGGCGGTGATCTGCGAAAATTTTGAATTTTCTGCCGTAAAGGTAAGGCCTAAATTTTTTGACTGCCCAAACAATAGCTAATAACTCTTTTTCTATTGTGCTATAATTTTTCTCAGCTGGATTTACTGATCTGCTTGCATAAGAAACCGGTCTGTCATTGTCATTACACAAAATTGCCCCTAAAGCCACTCCTGAAGCATCGCATTTTAAAATGAATTGTTTGTTTTCTGAAAAATCTGGAAATTGTAAAATTGGAGGTGATATAAGGCATTGTTTCAATGTTTCGAAAGAATTTTGACATGCGGCTGTCCATTGAAAAACTACCCCTTTTCGCGTTAAGAAATTTAATGGAGAAGCAGTTGTAGCAAAATTTGGTATGAATTTCCGATAGTAATTAGCAGATGCAACAAATCTTTTAACTTCCTTACCATCTTTCGGGAGGGGATAATTTTGCATAGCCCGTATTTTTTCAGGATCTGGAGAAATTCCTTTTGAAGTAATAACGTGGCCTAAATATAAAATTTCTTTTTTCAAAAATTCACACTTGATGGGATTTAATTTCAAGTTTACTTCTCGAAGTCTTTGGAATACTTTTATCAAATTTTGATTATGATCTTCCAAACTATTGCCAAATACTATCAAATCATCTAGGTAAATGAAACAGATATCATAATTGAGTCCTGACATGGCTATAGTCATAGCTCTTGAAAAGGAACTTGGGCTAGTTTTTAGACCCATCGGTGCTCTGGTCATCTGAAATTGACCCCGATCCGAGGTAAAAGAAGTATAAGGTCTAGAAGCATGATCTAATTCTAGTTGATAATAGCCTTGGTACAGATCCAAATGTGTGAAATAAGTCGCTCCTGATAGTGAATCCAAAATTTCTTCTATACATGGCAAGGGGAACTTATCATCTTCGATCCGTTTATTTAATTGCCGGTAGTCGATAACAATTCTCCATTTTTTATTTCCGTCAGGCCCAGTTTTCTTTGGCACAATTAGTAATGGAGCTGACCATTGTGAATTTGAGGGTTCAATGATATTGTCTGATAATAATTTTTCTATTTGTTTATTTATTTCCGTCTTCTGAGCGTGCGGTAACCGATACGGTTCAATGTAGGCAGGTGATGCACCTAGCTGCAATATAATCTTTTGTTTACAAACATTCGTGACCGTCAGATTATCATTTTTGAGGTGAAATATATCTGCGTATTTCGCACAAATTTTATGAATTGATGTTTTCTCTTCTTTATTCAGATTCGATACATTAATTGAATGGAGTAATTCCTCAATACGATCTACTGTCATATGTTTTTCATCGAATTCACAAATCGAATAAAAATTCAGAGGTTCGACGTATGGCTTGAAATTTCTTATTTTTATTTCTTTTTCGTTCGTATTTAAAAACCTGATAGGAATATAATTATCTACTGGTCTGCTAATGCAACCGGCTACGAAAACTCCTTCGCAGATTTGGTCTGGTATAACAACACAATCTTCGGTACTATCGCATTTTAAATATTTTATTATTTCACATCTAGCTGGAATTGCAGTAGTTACATCATAATCTGATTCAAGTTGTAAACAGATTCTTTCACCACGAACTTTCAAACTCATTTTGAAATCTTCATAATCAATTGCAGCTGAAAATTTTATGAAAAAATCTCATCCCAACACTCCATCTACATTTTCTATGAAATGCTTCATTACAATAAATTCATGAAATAGATTTACGCCATTTATTTCAAGACTGACACCAACGTTACCCAAGGAAAATACGTATCCTGCGACACCTTGTACTTTAATTTTCTCTCTTCCATCTACTCTAAAATTGCCATCCAAGCTTGACTCAAAAACGAGGGGGTGATCACGATCAAAAATTGTGTACAACATTTCCAAACTTCGGAAATGTTCAAGGAATTTCTAAATATTTTCACACATTTCCAAGCATTTCCACACATTTCCATACATTTCCAAGTATTTCCATACATTTCCAAACATTTCCAACCATTTCTTCACATTTCCAAGCATTTCCAAACATTTCCACGCATTTTTTGAAAATACCACAAAGTATTTAGTTGTTCTAGGATGAAATATTCAGATGATTAAATCATTATAGTAGACATCTACTATAGCTCCTTTTATAATTTGATAAGGGATGAGCGATTGGATAAGCATATGAATAATGATGAGAAAATTCATTTATTTGCGAAAATATCAACAAAGTAATAAATCTAAGATAAATAATGAAAAATATTTTTTCGAAACGAAGAAAAATTGCTTTTCTACGCATATTTCGATCAGTCTTTCTAATAACGAATTGGAGTCGTGAAAAAAAACTATTTTTTTCAGCATGAAGTTATGTAATACAAAATTACAGTTACATAAAATAACCTGTATTTTTGTGTCGAAACAAATGTACTAACTCTCAAAAAAATTCCACATTCCTTTAAATTTAAACATCCTGTTTTTGCTCCAGTTCAGTTTGTTCCAGGCCAAACCCACTCTTTACTAATAATTAAATTAAAACAATAAACAAAACAAAGAATGTAAATTTATGGTATAGGGTGATTAAGCGTCATGGTGATGACTCATGGTAGGAGATACCATAGCCCCGTATTATAACTTGATGGTGTATGAATCTAGGTATAAATATACAGGGTGATCCACGGTCGATGGTACTTTAGACGTTCACGGAGAACGGAAAGCAATAATTCATTGAAAATTTTGTTTCTTAGACAAGAACAGATGCTCTAACGAACTAAAATATTTTCAGTACTGCGGTGTTGCCGCTTTTGCCAAAAAGTATTTTAACTACTTTGTTATTTCAAATGGCACACCCTATATATTATTGCACTCTTCTATTCATCGTAGTAACACCATTATTTTGGTATCACTTTCTCATACTTATCTTCAGCGGTTCCTGAGTAATTAAATGATTTCCTCTTTTTTCGCGCAAAACATAGCTTTGGTTAAACATCCATAATTTCATTACTATAAATCTTGGAAAGCTGAAATTTCGTATGCAGAATGCTAAGATTCTATGCAACATGTAAGTGTAATACACTTCTTTTCATACAGGGTCATGAAAAATTCGATGGTTTATTGAGACATACAAAAACGCTTGACATTTTTTTCAAATGGGATGGCCTGTATATTTCAAGAAATACTGAAAGAAAATTGAATTTCCTTTCAAATGGTACATCACATTCCTATACCTAGATTGCAATATTCTGCGTTGAACTGAAATTTTATAGTTGCGCACGTGCGAACCCGTTCATGTTCTTGCTGTTATTTGGTAATATTGCCATGGTGAATGAATAAATTCATCAAAATTTCATCTGATTCATCAACACACCAATTGTCAAATCAGCATAATTTCAATTTTTATCGTATTGAGGTATTTCATTGTTATCTACGATGAATACCTGTTCAGACAATTTGAGATGTAGAAAACATGCGCAACTATAAAATTTCAGTTCAACGCAGAATCTTACAATCTAGGTGTGGGAATGTGATATATCTATTTTCTTTCAGTATTTCTTAAAATATACAGGGCATCCCATTTGAAAAAATGCACTTTAAACCGTTTTTGTATGTCCGGATAAACCATCGAATTTTTAATGACCCTGTATGAAAAGAAGCGTGTTTCGTAACACCTGCATGATGCATAAAATCTAAGCATTCTGCATACGAAATTTCAGCTTTCCAAGATTCATAGTATGGAAGTTATGGATGTTTAAACAAAGCTATGTTTTGCACAAAAAAAAGAGGAAATCATAAAATTACTCAGGAACCACCAAAGATAAGTATGAGGAAATGATACCAAAATAATTGTGTTACTACGATTGATATAAAAGTGCAATAATATACAGGGTGTGCCATTTAAAATAACAAAGTGGGTACTACTTTTTGATATAAGCAGCAACACCGCAACACTAAAAATATTTTGGATCGATAGAGCATCTATACTTGTCCAAGAAACCAAATTTTCAATGAATTATTGCTTTCCGTTCGCCGTAAACGTCTAACGTACCATCGACCGTGGATCACCCTGTATAAATAACGATGAGATTTAGATAATTTATTAACATTGAGAAAAAACAACTAGGTTGAAAAACGAAAACGAAAAATATCTAAAATACATATATAAAATATGTGAAAAAAGATATCAATATACATATATAAAAAAAAATTAAATTAAAACAAACAAAAACTCATTCAACTTAAGAAAAGCTCTGAACATTGGAATACTGACAATGCAGGACAGAAACATGGGGCAACATAACAAAATGTTAATTTGACGCATAGGTTGCTATCCAGAATTTCGCTCATCAAAAATTTCTTTCGGCGTAATTCCCTTTTCAAGGAGGAATTGTATCACGGCATGGTGTTCAAAATTTCTAGAATTTTCGGATTCAGTGATGTTTGTTATTCGGTAAATAATTGAGCTCGAGTGCAAACTTGATTAGTAATTACTTTCACAGTACCACTGAGTGTCGCAACTAGTCACATGAGTCACAAGCTAATTACTCATCGTTAACTACGCTAGGGCGCGAACTTTTCAGCCGCCTCTCGTATATCTAGTTATTACACTTCATATGAGTTGTTAGATCCGTTGGACGAAAACTTCACCAACATCCAACAATTGAATATTCCAACCTCACCTATATTACGCTTTATTGTCCTATTGCGCATGCCGTCGCGCACGCGCAGTTCCAAACATTTCCAAACATTTCTAAACATTTCCAAACATTTCTAAACATTTCTACATATTTCCATACAATTCCACGACATTTCCAAACATTTCTTAACATTTCCAGACATTTCCACACATTTCCAAGCAAGTGTACAACAATTTCCACTCGTGATCACCCCCTCGCTCAAAAATCACACTAGCAGTCGCACCTGTGTCTAATAAGAATTTCAAAACATTCGCTCCATTTCTCATACATACGTAATTTAAACCATTCATACTCAAAATAGTTACATGTTTTTTATTAATTTTGTCTGTTTTCACGAAAAAACAAATCGTTATTTTCTTGGGTTGCGGTTGATGCGTTCGGAGTTTCTGAATGTCCTTGAGTTTCTAGGAAAAAGGACCTTTGATTATAATTATTTCTGAAATATCTAGATCCTCTATTAGAACCACGACCCCTATTGACTCTACCGCGAGAGTTTTGGTGATAATAATTGGTTGGGTTGTTTCTGTTATTGGATGAATTATTATTAATTGCTCGAGGGGGATAATTTCCACGTTGATTGAATTGCCTGGAACCGCGAAAGTTTCTAGTACTGCGTTTGTTTCTAGTTGAATATTGAAATACTTGTTCAGAAGCACCGGCTCTATTAGAAATCTCTTCGTCTTTAGCTCCGCTAATAGCATCTTTTAACGAGGAATAGTTACGTGCTTTAACAATGGTTCTTAGATTCGGATCTCGTAATCCGTTTGCGAAAGCCGTTATTGCTAATTTCTCATTAATTTGGGGAAGACATTTCAGAGCATTTTTATCACCGTCAGCTTGTGATATTGTAAGATTCAACATCATTTCTTCAATTTCTTGACCGAATTCATTTATGGATTTATGTTTCTGTCGTGCCGAGTGTAATGATGCAGAAAGTGCTGATGCAGATTTTTTTGATAATAAATGTTTAGAAATGTCGTTCAGAAGTCCTTGAACACTTTGATAATCAGGATTTAATCGAATTTTGGCTGCTTCGGTTAGTTTAGTTTTTAAAACAAACCTTATGAGGAGTTGCTTACCTGCATCGTTTAATAGAGATTCGTACAATTCGATTGCGTCTATCAATCGGCGAGTGCCATTTTCCGAACCATCCATGCTTGGAATTAAACTAGTTGCAGTTTTTAAATCAAAATTCTCACTCATTGTTGATATTTCTGTTGGAATACCTGTAATTTGACTTGAATTATTGCTACTAGAGCCGTTGGAATGATGTACCAAATTAGACAATTTCAACCTATTTTCTAAAGTAACAAATATATCAGTTTGAAGTCGTTCTATTTTAACAATCAAAAGCTGAAATTTTTCTTTAGCCACTGGTTCTAAATATTTTTCATTGACCTCTTTACGAATTTCCTCAACACTTGTTTTTAAATCCTCTAACTTACTTAAATATCTTTCTGTTGTTCTAGAATCTTTTCTCCTATCGTTATTATCTTTTCCTAAATTGGTATGAAATTTGGAAAATTCGTCATATAAAATTTTTAGACTTTCGAATTTGCTCATTCAAAGAACCTTAATTATACGAGTTTAGGATGTAGTAGGTACATAAATGGATTTAAATTAGAATTAGGTAAAATATAGCTAGCTTACATAACACTTGAACACTTTGTACTCACGCACTTTTTCTTTGTTTTTTACCACACCTTTTTTTTTTTTTTAGATCAGTTCCTGGCTGCGTCTAATTTCTGTTCTAATCTTCTTCTGAATGCGTTTCATTATCCATTGAACCATCAGGTAAATGAATACTCCCACTGAAAGAACTATTGCGATGATGGAACAAACTTCACCCATTGAAAAATTTCCGCTGCCTACCTTCGTAGATTCTCCTCCAGAGTTGCCTGCTTGAGCTATTATTACTTCTTCTTTCGATTGTGATTTTCCCATTTTGGACTTTTATTTCTCTTCTTAATTTCCCTTGATTCGAAATGGCAGGATCGCCATGTAATAAACTGTGTTGTTTGATTAATTTTGACCTCTTGCTCTTATTGGGCATAGATGGAGAACCATCCCAGGAAAATAAAATTAGCCGTGTTACTTGTACTACGTCTATTTCTCGATTCATTGTTCTTCAAGTAAAATCATTCACCTATGCTTTCGATTTACTTATTGACAATTTGTTGTATCATCAGTATGTGGATACACGGAAGACAATGGTGTGAAAAGGGGATTGGACTCTAAGGAATTTCAATATTTTTGTTTGAACAATAACTAAGATTAAAATTGACTGTTTACGTGGAAGCGTGTTAAAAATATTTTTAGCAATCCATTTTATGATGATGAATTCAGATGAGAGAAATTCAGCAATTGCAAATTTTTATTATCAATATTTAACCATCATCACTCATGAACATTAATATTAATCGTAAAACTAGAACAATTACTAACATTTATGCCCTGTGACGTAAGGGAGCTTCGCAACACATTATTAGAATCCTCAGCACCATCAGTACTTGTAGAAACCGGTACAAGTACAATATTGAATGATGATGATCCAAAATCTGTTGACGTTGGGAGAATTTTTTCAGCAATGACATTTCTATATGCAATGAAATGATCAACATAGCCCTCGGCTACCGTCGTAGACTTCCATCCACCATGTTTTTTTATATCCGTAATAGTTGCTCCTGATTCTGCTAGCAATAAAGCGGAGTATCTTCGAAAACAGTGTCCTGTATATTGCTTTGGTTCTGGCAGTTTGGGGAATTCGGCAACAATAGATGGAATTTTCCCAAATGTATCAATACCAACTGGATTGGCAATGCATTTATTATTCATGTATTTCAGGAAAAAACGACGATGTTCGATGACAGAAGGGCACAGTTCTAAAGTACTTATGAAAACAGTCTACATACTTCCCAATAATACTGAAAGAACGACCGACTTTCGTTTTTGTATTTGGAGGTTGTATAACCAATGATTTATTTGTTATTTCGATGTCTTCCACTGATGAATTACACAATTCTTCACGCCGACAGGCTCCAAATAATCCGAAAATAGTTGCAACCTTCACCATCAAGTATTTCTCATCTGGTGCTTCCTTTATAAACTTTTCAACTTGTTCACGAGTGAGAATTTTCAATTTTCTGGGACGATATCCTTACCTTTTCCGTTTTAAATATGCTTTTTCTTTAAAATATTTACTACCATCCACACAAAGTTGATAAACCCCATATTATTTATTTTTCTTCTAAGCATGCCAGAAAAACAGTTCCACTGAAGTTCCCTTCTACATTTTTCAATTTACACCAGGCCAGGAAATTGTTCCAGATTCGCTCTTCAATATCCAGAGGAACAACCAAATCGTCACTTTTTTTGATAATTGGACTCTCGACAAACATATGAAGCAGTTAAAAACCCAAGACGAAAATTTGACAGGAACGAAATTCAAATGACAGCGTCTTTTCTCATTTGTTAGTAATCATAACGTTTGCCATTACCAACGACCTTTTGATTATTTGAATATAAAAATGCATTCTGAAGTTTATTGTCATTGAAATTCGCCATATCAAAATAGGGCAGTTGTGCAAAAACATTGTATGGTATTTGTTCGTGAAATTGTTCAATTCGCTCCGCTCATTTCACAAACTCTTTTACTCACAGAATAAAACGTCACTTTTAACACTCGTATCATAAATAACTATTGATGAAATTAATTTAATCATTTTTCATTCAGGTTGTAGATTAAATGAATGAGTCCTATCATGAAGTGTTTTATTAAACCTGATTCAACACTCATTTGATGATAACAATGAAAATTCAGATATCGATTGCTGTGGGTTTTGTTTCAGGATGATTTGACATTTTTTAACGGAACATCTGAAAAGGAAAGTATATTATCCTGTTTCAATTCTAATGTGAATTTCATTACGGGTCTTAACATATTTCACTCGACGAAATATTTTTTCGAAGATATGGAATAGACACTGACCAGCTGATAAGTTTTAAGATATTCTGAGAAAAGTAGTATATCTAAATTTTCCAAAAAATTATTTTCTTAAGGATCAAATGAAAACCCATGAAACAATTTTATTTTCAGAAAATCTTTCCCACGAAAACAATTTTATAGGTTGTTTTTTCCAGTCCCGAATGATATGAATAAAATGAAGTTGTGAGATCAAAAAAATCTGTATGAGCAATTTCTACTCTGGGCGTCATATAATATTTCATGACTCAGCGTTTCCTAGAACCCCTAAAAAGAGAAACCTACAACTTTTCAATGCCTTTCAAATGCTGTAGGTACCTATCTTGGAAGGAGGGTTGATTTCGAAAAAAGATAATCTGAACTACCTCTGCTAATTTTCATATGAAATACCACTAGACATCCTAATTGCTTTTGTTATATGAAGTTTGTTGCTCGGCAAATTCGTGAATGAAATTTGTATAATTTGTGCCATCATCAAAATTGTTGAAAAGCAACAAAATTGAATGTTACAAGAGACCTGGTTAAATTTCATTGAGTGGTATTCGACATTATCATTTCATGAGGAAATACGTAGAACGGTAATATGGTCACATTTGAGAAAGCCAAGAATCCACAATTCATGAGAAAAACAAAGTTTTGAAAAAATGAATTCTAACTTGCTGATTATTTAAATTAATTTCGAAGTGAAAATTACAATTTTTTTTTTAATTACGAATATTTCGGTATTGTTCCTCCCGATTACACCAGACGGAATAATATCCGAGCGCAGACCCAGGGGGGGGGGGAACTGGCCCCTCCAATTGGCCCGGTCCACCCCCAGAATTTGATTCGAAAAATAAAAACATACCGTAAAACGGGGTAACTTTGAACGATTTTTTCTTTCAAAGTGAACGAAAAATCCCAAAAAATATACATCTTGGGCATCAGTCAGAGCTTGCTGCTGATAAAAAAATTAGATTTCAAAATGATGAATAACCTTTTTTTATAATTTAATTATGGATATTCAAAGTTACCCTATGATCGGGAAAACTTAACGACTATATAAAGAAACCACGCGATTTCGATTCAACCTCCCTGAGAGAGTTTCTTTGAACACCTCAATTTTAAAAATACTTGAAAAAAGTTATGTGGAATAAAAATATGTACATAATATACGAGAAATAATTTTTTTTCGAAATAGTATCAGGCATTCATTATCACGAAAAATTAATCAAAAAACCGAAGTTTCCTGAAAAATGAAGTTGATATAAACTGAATTAAACTAATATTTTGTAATAATAGAAAAAAAGGTATCAGAAAACAATAAATAGGACTGAACTATCTAGTCCCAACTTCTCAGATAGGGGCGAAGATGATTTGCACTGAACAAGAGGGCTCTTTCCTTTTCTGCTTACCTTGGGGTCTTGCCGAGCTATGAATAATTCGTTGATCGGTATAATTTCATCGTCGGGTACCTACTTATTGCCAGGAACACTCATGCGGAGAAATTTTTTTTCTCAATTTATTTCACCGGGAGCTTTCCCTGAGATTTCTGAACGTGAACTGTAAGTGGCATATTTTCCTGCACCATGTTTTTTTTTGTGAGAGCGGAACATTTTCTAAAAGAAAAAACCGAATTAGTTTCAAACCTTGAGCTTCATTGAACACGTTCAAAGTTACCCCGAAAACGATGGCTAAGCACATTGTTCTCTAAAAGTGTAAATAGAACCAAATGTGTTGAATTATTTGAAGTTCCTTCGCTATACTGTTGCCAGGATAAGGTATTGTTGTAGCAGATATATTTTGCGAGCATGTAGTGCAAATACTTACGGTTACAGCAACAAAAGGTTGCAGACCATATCGAATGTGGTAATTTTATGTTCGAAGTAACATGTCAGGATTGCTAACTCTCTGAACTTATTTTCATGTAAATGCTGTCGTGCCATTTTTGAATGTGTTACGAATTGAGTAGTGAAAACCAGATATCGCTAAAGCTAATGGTTTTTTCACCATAAGTCGATATAACAAAATAAATTTTTTGTTCAAAGTTTCCCCGTGGTTCAAAGTTACCTAATTTTACCGGTAAATATTTCATCAAATGGCACCAGTACTTTTGACTTTTGAAAATTTTTTCTACTCGTGAAAGCCTCAAAAGGACATATTTCCAATGAAAAACCTTTAAAATATCAATTTTCTGACGAAATTTTTTGTCATTGTATACACCCTCTATATCCTTCATTTAATGGGCAACATCAATACCTAATGTATTTTGTGAGAACTGTTCTTTTTTCTCATTATGTTATTTGTTGTGCATTTTTTTATATATCATAACCTTTCGTCCATTTCCTTGTTTTTTTCCTTTTTTCAAATTATGAAATAGTATGGCTCCCCTAACAATAAAACTGCTGAGGAATTCTCGAAGTTTATTGCTAGTATGAATCATGAATAACAACCTACCGTTCATTCCAATTCCATAAAAGGTAATAAAATAATTTTTTTTTTCAGATCATTCTAACTGGTGAATATGGTGGAGTCTCTGTTGTTTACTCCCAATGTAAGTACACGTATTTTTTGTTTATTTCATAATGGTTTTACACTTTCGCTGCGGAATAACAAAATAATGCAATCTTCAATAAAATAAAGAAAAATCGTCAATCATCGGAAAAATAACTAAACTTGAGAGATAGTGCAGCATAAATCTAGCACAACAAAAACTTTCTCGAATAATCTTTACCAATTTCTTCTTCCTTGGTGAAGCGTTACTTCTTCTTCTTCTCAAGGTACCATCTCCATCTCCATTCAATGAAGGTTGGACACAATCTCGACAAGAAAATGTTACTAATGTATAAAGTTTCTTTGTTTCTGAAAATTCTGCGATCTTGTTTAGGTGTCTGATCCAACTATATGTTATGAGAGAATATCTCTGCAAATAAAAACAAAGTGAACTTCAATTTTGATATTCTAACAGAAAGAACGTCAACTGAATCAATTATTTATAGTAAACATTTTGAACATACCTGATGCAACGACATTTGGGCTATCTGAGTGGACTAGCACATCATCACTACTTTCAGATATAATAAATCTGCTTTCTTCGCATTTTTCTGGCATTACAGAAGTCGAAAGAAGTGTTTTATTGGAGAACTTCATTGGAACTTGAAAATGCATCTGTGAGTAGTCTATGATTTGTATCTATATGATATGACTCTGGAGTAAAATGGTTAAAGCATATTCTATAATTTCGGAGATGTTCTTCCAATTTCATTCCTAGTTTCTCTTGTACATTTTTTGTTCTGGAAAAATAAAAAACAGGATTGTATTCAAAGGTCATTCCTTTATATAAATATTGCCATATCACTTATATATATATATATATATATATATATATATATATATATATATATATATATATATATATTAGCTGAAAAACGATGCATTTTTGATACTTCATCTTCACCAGCTCCACAGATGAAGCATTTACCTAATCATATTTGAAAAATATTTTAAAATACACAAACACTCACAAACTTCAAATTTCAAACAGTTTATCACTCAGTTGAATCACGTGATGCTATAGCAACACGGAATATATTCCGTGTTGCCACAATAGTTTAAATTCACTTGGACTGATGAAGATAGAATTGCACTTTCGCAATAGAAGAAAAAAGTTAGAGCTTATTCATTTTCAGCCAATGGCAGTATATACACTCCTCGTCAATAAATTCCGGACAAGCAAAATTTTTGTCAAATTCAACACCCTGTATCTTTTTTCGGGGTTCTTTGATTTTGTTGAAATTTTCACCGTGTATAGTATTGGGTCTTGTTATATTCACCTGAAATTTACTTTGCGAAAATACTTGTAGTTCATCCGTTATACCGGGTGAAACGAAACCTTGTTTTATACCCTTCATTTCTAAACACCCTGTGATGAATTTGAGGCGGAAAATTTGATATCATTCAGTTTCAATTTGAAGTTTGACCCTTTCTTAACGAAATGTTTTTTGGTTTACGTCAGTATCTGCTTTAAAAAAAAGATACACATTTTCAAAGAAAGTGTTGTACTTCTTCAATTTTTATAACAATTTAAAACATTACAATACCTTATCGACTAGTAAACATAAACAAACATCTGAAAATTAATAGCATGTATTTCCACCTCGCTTTCTCATCACTTCTACCATACTTTCAATGCATTTCCGAATTGCTTCTGGGGGAATATTTTCCAGTTCTTCAAGAAGGGCTGTTCGTAAATCGGGCAAGGTGTTGGGCTGCCGATTTCGAACATGTCTACCTAGCATATCCCATACATGTTCAATTGGATTTAACCGACGTTTCAGCAAGCATTCGCCTGCCGTTATCAGGGTATGGTTGGTCCTGAGAAGGACCGGTCTTTGCCAAACTTGTTCCTTCTGGGAATTCAAACGCGAGCTGTCAGAGGTGTAAACTCCGAAACTCAAGCCACTCTGACTACCAGTCTACTGAAGTAGAGAATTCTCATTTAATTCGAGTTGTTTTGACACTTGGTCATAAACGTCGGTAAATACCAACAATATGGATAATGGAAATAGCCCAAATAATGTACCAACAGAAGATCTCTCAGCCTGGGAATTGGAAATGGTATTCATTTCGATGATTACCATTTTGAATTCATCTCTGTTTCAAAGATATTCTCTGTGTGCGATGTAATCTTAAAAATGTAATAATCATGACATTAAGAGAGTCTTCCGGGCTTATTGGCCGTGATCTTTTAGGAATTATTTCACCTAACGTTTCACCCACAACTGCGGTAGGCATCTTCAGAGGATTCTTGGTCTGAGGTTGTAACTAGACCGCTGAATTTCCGAAAGTGATGCTGGATTCGATCCGTTGGCCCAACTCATACCCTGATCATTGGCGGGAGAAGGTAGTGGGTTTACGCGCGCGATGTTGATTGTTCCATCGCTCCCACTTCGTATTGGCTTGATTTTGGTCTTTTCCAACACCGGCAACCATGCGCTATGTACCAAAGGAGTTTCTTCCCTTCGGTTCATATTGTTCTTATGTTTATATATCTCAATGGCTTCCATGTTCATCCTAGGATAGAAACTTTCGATGTTCGAAATAGCCTCTGCCTTTGAGAAAACAATATGGTGTCCATCTGTCAGAGCATGTTCCGCTAGTGCGGATTTTCTGTCTGACTGAGTCGACAGCATCGTTCATGCTCCTTAATTCTCGTATTGATACTTCGCTTCGTTGTACTAATGTAGACTTTGCCGCAGTCACAAGGTATCCGGTAAATACCGGGTTGAGAGAGTGGGTCGACTTTATCTTTGGTTGTTCTGATCATTTGGCCAAGTTTTTGAGTTGGCTTATAGACAGTCTCTATATTGTGCCTCTTTAGTATTCTACCAATTCTATCGGTGACCTTGGGGATATATGGTAAGTTAGCTCTTCCATTGGAGGCGAGTTGTGATGTGTTATCATCACGTGTGGAAAGTTTTTGTCTTATCGCCCTCTGAATTTCCTTAGCATTATATCCGTTAGCGACGAATGCATGCTGTAGATGTTCAAGTTCATCCTCCAGAAATTCTGGCTCGCACAATCGTCGGGCTCTGTCTACGAGTGTTTTTATAACTCCTCGTTTCTGTTGAGGATGATGATTGGACTGCTTGTGTAGCTATCTGTCAGTGTGGATTGGTTTTCTATAAACACTGTGTCCTAGCTTCCCATTAGGCTTTCTAGAAACCAAGAGGTCTAGAAAGGGTACAGCACCATCCTTTTCAATTTCCATAGTGAATTGAATATTTGGGTGCCTACTGTTAAGATGGGATAGGAAAGCATCCAATTCTTCAAGTCCATGACTCCAAACGACCAAAGTATCATCCACATAACGTAGCCTTGTGGATGGTTTCTTTGTTGCCGCTTCAATTGCACTTTGTTCGGATTTCTCCATGAAGAAATTTGCAATTGCAGGACTGAAAATAGCTGGATGATAGGCAAAGGTCGAAGAGCTTTGTTATGTCATTCGGGAATAACTCAGACACGTAGTTGAGCGTTTCCCTGATGGGAAGTGTGGACAAAGACACAACATCAAAACTAACGAGTCATGTTCTTTTATCACAGATAACAGTCTGGTTTACTCCTTCGACCCAGAAAGCAGCAAACTACGTCTCAGCAAGAAGCTCAAAAGGGGCCGGCAGATACAACAACCTCGGAAGAAGCCAGAAAACAAGTTCATACCAAAAATCGACCCCAACAAATGCCAAGGAGACAGCTTTTGCGAGGAAGCCGACTATTACCCGTACCAAGAAGTGGACGAGCAACTTGCCCAAGCCGGGGAGGCCGAGTACAAGTACATTTTCGGCGTGGACGACATCAAGTTGAGCACCAAAATGGACAATCCTATGGACAGGGTAGACCTCGGGGGGGCCAGTGAAGGGTTTACCGTGCACGCCATCTGTGAGACCACGACGAAGCTCATATTCCCGAGGATCGCGAAGAACAAGGACAACGAGTGGAAGTATGTGGTTAATCAAGGGGTGGGCAAAGTGCAGGGGATTGCCATCGAATGGTGTAAAGAGTGAGTATTCTTTTTCTTCGTATCGAGGACTGAGTTCTGAAGTATGTTTCGATAAGATTGAAAGAATTTAGTAGCATGTGATGATGAACATGTTGTTTTATTCCTTACATTACAATTAAGGGAGAGTACAACACTTGAATCACGACGAAAACTACACTATTTCAGCATACAGTCTCAAAATTCTTCAGTTTTTGAATGATTGTACGTCTTGATGTGCTCTCGGTGAATCCTTAGAATTTCCCTAGTGGGTAATACCTATTTTCATAGAAAAATCCGGTAATTTCATGATATCTTTACGAATGCAATTGAATGTTTCATTTATGGGTATGCTAAAAGAATATACAGGGTGTTTCCAAATTCGACGTGAACCTTGGAGGACGTGATAGTATGACTCATTCGCAGTCGTTTGAGCCATATATAGTAATATCCAAAAATCAACAGTTTCCGAGATATTTGAGTTCTTGGGTTTTTTGCAAAAATTCTCACCTTACTTCATTTTTCGTAAATTTTTTCCACGTTGAACAAGTTTGATTATGATTTTGGACTATTTTCAACAAAAAAGGATATAATACGTATGGAGAAAGCAAAACTATGATGTATTAGATGTTGTAAGAGAATTAGTTTGATTCGAAAGTTGGTATATGAAGAAAAGGAAAATAAATTTCTAATATCAATTCGCCTGCAACTTTCGAATTCCACAATTTATGTATGAGAAAATTGTTTTGAAAACTTGCCAAATCCTGTCTTCATTACCTAAAAAACATTTCGTTACAATGCAGTCACTAGTTTCGTTTCAGCAGATTTTTTCATGAATAATCTTTTGAACGTCCAACATAGAAAACAGTGAATGTGTATTCAAAAAGGGATCAAGATCCCAAGTATAATAATTATAGACTGACATATCGATTTGTCAATTAGATAATATTAAAAAACCTTTCGAATTGTTGATAACAATATTCTTCTTCCTACAAAGTATTTGCACCATTTTCTATTCAATATGTCTACATTTACTAATGTTGAATATGCAGATATTCTTTTCGTGTATGGATACAGCAATGGTAATGCTTCCGAGGCACACAGAAAATACTCACGTAGATTCCCTAACAGGCGTATTCCTCACGTGGGTGTGTTTTCAGCAACCTACCGCAGAATTGCAGAAACAGGTTCTGTGCAAAAAGCTAAAAACGCTGGTGCTCCAGGACATCGAAACTCTGTAGATGAAGCCATACTACACGCAGTAGAAGATGATCCTACTATAAGTACACGTCAGACTGCCAGTGATCTTGGAATATCTAACAAGAAAGTATGGTCGGTGCTGAAGAAAAACCGTTTGCACCCCTATCATTACACTCCAGTACAAGGATTAGAAGATGGTGACTATGTAAGAAGACTACAATTTTGCAGATTTATCGTAGGAGCTGACCGAGAGTATGCTAGATTTTTATCTAGGATCCTATGGACAGACGAAACTAGATTTACTAGGGAAGGGGTGACTAATTTTCACAACCTACATTATTGGTCGAAAGTAAATCTGCAATTGAAAAGGGAAACTTCATTCCAAAGGAAATTTAGCGTCAATGTGTGGATGGGAGCAATAGCTAATCGTTTGATAGGTCCTTACTATCTACCTGATAATTTGAACGGAGAAAATTATGAAGAATTTCTGAGAACGAATATGGACAGTTTTATTGACGATGTTCCCTTGATTAACAGACGTGAAATCATTTTTCAACAGGATGGGTGTCCCGCACACTATAGTATAAACGTTCGTACGTTTTTGAACGAATTGTTTCCTAATCGGTGGATAGGTAGGGGAGGACCTATTTCGTGGCCAGCTAGAAGTCCGGATCTGACACCGTTAGATTTTCATGTTTGGGGGAGTTTGAAAGAAATAGTTTATTAAAAAGAAATACATACACGTGCCGAACTTGTAGGGAGAATAAACGAAGCAGCGAGAAGATTGAGACTAAATTTCAGGCGGAAAGTAACAACTAAAGAAATAAGGAAGAGGGCACGTGCTTGTATTTCGAACATAAGTTGTGAAAACTTTTTCTGTTGAAATTTTGAGATTGATTGCAATAAATAAATATTGAATTCCTTACTTTTCTGTCTTTGCTTCTATCCCCTTTCAAATCAGAATCTGCTGTAACGAAACTAGTGACTGAATTCTAACGAAAACTTTTTCAGGGAATAAAGAAGAAAATGGGCAAGTTTTTAAAATAATTTTTCCATGTATAAATTGTGGAATACGAAAGTTGTAGCCAAAATGGTATGGGAAATTGACTATTCTTTTCTTCATTTACCAACTTTAAAATCATACTAATTGTTTCTCAACAACTATTTCAGCTCAGTTTTGCTTTTTAAATACATATCATATCCTTCTTTGTTCGAAATAATCAGAAATCATAATCAAACTTGTTCAACGTAGAAAAAAATTGACGAAAAATGAAGAAGGGTGAGAATTTTTTCAAAAAACACAAGAACTCAAATATCTCGGAAACTGTTGATTTTTGGATATCACTATATATGGCTCAAACGACTGCAAATGAGTCATACTATCATGTCCTCCAAGGTTCACGTCGAATTTGGAAACACCCTGTATAATCCCCGTCAATAAATTCCGGACAGGCAAAATTTTTGTCAAATTCAACACCCTGTATCTTTTTTCGTGGTTCTCCGATTTTGTTGAAATTTTCACCAGGTATAGTATTGGGTCTTGTTATATAAACCTGAAATTTATTTTGCGAAAATACCTGTAGTTCATCCGTTATACAGGCCGAAACAAAATCTTGTTTTATACCCTTCATTTCTAAACACCCTGTGGTGAATTTGAGGCGGAAAATTTGATATGATTCAGTTTTAATTTGAAGTGTGACCCTTTCTTAACAAAATGTGCTTTGATTTACGTCAGTATCTGCTTTTAAAAAAAGGTACAAATTTTTACAGAAAGTGTTGCACTTTTTCAATTTTTATAACATTTCAAAACATTACAATATCTTATCGACTAGCAAACATGAACAAAAATATGAAAATTAATAACGTGTATTTTCACCTCGCTTTCTCATCACTTTTACCATACAACGTGGCATACTTTCAATGCAGTTCCGAATTTCTTTTGGGGGAATTTCTCCCCAACAATTTCTGTTAATGCAGGACAATGCTAGGCCTCACGTTGTCACAACCCGCGGGTTGTGACAGAATACTTAGAAGAGGCGAACATTCAACGATTGGTGTGGCCAGCCAGAGTCCGGATTTGAATCCAATTGAACATGTATAGGATATGCTAGCTAGACATGTTCGAAATCGGCAGCCTAACACCTTGCTCGAATTACGAACAGCCCCTCTTAACGAACGGGAAAATATTCCCCCAGAAGCAATTCGGAAATGCATTGAAAGTATGCCACGTCGTATGGTAGAAGTGATGAGAAAGCGACGTGGAAATACACGTTATTAATTTTCAGATGTTTGTTTATGTTTACTAGTCGATGAGGTATTGTAATGTTTTAAATTGTTATAAAAATTGAAAAAATGCAACATTTTCTTTGAAAATGTGTATTTTTTTTTTAAATCAGCCTGAATGTATGGGGTAGTATCCGTCAAATCCGGTTGTTCTGATTTTCTGCAGACTTGTCCATGATGTTGGCCTTATGAATAACCCAAGTTTGTGACCTCGAGCGTTGAACGCACTTCGTCAAAAATCGAAAAACGTGAACAAAATTTGGCTAATATCACCCTGGATAACTGGTTTTCGAAAGAACTTCTTCGAGGCGATTTCAAAGAAGACTAAATTTCCTACAATATGATATCCGAACTGTCTCTGTACACGTAATGGTTTTTCATACAAAGTTTATAATTTTTGTCGAATTTCACAATTTTTTGCAATTATGTCGTTTTTACCCTGATTATACCATCGAAACCCTGTACTTTTATGATATGATGTTAAAGAAGTAAATGGGGACTGTTCAAGATGATGTTTAAGCTAAGCAGCGTGAAAAAAGATAAGTACACCCAAAGCTAATGGTTTTTTTTTTCAAAAAATAACTAGCTAACCCGGCAGACTTCGAACTGCCAAAATCGATTAAATATCAAAAAATGTTCACTCTTTACCTCTTAAATAAAGAGAATTCTTTTGATGTATGAATAACATTTTACATACTTATTTCAATGAAATTGAATTTTTTGTATATTTTGTCGTTTTTTGTAATCCACCTAATGTATTTCCTTCTTAGATAAAGACCAATGGTAAGTACAACTTTATTCATCTCTAAGGTGAAAAAAAGTTATCCGGGTCAGCTATCTTATCTAATTGCCAATTGCCACAATTGGTCCCACCACCAGATCGCCTACGCTCTTCAGTTTCTGGGATAGGAAATGATTCTGAACACTTCTTGGCCAACATTATACCATAATAGTTTATTATAATATTAAGGTTGCTTTTTTATTTATCGATTGAGGCAGTACGAAGTCTGCCGGGTTAGCTAGTTTCACAATACATGTCCACACAATACTGCTGCAACAATCGACTAAATCTCAGCAAATAGTTATTAGTCCACTGCATTTAGGTCGAAATAGGCCCAAACTTCGGACCAATTCATACAAAAGCAAATGAAGGTTTTTCAGGTAGGTCTCGATGTCCCAAATGATATCCCAAAAGTCCCCTAGGCGGGAGTGACCGCATAACATTTGGCAACGCTGTGAAGGGCTAAAATCCCGCCCCAATGTGAATTTTCTTGAATATCTCGGTCCCTATCGAACTTACGACAAAAAACACATCGAAGCAAAAAGAAAGCTGATAAAATTGCCTATAAAAAAGGTTCTGGATCGGTTTTTGATATAACCAACGGTTTCGTCACAATTTTGCCTTCAATTTGAACGTATGTGATAGTCTCGATAATTGAGGTACTCTATTCCACACCACCTTTGAGGATGACTATAGGGCGCGTTTTTCTCAAAGTGGTATACCCTAATAGGCCTAATCCACGACTTTTTTGTTTTCTGGAAAGGTGTTCGAACGCTAATTTTCTTCTCCTTCGTCTCCTTCTTCTATGAATGCATGTATATTTTCTTCGATGACATCCGTGGAGTCAATCCGAGAGTTTTGAATTCCTGCTTCGGTCACATTTCATTTTTCTGAGGAATCTTCAAATGGTTCGGCATTGTGGCAGAATTTTCCATGGCAATTGCCACAAACCGGTGAGCAAAGAAGTCCCAAACTTCGATGGCCACACATTGGTCCACAACCTTTCGCACAGTTGCAAAATATCATTTTTGAAAGACAATCAGGCGCAGGAAGTTGGGATGTAATTTTTTGTTACAATATATTGTCTTTTAACATCCATCCCCACTCCTCAGGATTCAAATTGTTACCAAGCTTCTCCGGAACGTGTTGAGTTTGTAGCGTATGTGCCACCGGACGATTCCGCAACAGTTCCACAACTGTTACGTTCGGTGAATGCAGGCATTGTTGTACTTGATAGTACACTGTGAACACATGTTCACAGATGTTATTGTGCTGCGTCAAGAGTTGGAGGTAAAAGCTTCAGTCTCACTGGTCTGCTTCTGCTAACAGCTTCAATCAAGCAAGAATACCGGTAGTTGTTGATGGAGAGTTCTTTAATGGGGGCAACATAGATTGAGAGGAAAAACTTCATTCCGCTTAAAGGTTATGTGCAGTATTATTTTTGTGGAAGATTTCAGCTGCTTTTTTCAAGTCCTGCTGTTCCTTAACCATTTTCCAAGCTGCGGTCTTTATTTTATTGAACAGAGCAGATGTTGTGCCGCTTGGTGGGTAGAAACTAGTTTCGCAAATTTCAGTTCGTATGTTATGGTGCAAAATTTCTGCAGAAGTACCGATAATTCTGCCCAGAATCTTTCCTATTGTACCAAGCTTGATTCAAGATATCCTGTTTTCCTTTGAGGTGATAACAATACGGTCTCCATACTTCCCTTCGAGTTTTCTCTTAATTGTCTTGTCATCAGGTATGTATTCTGTCAGTACTGCTTTGAATCCAGTCAATTTAAACTGAGAGTCTTCATGATTTTCAATGAAAGAAAAAATGTCCTTCATTGCGTTGAGAACTTTTTCATACGCAGGTTGACCAACCTTCATTTTCTCGGAGACTGGCAAGTTGAATTTGTTGAAACAAATTTGATGATATTTAGCTTCAGCTGCAACTATATCAGTGACAAACGTTTCACGTTTTTCAACACATTTTGCCTAATCATCTCCGGCAAGTGCTATAATATTTTCTTTGAAAAAGAGGGTTGAAACATGACAAATTATTTAACGCTTGTCCTGTTTTGCTATTTTCTCTTTCTCCTCGTCAGCCTCGTTGCCGCATCAATGAATACCGGTATTCTTACTTGATAAGAGCTGTGAGCAGAAGCAGACCGGTGAGATTGAATCTTTTACCTTCAACCCTTGACGCAGCACAACAACATCTGTGAACATCTGTTTCGGGTGTAGTATCAAGTTCAACAATGGCTTTGTAACAATTTGAATCCTGAGGAATGGCGATGGATGTTGCTCACCGGTTTGTGGCAATTGCCATGAAAAATCCTGCCACAATGCCGAACCATTTAAAGATTCCTCAGAAAAATGAAATGTGGCCGATTCAGGAATCCAAAACTCTGAGATTGGCTCCACGAATGGCATCAAAGAAAATATACATGCATTCATAGAAGGAGAAGATAATTAGCGTTTCCAAAAAACCTTTCCAAAAAACAAAGAATTCGTGGATTAGGCCTATTAGGGGATACCACTTTGAGAAAAACGCGCCCTGTAGTCATCCTCAAAGGTGGTGTGGAATAGAGTATTTCCATTATCCAGAATATCACATACGTTCAAATTGAAGGCAAGAATGTGACGAAACCGTTGGTTATATCAAAAACCGACCCAGAACCTTTTTTCTAGGAAATTTCATCAGCTTTCTTTTTGCTCTGATGTATTTTTGTCGTAAGTTCGATAGGGACCGAGATATTCACGAAAATTCACATTGCGGCAGGATTTTAGCCCTTTACAGCGTTGCCAAATGTTATGCGGTCACTCCCGCCTAGGGGACTTTTGGGATATCATTTGGGACACCGAGACCTACCCGAAAAACCTTCATTTGCTTTTGTATGAATTGGTCCGAAGCAAAAGTCTAATTTCAGTGGACTATATCAGCATTTTGACGAACCATTAAACGAAATGAATAATAATTCATCGAGCTCACTTTCTTGATGTTTTCTTGGCCTAAAATCAAATAATCCAAAATTGTATAGAGTAGACATTTTAAATTTTAATAGAGGTACTCAACATTCAATGGATTTATCATCTTGTTATTGAAGTTATATCCATCATCACCTCTCCAAAACATTAGCGGGTATTGTAGAGCATCATATGAACGGTGTGTTTCATATATTCTGTAATGAAGCTCGGTTTCTTAGTTAATTAAGTAACCGATTTTCATTTAAACATATTTCATCAATTTTCTGGTTCCGGAATTATTTTGGAATGTGTGGAAGAAGGCCGTTTATTCCTGTTAATGTTTTTTTTTCATTTTTTTCTACATATTAGAAAAACATCCGGTAGTACAAGATCGGTCCCGAGAACGGCATTTTCTCACATATGGTCTAGTTTGAAAACGCATTATTGGAGTCGAAAATTCCAGAAGTTTTCGACGACGCAGGTACACTGTGCCTCCCCTCCCCCGAGGTTATAAAAGACGGGGTTCTCTTCAGCCAGAATTAATTCCGTTTAAATTCCGTTTTTGAATTAGCGTGCGAACTACGAGTTTTGAGTTGAGATTAGAATTCCGTTTGAATTTGAGTTTAATTCCGTTTGAATTTGAGTTTTGCGATTGCGTTTGAATTAGAGTGCATTTTGAATTCTTTCTTTGAATTTTCGAATAACCGTAAGTAAACCAAAAAGACCGATATTTGACTGGCCCGGTTGTGTAAAACCGCATATCGCCGTTGTCTCGTTAAACACCACGAGTAGACGGACGAGTTTTACCTACCTCAAAATAAAAGGAGGCGAAATATTTGAACCGACGAACACTAAGTTCTGACTAGTCTGTGGTTCTGACCGTTCAACTTGGCCATTCAATTCTCGGATTAATAAGTACATATTAATTCTGGCTAGTTCTGATCGGGAAAGCGTTTTCAACCGTGTAAGGTGCTCACATTCAGACCTGTTGTATAACTTGTATTTATAATAGATACTTTGTTTTTTTTTATCTGTGTCATAAACTCTTAATATCACTGGTTTTATATTTTACCTTTCTCCCGGCATTTCCCGATTAGGAAAGTCATAGTTTTCCCCTTCTGGGAAACCGAAATATATTAACAGAGACTTTACTCTTGACTAGCAATTATCGCTAACATCCTAGATAAACTCGAATCCTGTCTTCGACTAGAGACTACCCAGGTAGGTTTGCTATTTTCCCCTATTAAGCCGTTTCAGTAAGAAAAATAGCTGGCGCCCAAGCAACCCCCTTTTCCGAGAGAAACTCAGCAGAAAATATGGTGGCCAGACATAATAATTGGAAGAATTGATAAATGGCGGCGGCACCGTTACAAAATGGCGACTAACCACGTTACAATTCGTTGCAATTCTCCAGTATTGCGACGCGTAAGGACAATATCACGCGTTTCTAAAATTCACCTACAATCACAATTGCCACTTCGTCTATTGTAGGGGCGTTGAATTGGCGTCATGTGCTCCAACAGTTCGTTTATCTGCTCTAATCACAACCTTGCGATTGTCACTTGGCATACGTTCCAAAGCAGTTTTAAACAATCGAACCAATGCGTGATGTTCATGAAGTGGTTGCTGCAGATGTTGAATAATTATTCTTCTCACATCTGCATTAATTGATTGACGTTGATCATCTATATTGCCTATATTAAAAATTTGGAGGAATTTATGATGTGTTCAAGTCGCAAATATCGCAAGTATCGCAAATATAAAACGTGCGCATTTATAAAATTTCATCTCAACGCAGAATCTTACAATCTAGGTATAGGATAAGATATACCATTTGAAAGGAAATTAAATTCTCTTTCAGTAATTTTCAAAATGTACCTGGCCTTCCATTTAAAATAATGCACTTTCAACCTTTTTTGTATGCCTCGAAAAACTATCTAATTTTGAATGACTCTGTATAATGAGAGGCGTATTTCGTAACACGTACATGATGCATAGGATCTTGGTATTCTGCATACGAAACTTCAACTTCCTAATATTTGTAGTATGACAGTTATGGATGTTTAACCAAAGCTAGGTTTTGCACAAATTGTTGTTCTTGTCCAATATATTCAATGAATACCATCGACCACGGATCACCCTGTATAATCTACACAAACGGTTCTTTTTCGAATCCAATTTTCACATGGAAATAACTCTTCTGATACCCTTGTGTATATTACACGAGAAATAAACATTATTTAGAATTCTTCTGTCCCTCTTTCAGTCTATAATATATAAAAAAAAAATTTTTTTCAGATTGGGAGCAGAATGCACCTACACGATATCCACGAATAGTTACCTAATACCAACATGTGGCCAAAAATATTCATATCGTCGTTTGCTGTCACTCTCGCACCAAGGGGAACTAGAATCAGACATTTTTGAGTTTCCTGTTGCTTGTATGTGCTACTTGAGGTCTTATCCCTTCAAATGAAAGCTGGCGTCCATCCTTGAACGGTCATCAAGGAGGACGAAGATCAAAGCAACATATCATAAGGAACAAAACCTTTCCAGATATCCCTTCCTAACAAAGAAAGTTCACAAAACAAAATGGCCACAAAACAAAATGGCTACAGATGCAGTAGTAAAAACAATTCAATGTTGGAGTATTTCAAATGGACAAGCTAGTCTTGATGAAAACAAACAGATTCGACTTGTAAATATGTAAATAATGTAAAAACTAAAAAAATAACATTCAGAAAGTACTTAATAATTCTCTTTCTCAATAATTGAACTTATATTGAATCCGAATAGTAACTTCTTTCATTCGAATTTTCATTGATTTTTTTCTTTCTTCAGCAGGAAGACATAGGTTTCTTCTACAGATTCATCAGAACATTCATAAACATGTCTGCTAATATTTCTGGTCGTTCAAATCTTCCATTTTTCTTGAAAAAGCTGAAATTCCACCAACTCTGAATTAATTTATAGGGAAATTCTTCATCAATACCATTACCAATGAGTATCAAAATAAATATTATACTTCAGTAGACTTTTTTGAGCTTAATATAATAAACTAACTACTAGTTTGTGAAATAACGTTATAGATATCATTCTTGAAAAGACGTAGATCAGATAGATGACAAAATTTTGTCCAATATCGGAGACTCGTTCTTTTATTCCCAAATTATTAATTATTTTGTTCGAAGGAATGTTCATGATTAACCCCATAATATGTGAAAAAAGTGAGAAAATTCTTCATCCATGAACACATCCTGCTAAGCAACAAAAAATCCATACTTTTCTCGCTCCAAAAGTGAGTTGTGCCTTGAAAAAAAAACTTTCAACCCTCAGGGGTTACTTACTCCTAACCCACTCTGTATAATATAAATGTATATTGAGATAAAAATAATAAGAAAGATATATTAGGCTATATATTTGAAAAAGAAAGAAAGGATGTTTCTTGTATTTTTTTGTATTTATTGTAAATATGTGAATAATAATGTAAAAACTACATATAGAATAACATTATGATTTTAGGGCAGCATCTATCAGTGAATTGTTTGTAGCATTGAATGAAGCTGATTGTTTAAGAATTATATTGATTTGTGTAAAAAGTATTTAATATAGAAATAAATTTATGGAAATTGCAATTTCAAAGCAATAGTAGATCAGTCGAAGAAAAAATATATCACATAGGCACAGACGAGTTCATCAAAACACACATTAAAATTGTTTTTGTATTTGTAGATTGCATACTACACTCGTAATACTATATTTGTAATAAAAGGAAAGTGATATTAAAAATTTCAACTTGGACGAGTAAGTCTATTTTATTTTGAACAGAAAAGCTCAAATAGGTCGAAATTGACAATTTTTTCTTTCTGTTTTTCGATGTATTATATAAACTATTCGTACCTTGGTAACAATGTATGGAAAAATTTGATATTCTGATTTCTAAGGATGTTGAATTCAGCAGATTAAATTTTTTTTATTTCACTGTTCTGAGTATGTGTACCGCCCCTACACCCCTTATAAAATCCTTTAACTTAATCATCCTGAAACTAACAAACTCAGTTTTACTGACTGAAAATTAATTAATTTTTTGTGAACTACTGTTGTACTGAATTTCTATATTCTAGATTCTAGAATATTCTGCTCTACAAGAGTAAGGGATATCGTATTCAATCGTTTTGAAAAGTATGTAATCTTCGAAAAAATCGCTGTAAAATCATTTAAAACTCAATAACAACTTGAATCGATTCAATAAAAAACAGTATAAGACATTTCGTCAATCTGGTCGCCTTTTTTCTGAAGTTTGCTACTTTGCATATGGTTCATGAAAGTTCTTATTTTGAAATAGGGTCAGTTTATCAACGGCTTCGATTTGAAACAAGTTTTCTGAATAAGCCAACACGTAAATTAACAAACACTGAGGCTAATAGGGCTATCGGAATGCTACAGAGTGAACCAACTCAGGTTGTTGTAGCGGAAAGGCTCCAAGTCAGCCAAAGTGTGATATCTCGACTTCGGAATATGTTCAGGGAGACAGGTTCCGTGTTGAAAAGACCAAGGCTTGGTGGTCGACAAAAACAACACCAGCTCAGGTTCGTTTCATCAGTTTCGGAGAGAAGAAAGCCTACATCTACGTGTAGAATGCTACGAAATACTCTTCAAAATGCAGATGGGGTCCAAGTTTCTATCGAAACCATCAGACGACGTTTGAGAGAGGTGAATCTAGGTTCTAGACGTCCATCAAGAGGAGTTTCATTAACACGTGACCATTATACAAAGACTGCAATGGGCAAGGCAACATATCAATTGGAACGATCAATGGCGTAGTGTCCTTTTCACTGATGAAGTCAGATATGGACGATTTTCAGATTCTCGAAAAATAAGGATATGGACAATCCCACGCATACCCCGTAATCGTCGCTGTGTCCAAGAAGTCCATCCATTCCGAAGGGGTAGTGTTATGGTATGGGCCGGGATATGTTTCAACGGGCGCACAGATCTACACATTTTTCCTGGGAATATGACCGCCTTACACTATAGGGAGCATGTCATTGCCAATGTTTTGCCAAATTTTCACGCTGCTATTGGTGAAACTTTTCAATTTCTAAACGATAAGGCTAGACCGCACCGTGCAGCCATAGTTGAGAATGCGTGCGAGGATCTTGGTATTCCACATTTACCAATACCTCCGCACTCACCGAATTTGAATTTCATAGGACATGCATGGGATATGCTCCAAAAAGATTAGATAATCATCAACCTATCCCCGAATCCTTAAATTCTCTGAGAGAGCTTCTGCCCCGTTTATGGAACCAAATTCCTCAAGAAATGTTCAACAACTTCGAGTGTAGTATGCAAAGAAGATGTCAAGCTGATATTGATGCCCGTGGAGGCCATAATTTGTATTGATAGTCTTAAAATGCTTGAATTCTCTCGGAATGAAATTTCGTAATTCTACTCGATTTTTCTTAACTATCCTGTATACGCTGCAGACCTACAGGCTGAAATTAATTTCAGTTCCTTCAACTTGAAATCATATCAATATGAATTTTCAGCACAAAATCTCATTTGAATTTTTTTTTTTTGCAATTTAAGTCAATATCCCTGACTCATGTGGAGTAGTTTATTATAATAAATAAATATAATAATAATAATAATTTATTCATTCCATTGAGACACTTCACAGTGTATAGGACATGTCAGACTTAAAACTAAGCAACTAAGGTGTCGCAGAAATATTCTTCTAGAGAGTAAAAGCCTTTTTTTAAAAGAAATTTCTTGATTTCTTTCTTGAATGTTTTGAGATTCAATTGTTTCATAGTAGATGGTAGATGATTATATAATTTCATACTTTTGTATGAGGGATTACATTCGAATCTGTGAGTTCTATGTTTCGGAAAAGAAAATGTCTGAGAGTTTCTTGTTCCATACTTGTGATGATCTGATAATTTTGACCATCTGCACTCATTCTCCTTAGCATATAGCAAACATTTAAAAATATATATACAAGGTAATGTTAATATTTTCTTTTCAATAAATACCGGCTAACAAGAATTCTGTGGATGTAGGTTGAATATTGCACGGAAGACACGCTTTTGTGCTATGAATACTCTGGAGAATTCAGAGCAACTTCCCCACAACAAAATGTTATAGGATAAGTGACTATAAACAAGGCTATAGTAAACATTCATCAAACAATTGTCAAAATGACAATTCTCGGAATATGCCTTAGTTTTTCGTCCTGAAAAATATTCTGTTTTCTTGTGTTATAACATGTTTGGTTTATCTATGGGAGATGATTGCCTTTCATTGGGGTCCCGTAGCGGTCTTCAAACATCTGAAGTGCCGAAAAATCATCACCTGGAAGGTCGTATCCGGTTTGAAAAACCCTCACTACCAGAGAGCGAGAATTTGTGGATTTTGAATTTGAATATCGAAGGAATTTCGAAAGACAAGTGTGATTACGTCTCCAAATTAGCTGATGAACATGGTAAGCTAAATACAATTTGGATTATGAACGTTCATAATCCAGATTATATTTAGCTTATCATCTCTCCATATTTATTTTTGAAATTCCTTGATGTATTATGTTAGTGAACAACTGAATATTAATCCTCAATTTCTTCTCCTGGCGAAGAGAAAATATATTCTCGAAAGCTCGAGTTGAGAAAAAAGAGTATAATTTAAACTCTGCTGCTATTCCCATTATTTATATTTAGTATATATTTAATTACATAATATGGCCCCATACTAATAAGATACATTGTTGATCTGTATACCATTTATTCGATATATTACTATGTTGTATTTTGCAAACTAAGCAATGAACACCTGCAGTCAATACGCAGGAAGATGAGATAAGAAATATTATAAATATCTGTGGATGACATTTTCTAGTCAGTTAATTAATCGATCTAGTAGCTCTACCAAGTATTAACGTTGTATTGTATTGAATAAAGTAAAGTAGTTTTTTTTTAAAAACGAAGTCTTCCTCCCGAAAAACATAATTGTCGACGAGGTCTAGGATTGTGCCGGTTTTGTTAAAATCTGTGAGTTCCTGAAAAAGAAGAGGTCCATCCTGTTGTTATAGACATCAATACAGTTTGAATTTCGCGGTGGTTTGTGGAAGCGCCCTCTATTTCTGGCGCAGATGTCATGTAGTGTGGAACATGGAATGAATAAAGTAGTAGTTGTTAAAATCTCAAGCTGAGTGTATGTCTTATATTTCCTTCCCTTTGTCCACCATTTTGCTCACGTGTTTAAGTGGCGACGAGGTGAAATAAGATTTACGATGGCAGTTAATTTTCTATCTAGTGTTCCACGTTTGAAAGGTCGTGAAAACTATACGGAATGGTCTTTCGCAGTTAGAAATGTTCTTGTGCTGGACGAACTGCAAGGATGTATAGATGGAACCGAGGCGGATACAGTGAAAGATGGAAAAGCCAAAGCTAAGCTGGTTTTAACAATCGATTCCTCATTATATGTTCACATCAAGGAGGCTAAAACAACTAAGGAACTATGGCTCAATCTTCAAAAATTGTTCGATGACTCTGGATTTACAAGAAAAATCGGACTATTACGCTTGCTAGTTTCAATCAAGCTGGATGATTCAGACTCCATGGAAGCCTACGTCACCCGGTTGATCGAAACAGCCCAGAAATTGAAAGGGACAGGATTTGAAATCGACGAAAAATGGATTGGTTCCTTGCATTTGGCTGGTTTGCCAGACAAGTATTCGCCAATGATCATGGCAATTGAACATTCTGGAATGGATCTGTCAGTGGACGCCATTAAGAGGAAGTTGCTCGATTCGGAACCGGAATCGGTCGGTAATACAGGTAGTGCTTTCGCAAGTCGGAAATTCGGTAACGTCGGTAATAAAGGACGCAACCGTGACAGTTCTGCGAAAGACATGTCTAGTAGTTCAAAAGTTGCATCTGTCAACAATGTCAATGTCAAACAAGTGACGTGTTACAAGTGCGGACAGAAAGGACACTATAAAAACAAATGTTTGAACAAAACGGAACAGAAAATGAATAATGCATTTAGTGCTGTATTTCTCAGTAAAAAGTTTGAGAAAACGGATTGGTACATTGATTCGGGTGCGAGCAATCATTTAACAGTTCATAATGGTTGGATGAAAGACATTTCAGTCTGCAGTCAGCAAGAAATAATAACTGCAAACAATCAAAAGCTTTCAGCAAAGTGTTCCGGTAATATAGACGTTACTACTATGGTTGGTGATGAGGAGCATCCAGTAACAATCACCAATGTATTATTTATTCCAGAGTTGAAGACGAATTTGCTCTCTGTAAGTCAACTCATAAGGAATGGAAACACAGTGAAATTTGAAGAGGATGTTTGTAAAATCTTCAGCAAACATAAACAGCTAATTGGTGTAGCTTTATTGGTAAACAATGTATACAAACTAAACTTGAAGAGAACAGAACAATGTTTCTTAACGACAGCCAGTAGCAGCAGAACTTGGCACAGAAGGTTTGGTCATTTAAACCACCAGGATTTGTGCAAGATGGAAGCTGGGGCAGTAGATGGAATGAAGTTTTCCTCAAAGAAGGACTTGTCTCACCAATGCATAACATGTTGTGAGGGTAAACAGTCAAAGGATAAGTTTGCAAGCCAAGGAACTAGAGCAAAGTCAGTTTTGGAGATCATACATGCTGACATTTGTGGTCCCATGGAGAGTGTCTCTCTTGGAGGTTCCAGGTATTTTCTTTTGTTTGTTGATGATTACTCAAGAATGATCTTTGTTTATTTTCTGAGAAGTAAATCAGAAGTCTTCAAATATTTTAAACAATTCAAAGCACTAGTGGAAAATCAGAAAGACACCACAGTAAAAATTTTGAGATCAGATAATGGCGGAGAATTTTGCAGTCAGGAAATGGAAAATTATCTTGCTGTCCATGGGATTATTCATCAGACTACTAATGCTTATACACCGCAGCAGAATGGAGTAGCAGAAAGGATGAACCGTTCTCTAGTCGAAAAAGCAAAATGTCTTCTTTTCGATTCAAAATTGGATACAAAATTTTGGGCTAAAGCAGTGAACACTGCAGCCTATTTGAAGAATAGATCAACAATGTCAAAATTGGAAAACCAAACACCTTATGAAATGTGGTTTGGCAGAAAACCGGATGTAAGTAATATTAGAATATTTGGAAGCCGAGTAATGGTGCATGTCCCGAAAGAAAGAAGAAAAAAATGGCAGAAGAAATCTATTGAGATGATTCTACTGGGCTTTGGTGAGAAGACAAAGGGATATCGAGTCTACAATCCAGTAACTAATGTTGTAAGCACCAGTAGAGATGTAGTAATTATGGAGGAAGAAGATGTGATAATTACTCTAAACCAATCTTCAGTGGGGGCAGAAGAAGCCATGAATGAAGATGAAATATCAACATCATATGAATCTGAATTTTCCAGAAATGATGATCAGGACAATAACTCAGATGAAGAGTATTCACCAGGTATTCCAGTTCAAGATGCTGAGACGACCCAAGAACTAAGAAGATGCAAGAGAGAGCCAAAGGTCAAGACATTTGAAGATCACATAGTCTATATGTGTGCTTCGGAGGAAGAACAAGAGGTCAAATTTAGTGAAGATCCAGTTGAGGAGGCCTTGTCAAGATGGGACAAGGAGCAATGGAAGGCAGCCATGAAGGAAGAATATGATTCATTTATTCACAACAATGCCTGGGAAATTGCGGAAGTTCCAGAAGGTGCCAGTGTAGTGGACTCAAAGTGGGTTTTCAAGAAAAAACTAAACAGTGATGGTTCGGTTCGGTACAGAGCAAGGCTCGTGGCTCGCGGGTTTATACAAAAACAAGGTGTCGATTACGATGAAACGTATTCACCGGTCGTGAGACATTCTAGTTTAAGGTTTCTGATTGCATTGTCTGTGCAATTATGTTTAAAAATTGTTCACTTGGATGTGATGACCGCCTTTTTAAATGGCGAATTAAATGAATTAATTTTCATGAAACAACCAGAAGGTTTTCAGGTTTCAAAAGATAATAAAGTATGTAAATTAAATAAAGCAATTTATGGCTTGAAACAAGCATCTCGTGCCTGGAACCTGAAGGTCAACAAAGTTTTAACTGATATTGGTTTTAAACGTTCAATTGTTGAACAATGTGTTTATATAAAATCTAATCGAGATAAATTAACGGTTATTGCCTTGTATGTTGATGACTTCTTTGTTTTCACAAATGATGATTCTGAAGAAACTTCTTTGATTGAAAATTTTAGTAGAAATTTTTCATTAAAGAATTTAGGAGAGGCTAGACAATGTCTAGGTATGAATATATCTAGAAATTCTGAGAGAAATTGCATAACAATTGATCAGGGAAGTTATATTCTGAAAATTTTGGAGAAGTTTGATATGACTAATTGTAAACCTACCCAAACTCCTTTAGAGACTAAATTGGAATTTGATATCAGTAAGGAATGTTGTAGAGATGTGCCATATCAGGAATTAATTGGTTCGTTAATGTATCTAGCTGTATTAACGAGACCTGACATAGCGTATTCTGTTAGTTTTCTAAGTCAGTTTAACAGTAATCATACTTTAGAGCATTGGAAGTGTGCTAAACGCATTCTCAGATATTTGAAATTGACTAAAGATTTTTGTTTGATGTTCTCAAAATCAGAAGAAGGTTTACAGGGTTTCGTTGACGCGGACTGGGGTAATGATAAACAAGATCGAAAATCTTATACAGGTTTTGTGTTCAAAATGTCGAATGGTGTTATATCTTGGGAGAGTAGGAAACAGAGAACTGTAGCACTTTCTAGTACAGAGGCTGAATATGTGGCAGTGGCTGAAGCAACCAAAGAGGCAATTTATTTGAAAAATTTGAATTTTGAAATTACTGGTCAGATGAATTGTGTAAGTTTGTTCAATGACAATATGGGAGCTCAGGCATTGGCAAATAATCCAGTCTATCATAAGCGCACCAAGCATATCGATATACGTCATCATTTTGTCAGGGATGCTGTGTCAAATAATCAAATCAAATTATTGTATTTACCTACTGATAAAATGACAGCTGACATATTTACCAAAAGTTTAACAGCTGATAAACATGATAGATGTATTAAAGAATTGAATATGTCTGTATTGATGTAGTGGGGGTGTTGTTATAGACATCAATACAGTTTGAATTTCGCGGTGGTTTGTGGAAGCGCCCTCTATTTCCGGCGCAGATGTCATGTAGTGTGGAACATGGAATGAATAAAGTAGTAGTTGTTAAAATCTCAAGCTGAGTGTATGTCTTATATTCCCTTCCCTTTGTCCACCATTTTGCACACTGCAAATCTGCATTACAACACATCCAGTCTACAACACCGTCGGTTTCAACCGTTGAGCACAAGAAGAACAAGGTGAAGAAGACAGGAGCCCGATCACCTGAGTAGCGCCCCGTGACGGTTTCATTTCAACAAGACAACGTGGTGAGCAATCCTTTAATTACTCCCAGTTTACCTAATCTGGCCCAAAATTAGTCAACCTTTTCCCCAAGTTTTGAGCGTAAAACTTGTATAAAGTTTTTTCTAGGTTTCTTCCAAAAAACCGATTTATAAAGTTTTCTCTAGGTTTCTTCCAAAAACCGATTTATAAAGTTTTTTCTAGGTTTCTTATTTCAAAAACCGATTACAATAGTTTTTCCTAGGTTTCTGAAGAAAAAACCGACAACGCGATTGAAATAATAATTGATATAATTGATAATTGATATAATTACATAATAATTGATATAGCTGATATAATTGATTAAATAAGTAAAATATTAAAATAATTCAATATTACGTCGATTAAACACTTTAGAGGTCGTAAGAATAAAACAAACAAAATGGCAGTAGATTTGTCGCTAGCTGAAAAGTTTGGTATGCTGTTACCCAAATTTTCTGGTGTTGAGAACGAGTTGCATTCGTTCATAAAAAGTGTTGATGATTATCTAGCGATGTTCGTAAATGAAAATATTATGGTGAAAAATTATTGCTTCGCAGTGGTCAAATCAAAACTCATAGATAGAGCCCTAGCAGAAGTAGCAACGTCTGACATTCCGAATAATTGGGATGTTCTCAAGCATTTCTCATACACTAAATTTGGTGATCAAATTAACTTAGACGTTTTGATACATCAATTACAATTCTTAAATAAAAAACCCAATGAAGATATAATTTCATTTATAGACCGAATAATTTCTTTGAAGATAAGAATAAATTATAGAATTGACGCAGATAGAATGCCAGATCCAGAAAAAGCAATTTATAAGAATAATATTTTGAAAATTTGTAAAACTGTTCTAATATCAAACGCACCCATGGAGCTAAGAACATATTTAATAACAAATAATGAATTTTCTTTTGATGACACAGTAAACGCAACGAAAGACTATATGTGCAATCTAGCCCAATATGAATTACTTGATAGGAGTAGAAAAAATAAAAATTTCGCCCAGAATCATTCAAAACATGCTCCAAGAAATTATAATTATACTTCACAAAATAGATCAAATCACGCATTTAATAATTACGGCGAAGTACCTAGATTTCCTTCGCAGCCAATTCCATTTACTCAAAGGAATACTAACTACCCATATCCAAATCATAATAATAATTTTAAACCTAATCATTCAAGTAATGTTTTCAAACCAAATCCCAATCAAAGAATTACTACCCCTCCAGAGAAAATGTCGATTCAGACAAGAAATTATCCCAAGAAACGTTCAAACTATTCTACACAATATTGGACAAAATAATTACCGATGGTGTCGCTGCATTCGCCGATCAGCTGTTTACCGAAACGAGTATTGTTTCGTGTTCCCATTAGATTTCTATTTGTATTAATGGGATTTTTTAGTTTAAACGTTTATTGATAATCAATAATCGAATTTGTTTCCTCAATTGTGGATCCTGTGGATTATATTGTAAGTGCAAGTATAGGTAATATTGTGTTTTTGTTATATTTTATGTAAAATATTGAGGTGAGCACTATTCAATTTTGAATGCTTTTCAGATCATCTGGCGAGATGTTTACCAAAGGTTCCTCTAATTATAGGAAATTTTCCAATATTTACATGCTCACAGATGCTGTATAGAGGGTGAGCAAGTGTTGCAATGCAATCATTTGATTCTATGTGGGAAAAAATTATTTCAAAATATTGGAATTCTACAAGGACAACCCTATCATATTGAGGAAATGATGTCTTATAAAAATGATGGTGTGAAGGTTGACAAGATTATATACAGATACTAAGCAAGATTGTCTGGAATTTGCAAGCATATTTTAGCCCTTCTACTATACAAGGTTGTACGTACTACGAAATATTTTGACAATTCTACTGATTGTGAAGGTAAAATTGTAATATAAATGAACATTAGCATGAACAATATATTCATTTAATAGAAGCTACTAATTTTCTTTCTTTTTAGGAAGGGAAGAAATCTATGAATAGAAAATGGGTGATTAATTTTGAATAAAAATGGACATTCTTCAGAGAACCGTATGTACGCAGAACATGATGTGATCCTTGATTAATCATGTTGAAGAATTCATTACGCTAGATTTTAATGTATTATTCATTTATTGCATCTCACTTGTGTCTTAAGCTGCAGTTATAATAAAATAAAATAATTCAACTCATCTATCGATTGATTGCACCTTTTCCATTGCTAAATGAACGTCAATATTGTCAAGCTATTTTTAATATTAATATTAAATTGATACATATATGTATGATACATTGTTCAAAATTGCCAATTCTCGCAATTTATTCGAAATTCCACATGTAGATTTGATCACTGCTGAACATAAGTTTAATTTTGCAACCATCGAGAGAATCACTTAAACTCACAAGGTCCCTAGTTTTATTGCACATTATCATATGGATTGAATTCAGCACTTTCAACTAGGCTTCTAGAATTGTTGAAACTTTTATATATTCAAAAATATCAAGTAGACTCAAAGTAATTCATTTTGATAAGAATGAAAATTATTGTACAAGAACGATATGAACAAAAATTTGAACTTGAACTGCTTTTTTCTCACAATCTTCTGGTCGGAAATGCTGTAAGCATACTCTAATATGTTTAGATACAGGTTTTTCCATTATCAAAACATGCTCCCAGAATTTACGTCTATTAATTTCCTCTACGATTTCTGGTTTATTGGTAAAGTAAACATTTGATTTTCACCACGAAAATGGGCTCCAGGATTCCTAGAATTTTTAGAATTACATCCATAAACACATCAATTAGTGTTTTTCACGGTTTTTTCCTTAGGCATATCTTTTTATCCCAATAAAAACGTAAAAATAAACAAATAAACCCAGCTTTCACGTACTAACTGTCAAAACGATACTCGTTTCGGGCTTAGTTCCAGCTAACGCCGGCGGTGTCGCATAGAATTGTGTTTTGCTCTATAACCCAAATCCCCAACGTAACTTTTATCATAATAATTACCAGAATGGAAATCAACATAATAATCCTAATTTTCACTTTGAAGAATTAACGCATTTAGATACGAGGAAACAAAGAAATGAAAATCAATTTGATTACTGTAAACCTTCAACGTCAAAAAACCACGACAATAATGGTCGAAATTTTCGCGAAGTTACCCAAGAAGACGAATTGACTTAGATTATAATATTAATCATTCCAACCAATTGCCCTTTATTGAATTCGAATATCCAAAATGTAAACTTTTAATAGATAGTGGCTGTTCAGTATGTTTGATAGATCCGAAATTTGCTTATAATAATTTCTATGATAATATTTTTCAAGAAGAAACAACATTAACTGCATGTATGAAGCAGGAAACTTCGAATGAAAAAGTATTACTTCCTTTATTTTCAGAATTCCGTATGAATGATAGTCACCCTTTTGTACTTTATAAATTTCATAATAATTACGATGGCCTTATAGGAGCCGATTTTCTTAATAAATACGGTTTAGCGTTGGATTTTCAAAATCAAATATTAATGAATACCTATTGTAGAATTCCTTTTAAATATCAACAAGTATATCAAAATCCAGTAAAAATCCCTGTTGATCTTAGTCATTTGGAACCTAAGTTAAACAATCAATTAATGAAAATTCTCCAAATGAACTCGAAAGCTATTCAGTTGCCAGGACAACCATTGAATTTTACAAGTCAAATTAAACATAAAATTCGTACAAGCGATGAAATACCTGTACACTGTAAAATATATCGATATCCTGAAACTCATAAAGAGGAAATTAAAAATCAAATTGAAGATTTATTAGAAAAGAAAATTATTAGACCGAGCATTTCTCCGTGGTCTTTTCCCATTGTAATGGTCCCAAAGAAGCAAGATTTATCCGGAAAAACTAAATGGCGCATGGCTATAGATTATAGAAAATTGAACGATAAAACTATAGATGATCAATATCCTTTACCACAAATCGAAAATATTTTAGATAAACTTGGAAATAAAAAATATTTTACTACTCTTGATCTAGCATCTGGTTTTCATCAAATTGAATTAGATGAAGAATCTATTGAAAAAACCGCTTTTACAGTTGATAACGGACATTATGAATTTCTTAGAATGCCATTTGGATTAAAAAATGCCCCTAGAACATTTCAGAGATGCATGAATGAAATACTTAAAGATTATATTGGAAAAATTTGCTATATCTACATGGATGATATAATTATATTTTCAGAATCAGTCGAGGAACACTTAGCAAATATTCATACTGTTCTTGAAGTCTTAAAGAAAGAACAATTTCAGATTCAATTAGATAAATGTCATTTCTTCAAGGAAGAAATAGAATTTTTAGGACATATTATTACGCCAGAAGGAATTAAGCCGAATCCAAATAAATTGAAAGTGATTTCACAATTTCCAATTCCTAAAACTCAGAAAGAAATAAAATCATTCCTTGATCTAGTAGGATATTATAGAAAATTTATTCCTAATTTTGCAAAGATTACTAAACCTTTGACTATATGTTTAAAGAAAAATGCGAAAATTAATATTGATGATCCCAAATACATTGAAGCTTTTGAAATATGTAAAAGAAGTTTAATGAACGAGCCGATATTGCGTTATCCAAATTATAATGAACCCTTTGTTTTAACTACAGACGCATCAGGATTTGCGGTAGGTTCTGTATTATCTCAAGGCATTCCTCCGAATGACCTTCCAATTGCATATGCTAGTAAAACCCTTAACGAAGCAGAATCTAAATATAGCACCATTGAAAAAGAATTACTCGCGATCGTTTGGTCATGCAAGCATTTTCGTCCTTATTTGTACGGGAGAAAATTCACAATTTATACGGATCATAAACCTTTAACATGGTTATTCTCTTTGAAAGAACCTAATTCACGATTAATGAGATGGCGTATTAAACTTGAAGAATTTGATTATGAGATTAAATATAGAAAAGGATCGATGAATAATGCAGATGCATTAAGTAGAATAAAATTGGAAGAAAATGAATACACGAAAATAAATGAAGACTTCGCATATTTTAATGACATTACGTATGAAAACTTTATGAAACTATACGAAACAAATGATATTCCCGATTGTCATAATATTGAAGAAAAACAAGGAAATTTATTTAAAGCCCCTAATAAATATTCATTAGCCCATTGCGTGTCAGAAGATTTTCATATGAGTAGAGGCATTGCCCGAGATTTCAAGAGAAAATTTGGAAATATAGATGAATTAAAATCGAAGAATAAAAAAATAGGAGAAGTAGCTATTATTCGAAATAAAAACCGTGTTATTTATTATTTGATAACCAAGAAATCCTATTACAATAAACCTACATACGAAAATGTATTTAATTCCCTTTTATATTTGAAAAAACTTATGGAGTCAAGAAATGAAACTCATTTAGCTTTACCGCGTATAGCGTGTGGATTAGATGAATTAAAATGGCCTATTATTTTGAATATGATGAAGTATATTTTTGCAAGATGCAAAGTGAAAATAATTATTTATTATTTATCGCCACTGCATACTGAAATAAATGAAGAATTTATAGACTTTAATGAAATAGAAGATAATTCGCGTAATAAAGATGAAAATATTGAGTTGAACTATATTGAAGAAAATGTACTTTCTGTTGCCAATAACGCTACGGAAGATGAATTAAATCATATACGTTTACCGACAGTAGGAAATAGTTTTTATGATAAGATTAATTATGAATTTAGTATTAGTGAAAGAAACGATATGAACCCTATTGAGGATGATTCAATATCAATCATTAATGATGTTACGAATAAAAGAAATAAATGTCAAGAATTATTAAATCGAGTTAATAATATAAATTGTGATGAAATTAATGAAGATTTACTAAATGATTTAAAACTTAGATATTCAGACGGATTGAACGGAAAACGTTCCGCAGAAAGAAGAATGTTCCTTCCTTTTAAGTACAAACCCTATGTACATTAAAAACCGTGTTATTAGAAAGTTAGATCTAGTTTACAAAAATTTTAATGCTTGCTAGATAGATAGATATAGAATTCAAGATATGAAAAATAAACACGTTTATCATGAAAATATTACTCCCTTGTAAAACAATTGATTATGAACATATTGATTTGAAACAAGTCGAGGATCTTATTTTAAAGTATCAGAAAGAAATTGATAATTTGAAAAATAAAGAATTATTGGGATTTACACAAACGCCGCATTATGAATATTTACAACATTCGAATACAATTAATATTAAAACTTTAGAAGAACTTGTTAATGGAAAAATAAGAGTTAAAAGAGGACTTATTAATATTGGAGGTAAAATTTCAAAGATTTTATTTGAAACCTCAGATTCAGACGACGAAGAACTTTATAAAAATTATTTTGAAAGTATAGCAAGAAACGAGGACACACTTATGAGGAATCAAAGACAGATTGCTACTGTAATTAATGATTTGAAAAATAAGTATATTGATAAATTTCGACAATTTTCAGATAATTATAAATTATTACGAACAATACCGCAATTGAAACACATTGAACACATGCATCTTCTCACATTTGAAATTAAAGATATTAAAAGCATATTAGATGAAATCCAAACAGCAGTGAGCTTTGCTAGATTACATATTCTACATGAATCTATTTTGCCATATACAAAATTCGCAGAATTAATTAAAAATTACACTATAATTCCAATGCATCATTTAAAAGATTACTATCAGCTATGTCATACAAAAGTCATATTTAAAGAGAAAGTTCTATTATTTCTTATTTCAATTCCGACCGTTTATGAAGAGAATTTTAATCTATACAAGTTTTACTATATCGCTCAGAAAAACTTAACCCTTCCTTATACCAATCCTTATATGCTCACTCAAAAAGAAGAATTGAAATGGTCCACCAGTGAATGTCATGCAGTCGAAGAAGATTTCCTTTGCGATCAAGACTCCTTAACAAAACCTCCAAAATGTATGAATACTGTATTGAAGACACATTTAGAAAATTGTCCCAGGAAAAAAGTTATTCCTATATCAAATTTGAAAACTTTGGAAGATGGAAGCATCCTTTCGATAAATAATATGGAGATTCAAGAAAAATGTCCTCAGCAAACCAAATATTACTTCGACATTAGGAGAGTCTTCCGGGCTTATTGGTCGTGGTCTATTAGGAATTATTTCACCAAGGTGAAATAATTCCTAATAGACCACGGCCAATAAGCCCGGAAGACTCTCCTAATGTCAATATATCCGGTCGTGAAAGCCTGAAACTAAATATTACTTCACTTCACCGATGGGGATAATCCAATCAAAATGCATCATAAGTAACTTCCAAAAAGAGATATTCCCAACTTCGATTAAAAATGAAGAAAAATACATTATTCTACCCAAGACGGCGATAATCCCACGAAACCAATCCCAAGAAGAGGAAAAAGAAGAATTCCAGGAAGAAGATATTCGAAATGTCAAATTAGAAGAAATTCAAAGATGGAATCCAAGTACACCATCAACTTTTATTATTATTATAGGAATATTTATGTTTTTAATTATTTTATACTTTTTATTGAAATATTTTGAAAAATGTAAAGCTACACCTAATCAAGGTGATACCTTTATCCAAAGGGGGGAGGAATTACATAATATGGCCCCATACTAATAAGATACATTGTTGATCTGTATACCATTTATTCGATATATTACTATGTTGTATTTTGCAAACTAAGCAATGAACACCTGCAGTCAATACGCAGGAAGATGAGATAAGAAATATTATAAATATCTGTGGATGACATTTTCTAGTCAGTTAATTAATCGATCTAGTAGCTCTACCAAGTATTAACGTTGTATTGTATTGAATAAAGTAAAGTAGTTTTTTTTTAAAAACGAAGTCTTCCTCCCGAAAAACATAATTATATATATATATATATATATAAACAATTCAAAGGCAAAACATTTTTAATTCTACTGATGGCAAAAAAAGAGCTGTTTAATTTCTTATATAAGGCATCGACGTGAGTAGTCCACCTTACATTTTTATCTACATAGAGACCGAGAAACTTGGTTGTGTCGGATTTTATGATTGAGTTATCCCCGTAATTAACTTTGAAGTTCTGCATTTCATTATTCTTTAAACAAAAGTTGATACATACCGTCTTACCAGTTAACAAATTCACGGACAATACGCTCACAAGCTCTCAGAAGTTCCTGGAGACTGTTGGCAGAAACAACTACGGAAGTATCATCGGCAAATAAAGTAACCGATGAGCAGGATAAATACCCAGGCAAGTCATTAATAGATAATATGAAAAGAAGAGGGCCCAACACAAATCCCTGGGGGACTCCAAGACCAACGTGATGAGACCCAGAATAATTTTTCGGATGACGTTACGAATGTTTTTTATTGAACAAATCCCAATTACTTTCAAGTGTTCTATCTCATCCTAAATCTCAAACTTAGCTGCACCTCTCCATATATACGGGTTGATTGTGACTATCGTCATGCACGATGATCTTCTCGTATCCCTTCCTATTGGTGAGTTTCTGGGGCCATTCCGTCACACCTATAGAGCAAAACACAACTCTATGCGACACCGCCGGCGTTAGCTGGAACTAAGCCCGAAACGAGTATCGTTTTGACAGTTAGTACGTGAAAGCTGGGTTTATTTGTTTATTTTTACGTTTTTATTGTGACAAAAAGATATGCCTAAGGAAAAAACCGTGAAAAACACTAATTGTTGTGTTTATGGATGCAATTCTAAAAAATCTAGGAATCCTGGAGCCCATTTTCGTGGTGAAAATCAAAATGTTTACTTTACCAATAAACTAGAAATCGTAGAGGAAATTAATAGATGTAAATCCTGGGAGCATTTTTTGATAATGGAAAAACCTGTACCTAAACATATTAGAGTATGCTTACAGCATTTCCGACCAGAAGATTGTGAAATGAAAACAAGCAAGAGTGGAAACTGATGTATATTGAAAACAATGCTTCATATGTTTTGAATTATTTCAGAAACTCTCACTATGAAAACATTTCTGTTACTGAAGAAGAAAGCTGTACCTTCACTAAACCTACCAAAAAAAGCAGTTCAAGTCAAGTCATTTTAAATTTTTGTTCATATCGTTCTTGTACAATAATTTTCATTCTTATCAAAATGAATTACTTTGAGTCTACTTGATATTTTTGAATATATAGAAGTTTCAACAATTCAAGAAGCCTAGTTGAAAGTGTTGAATTCAATCCATATGATAATGTGCAATAAAACTAGGGATCTTGTGAGTTTAAGTGATTCTCTCGATGGTTGCAAAATTGAACTTATGTTCAGCAGTGATCAAAACTACATGTGGAATTTCAAATAAATTCCGAGAATTGGCAATTTTAAACAATATATCATACATATATGTATCAATTTAATATTAATATTAAAAATAGCTTGATAATATTGACGTTCATTTAGCAACGGAAAAGGTGCAATCAAAGGATAGATGAGTTGAATTATTTTATTTTATTATAACTGCAGCCTAAGACACAAGTGAGATGCAATAAATGAATAATACATTAAAATCTAGCGTAATGAATTCTTCTACATGATTAATCGAGGATCACGTCATGTTCTGCATACATACGGTTCTCTGAAGAATGTCCATTTTTATTCAAAATTTATCACCCATTTTCGATTCATAGATTTTTTCCCTTCCTAAAAAGAAAAAAAATTAGTAGCTTCTATTAAATGAATATATTGTTCATGCTGATGTTCATTTACATTACAATTTTACCTTCACAATCAGTAGAATTGTCAAAATATTTTGTAGTACGTACCTTGTAGAGTAGCAGGGCTAAAATATGCTTGCAAATTCCAGACAATGCTTAGTATCTGTATATAATCTTGTCAACCTTCACACCATCATTTTTATAAGACATCATTTCCTCAATATGATGGGGTTGTCCTTGTAGAATTCCAATGTTTTGAAATAATTTTTTCCCACATAGAATCAAATGATTGCATTGCAACACTTGCTCACCCTCTATCCAGCATCTGTGAGCATGGAAATATTGGAAAATTTCCTATAATTAGAGGAACCTTTGGTAAACATCTTGCCAGATGAACTGAAAAGCATTCAGAATTGAATAGTGCTCACCTCAATATTTTCATAAAATATAACAAAAAGCACAATATTACCTATACTTGCACTTACAATATAGTCCACAGGATCCACAATCAAGGAAACAACTTCGATTATTGATAGCCAATAAACGTTTAAACTAAAAAATCCAATAAATACAAATAGAATTCTAATGTAAACACGAAACAATACTCGTTTCGGTAAACAGCTGATCGGCGAATGCAGCGACACCATCGGTAATTATTTTGTCCAATACTGCTACACATGCTGTCGTCCTCAGACACGTCGAAAGAGTGGTGTCGGTTGCCAAATCCTGGAACCTTGGTCCTCTTGAAGAATATCTTGAGTTGCGGTGTTGCCGACAGCAGATCCTGGATCGTCTCTGCAGGATAGTCTTCTGCGGACTCCTCAAACTCGAGGTATTCTTCATTTTCTGTTCCGCTCAGCCCTCTCCATTCTGAAAAATAAAATATTTGGCTTTCGTCAGCTTTGCAACTGCATATTATTTAAAATCGTTTTGGCTAATAGGCCAAGCAAATGAGCTTCGAAGAATTGTGTGTCTGAAAATAATTGGTGGAGTTCGGTATACTGTTTTAATCATTTATTTAGGGCTTTTATAAGAGTAGTGAAAGTTTTTCCCCAATTTGAGCGTATGTCGTGACGTTCGAAATACCTCGACAATTTTGGACTATTTCAGGTTTTTCCCGAATAGTTCCTCCCGAATAGTTCCTAAACAAAGCACTTCATGAAAAACTTTCCTATATTTGAAAGTGTTCAGCATTGAATTCTTGTTCTAGAAAGTACCAAGATATTATATTTGGAACAAGTAGTTTCATAGAAATGATACGTTGAAATATGGCAAATTTTCACATCTGCTGACTAATACTTATTTTTGTACAACAGCCATTGAAAGTCACGCTTTTAATGACAGCAAACAATGTATTAATTGATTGTTCACGTGAAAGCGTGTTGAAAATATTTTTAACATTAGTGTTAAAAATATTTTTAGCACTCCATTTTCTTATTAATAAATCAGATGAGAAAAATTCGGCAATTGCAAATTTTGATGATCAATATTCAACAATTATTTCTAATGAATATTAATATTAATCGTAAAACTAGAACAATTACTAACATTAATGCCCTGTGACGTTAAGGAGCTTCGCAACACATATTATTAGAATCCTCAGCACCATCAGTACTTGTAGAAACCGGAAGTACAATATTGGATGATGATCCGAAATCTGTTGAGATTGGGAAAATTTTTTCAGCAATGACATTTCTATATGCAATGGAAGGATCAACATAGCCCTCGGCTACCGTCGTAGATTTCCATCCACCATGTTTTTTTATATCCGTAATATTTGCTCCTGATTCTGCTAGCAATGAAGCGGTAAACAGTGTCCTGTATTATGCTTTGGTTCTGGCAGTTTGAGGAATTCGGCAACAATAGATGGAATTTTCCGAGATGTATTAATACCAACTGGATTGGCTGTGCATTTATTATTCATGTATTTCAGGAAAAAACGACGATTTTTGATGACAGGAGGGCGCAGTGAAAAGTACTTATCAAAATAGTCTACGTCTACATACTTCCCAATAATACTGAAAGAACGACTGACTTTCGTTTTCGTATTTGGAAGTTGTATATTGTTTTACTTCGATGTCTTCCACTGATAAATTATACAATTCTTCACGCCGACAGGCTCCAAAGAATCCGAAAATAGTTGCAACCTTAACCATCAAGTATTTCTCATCTGGTGCCTCCTTTATAAACTTTTCAACTTGTTCACGAATGAGAATTTTCGATTTTTTGGGACGATATCCTTCATTTTTCCGTTTCAAATATGCTATTACCTTAAAATATTAACTAACATCCACATCATTTTCAACAAAGGCGCTTGAATTTATCATTGAAAATTTGCTCGACAAAGTTGATGAACTCCATGTTTTCGATTTTTCTTCTAAGTATGCCTGCAAAACAGTTTAACTGAAGTTCCCTTCTACATTTTTCAATTTACACCAGGCCAGGAAATTGTTAAATGCTATTACCTTAAAATATTTACTAACACCTACAACATTTTCAACAAGGGCGCTTGACTTTATCATTGAAAATTCTTCACAAGTTTGATGAACCTGCAAGTATGCAGGAAAACAGTTTCACTGAAGTTCCCTTCTCCATTTTTCAATTTACACCAGACCAGGAAATTATTATATGCAATATCGTACTGCTGAACAGATTTTTTAGGTAGGAGTTCCAGATTTGCTCTTCTTGCAGACTTTTCAATATCCAGAGGAACAACCAAATCGCCACTTTTATTAATAATTTGACTCTCGACAAACGTATAAAGCAGTTAAAAACTCAAGACGAAAATTGGACACGAACGAAATTCAAATGACAGCGTCTTTTTCTCATTTGTTAGTAATCATAACGTTGGCAACGTTTGCCATTCACAACAACCTTTCGATTTTTTTAATTTTAAAATGCATTTTAAAGTTTTTGTCATTGCAAATTTGCCCATTTCATCACCAAAATAGGGCAGTTGTACGAAAAATATTGTATGGTATTTGTGTTAAAAGCGATTTTATTTTGTTCGTGAAATTGTTCAATTCGGTCCGTTGACTTTTTCACTCACAAAATAACACGTAATTTTCAACACTCATATCATAAATAACTATTGTCGGCAATTTAATTAGCTTTAAAATAATCTCAAAGTGAAGGCTATATGCCTAGTTGTTTCTTTTTGAATCTTAAAAAACCTATAGAGGACAAAATCGCATTTTTCCAGAAATGATTCATTATCATAGATGCCTTGGTTATAATAATGTCAATCCTTACCTCTTGGAACCTGATCATACAAAGAAGTCAGATCTGTTAAATCGTCGTGGCTGCTTGCTTTACTTGATAGAGGGGTGCTCAACGAGAGTTTCAGAAAGCAGAACTGTTAAAGAAAAATTCATTCAATACAGTATTCCACCCGGGGTCCTTGTAAAACATACAAACATTATAAGAACACAATATTCATGGTGTATAACTCTGTTCCCGCCATAGCGGTAATTGGTAGTTGAAATAAATCGAACTTAGATGTTATAAAATTAGCTGAGGTATTTCTAAACACAACGTCATTGAAATATTAGTCGATTTGAATTGTAATTTTCATTTAAAAAATTTTAAAAAAATTCATCATCTTTTACGAGCAAGCGGCCTTAAGAATGTCAATTTTGATAAATTACCATAAAAATTCAACCAATTAGAGAAAACAATTCATGATGATCCTACAAAAGGCTCATTCTAGCACGAGTACGTTATATTCCTCAAATTCATGAAATATTTCGAAGATTTTTGCATTGAAATATATTTATTAGCATATATTTTTCTTCTCATAAATTGAGAGATGATGAATTGAATATAATGAATGAATATTACCATGGAACTGTTCGAAACTGAGATTTTACCGCACGATTTCGTTCTACAAAATGTGCCAGATCTGACACAGAATTAGCGACAAAAAATATATCGGAGAATCATCCCTATTCAATTCATCTCATTCCAATTCCATATGAACAACAATGAATCATTCCTTTATTAAAAAATTTAAAAAATCTTCAACATAACGAACATTTGGATTCAATGAATTACTTACTATAGCTACGGCAGAAAGCAACACACTGTTTCTCATTTTCGTTCCTACACTCTGCGATCAACAATTAAGTAATAATATCACTCTTCCTTCGTTGAAACTTCACTATACATAGTTCCTCCAGGAAAAAGGAAAAATGATACCTTCAATATGTCGTCCATTAAGTGGTCTTTTGTCAGTGTTATGTCACATATATTTGGAAGGGGATTCCCTAAGCTTCTTAGTATAGACCGCACAAGTATTGGTAAGTTTTCTGTTATCTGTGATTATTAACTTTCATTTAGGAGGATGTACTTTAAATTACTTATAAGTGTTATCAATTCGTTTCTGTTTAATTCATGGTGTTAATATGAGATGAACTCGAATTGCTATCATTATGATAACTTTATAGTTAGGATCAGATCTAGAAATAGGTGTTGAGCATCTGATGAACTATTCATTTTGAATGAAAATGAAAAGAAAGATTCGTTAGATAATAGAAATAGAGATTCTCGTCATTACTAACTAGAATTATTATAGAAAAACAATGTGTTGATCCCTGCATTGGGCAAAAGAATTAAATAGCTTCTCCTGAAACAGTTATATGGTGTAGCTCTTATACATGTCTTTTTCAAATCATTACATTTTCCTCTCGCATTCTTCGAAAATAATGTTAAATTTAATAATTCTTCACAAGGACAACCAGCGGTGATACCAAAATTAGGACAACCTACAAAAAAAAATGTTGAAATTATTACTTATCTTACGAAATTATGATTATATTTATTATTATTAATATACAAGTAAAAGAAGGGGTGTGAACCCATAAACACTAGAAATAATTAACATTGCTTCAGTAATACGAAAAAGAACAAAATATGATGCTGACAAAAAAAATATATGCGCAGTCCAACGAAATGAATTCAAAGAAACATGTATAAATTATAAAGTAAATTTGTTTTCTTCAACATCTGTAGTGAATTTATTGTTATATATTCTTCTGATTGAACGATGTAAAATAAATCAATACATATTGAAACAAGAAGTACCTTGCTGAGATTAGTGAAACAGAATATCATACAGTTCTGCGTAAGAGAGGTTAGGGAAAATTATCAGTAGAAAAAACTCTGCCTCCTTGTAATGAAAAAAAAATAACTGAAAATCTTTTATGTCAGAGGATCTTGAAGGACATCTGCGTGATTTGGAAGAATATTCTCGTGTAATTCTTCTATGGACAGAGAAAAACAGAGTCTTCATCAATCTACCGGCAATTCTTAATGTGAAATGAAAGAAGGACAAAAGCCGAAAAAACCAATTATGTAGAATAAATTAAATTATTTTCAAATTAAACACCCATTCCTGAAATCTATTCGTAACTTTATGTATAGCCTCGATACTAACTTGAAATTTATGAATGGGACAACTATTGATATGAAGTTCTGTTGTCTCTTCATTTTCCCCACACTCATAACTAGGGCTCTCAACCGAATTCCATCGGGAGAACATTTATGAAGATATCCAACAAAAAAACCGAAAAATGGAAAACAAAAAAAGTAATTCTGCAACAGGACAGTTTTCATTCTTCCTGAAATATTAATTCATACTTCTCGAAAACTGAGAAAACCTCATGGAAATCCGAACTTTCATCCAAATTATCATGAATGTACAAGGATACAATTGAAATTTTCTCACATGAACTTATTTTCCTAATTCTTAGATGAGGAAAAATCTGAAACAGGAAATTCCTCGCCTTCACACGGCGTTTTTGAATATTAAAATTTAAAATGCTTATCATCGAAAAAATATTAATTATAATAATGAAATGGATATCAGAATCATCCTCAAGTTTACAGTTAGCAAAACCTTCAACTGGGAGAACTGAGACGATTTCGGCCTTATAATTTCCCATCAATCTCAGATCCCATCATGAAGAAGAAACTCCTATTCTTGATGCCCATATAGGAAGGTTGTTCGGAGTAACAGAATGCAAATCACGACATCTAGCAGCGTCCGAAGAGAAGTTTTATCGACAAGCCCGAATAAATCTCGCATTGCAAACTATGTGATGTCTAGCAGAGATTTTCCGTTTACAGTTTTGAATATGTTAAATTACACATTTCATGTTCCTAGTGATAGAAAAAGAGATCATGTATCTGAGGTGAGTGTCAACTCATCCTAAAGCCAGAGGGGCGAGATATACAGGTTCCATATTATTGATCCATTGATCATTGTTTTTGTGATTGGAATAAAGCATCAGCGACGTCAATCACAAATCGGTGGATAACGACGTTCAAAATTTCAATTATATTTCTTTCTCCATTAACCTTTGTTGTGATGAACATTGAGTACTAAAATTCTGAAACTTCATATCTCGCTTAATTCTGAATGAAAAGAGGCAAGTTCTTAAATTGAAGGTAATTCTAATCTCGAATTTGTTTTCTTTGTTGAAATGAACTTTCAACTACTTTGATCGCTAATCCGTGAATCTTGCCTTGCTATGATGCAGAAAAAGCGATAATAAGATTTTCAATTTGGGAGCAAAAATTGTGATAGAAATGAAGTGTCGGCACTGCTGATCAATAAACTGCAACACGTACATGATTTCGATAAGACGTGGTCAATTTATTTCATTTATTTGTTTATTTAGTGATCACTGATCAGCATACTCTCCCAACTTTGAAACTTTCACAATTGAATATCTCGTTCTAATGCAAGAAGGGCGGGACATTTCGGCTTTTTCGTGATAAGAATGAAGAGGAAGCGTAGCTGATCACTTATCTTTCGACCTCTGCTCTTTTTAACGCGAAAGAGGAGATATTATTCGGGTGTGGAATTTGGAGAATTTCTCATTTCGTTATGCAAGGAGCTGATTACTCACCTGCCAACCTCGTCTTATTTCAACACATGAGAAACCATTTATAGTTACAGTTTTGAGCTTTTACTTTTTCGAATTTTCATTGCTGATTTTCACAGCGTCGTTGATTATCAGAATCTTTTCTCACTTCAGAAATAGAATAGGGGTTTGCAGAATATGGTACTGCCAATTTTATGGCAGATTATCGTCGATTTCTTCAAAATCCCCTTTATCATCTACCTCTATGCATGGAAAAGCGAGAGGATTTTGTATTTGTAATATTAACGATGAACCGGCGTCACAGATCTTTGATCTGCATTCTCAACATGTTCTGAATATACGAGATGACGAGCTTTCAATTTGAAATATTTTCCAATATTTCCTCATAAGATAAGTGAAGTGCTAGATACTTATCTTCAACTTCTCTCCATTCCTAACAAACATGGGGGGAATTTGTTTTCTTGTTTGATATCAAAAATAATCGAGTTTTATTTGCCAATTTTTCCTGTATGATGAAAATAGAGTATTCTCATACCGGCCGCCTTCCTAATGCAAGAAAATTGAGATTTTCAATTGTCAATTTTTTGATTATTCATCTTCTACCGAGTATTTAGATTCGAGTTTTACAAGGGAGAGATATTTCCGTTCTTCATTTCATGAAATAAATTACGTTATGAGGTTGGGCTCGTTTCTGATCACTCAATTGCGAGTCTAACATAATTCCAGCTAGAAATACGAAATTAATAATTAGTAATTACGTTGCAGTTCATCAACCTTGACCGAATCTGGCGCTGGGGAAGCAAAAGATTCAGAGGCGAAATTAGACCTCTTTCCTCAGGCGATTTTTGTATGTAGAAAAATTGGTGATAACGTCGCTGACACTTGTCTGTATACCTTAGCCCATTCTGATTCATAAGAGTAGTTGTGAAAACAGGTACTGATATTCGAAAAATTGCAATGCTAAATTTTTTCGTTATTAGTGCACCGCGTCCCCGACACAAACATTGTCCCTGGGATGTCAGGAAAAGGACGAGATGTAAAAATCGAATTGCCCATTTACGTATATCAGCACCTCAGAGGTAAAGTGTGTTAAGTCACATTTTTCTCAGACACGATTTATCCACAATATTAGATGAACATAATATAAATCTACCTGTGTCAGAATAGGACTTCCTCTACGAGAATTATTCATTTTTTCTTCTAATTCATTGAATTTTTATTGAAATTATTACAATATATTCATAATTATCGTTTAGTGATTTTTGCATTGTGAAATATCGATCGGCAGAAATGTTTTCTTTCTCATTACTTTTCAAATTAGTTTAATATTTCCATGAAAACAGTAGAAAACTTTCATTTCCTGAAGGGATTTGTTAATTCAGTTTTTTTGTTCAACTTCTTATTGATTCTTTTATTTTCAGTACAGCCCAACCTAGTTTGCCTGAATATGGGTAAAACCTAGAAAACATGCCGCTCATATGAGAAATTCAATGAGTGGGTAACAGACTGAGACATCTCTGATCATGCACGTTAACTACAAACAATTTTCACCTCATCATGTTACTGAAGGTATTTGCTAAACATGAGATAGCTCGACTTTCTCCCATCTATTGCAGTAACATAATTTTCCGGCCAATCTGATAATTTCCGCACCCCGATGACATTATTTCATTTCGTTCATCTGGCAACACTTTATTCAATTGAGCAATCACTTGACCACAACGACGTAACAGCTGACACAAATATCCGTATACTCCATAAATTATTCTGCGAGTATCGTTTATTTGCTCTTTAAAAGTGAACTATTCCATTTCTTTGCTATGGATCCTCAAGGACGGGCCCGGGAGAGGGGTTGGGGGGATGATCCTCCCCCAATGTTGAACGAAGTTGGCGAATTTTCAAAGCAGTCGGAAGATTTTCAAAGGAGTTGAAAAAATTAGTACAATTTTGCCAAAAAAGAAACTTTCCAAAACTCCATATATGAGTCACATCGTCAAGTTGGTGACTCATAAAGAAAACTCGAAATTCGAAATATCTCGAAAACTGAATGGGGCACAAAATTCGTAACTGACGGCACCAATAGGCACAAAATACTCAAAATATTTTCATATCAAAACTCCACTAGTGAGTGACGCACCTATTGAGGTGCGTATAATTGTATTTTCATGTGGAAAACGGTGATAATCAACCTGAACAAGAATTTCAAATGTGATTGAATTGCAGGGCAAATCTCTTCGCCCATTACTATCGTAGAGACAACTTGGTCAACATCGTAGGTATCTGAGCACTAATTGGTTTTCGATGATCCGAATAAATAAAAAAAGTTATAAATATAAATAAAGTTATAAATAAATAAAGTATTATTCGATGTCTGGCGCGCGAGACGTGAACAACATGACAAGAAAGGTGTGAGCGATCCTCCGCGTTTAATTATCCCCGAGTGTAATTGTTGCAAACGTACTATTGTGAAACATAGTGTAAAATGCAGCGTTTGTAATAAATTTTACCATCCTGGTTGTGCAATCAAAACGAAAAGATGCTGTGAAGAAGAAATATCCACAACATCTGATTTCAATAGTGGTGATATTTCTCCATTGTCTGATAGTGTTAACAAAATTATAAACGTCCGAATCTACCCAGTTGGAGCTGCTTATGAAAATATCTTCGAATTGGAAGGAAAAAACACAATATTAGCAGAAAATAATTCCCTCTTGAAATACAAAATTTCTTCTTTGGAATCAGAATTAACATCCAAAATTTCCGAGATTTATCAACTCAACAAAAAAATCGGTAAACAAATAAATACGGTAAACAAGAAATCAAATATAGTTCCCACATATGATCGTTCAGGACGTTCGGAGGCGGCGAGAAATTCGACAATGAATACTGTAACCGACACTCCCAACTGTTCCATTGAAGCTGAAGTACCTAACATAGTCCTTACGGAAGCGAGCACTTCTACCGCTCCCACCAAATCGAGTGCGAAAGAAACTTATGCTCAAGCCGTTGGTACGAAAACAATTGTAGAAAAATCTAATGCATCCTTATGTGAAGTCAAAGAACGAAAATCAGTGTCTTCCAACCAAAAACATGGTCAGGAATGGAGTGTTTGTGTCTCATAAAAAAACAACTCGAAAAAGAAAAGCTTTAGTTATCGAAGTTTTTCGGGTGATTCAACTGTTGAGGGAATTGATAAATTCAAAGCCCTACACGTTTCTAACTTGAAACCTGAAACTTCAGTGGAGAATTTACAGAATTTCTTGAAAAAAAACTTTACTAATATTCAGTGTGAAAAATTGATATCAAAGTACCCTGAAAGCTACTCATCCTTCAAGGTACTGGTTCCTGAATCTGAATACGAAAAAGCACTTGTAGGATCAATTTGGCCTAATAAAGCAAGTGTTCGTCGTTTTTTTCAACCCAGAAAAGTGAAACACCCAGGAGGACTAAACTCCTCTCAAATTGAGTATCTTCCTACTTGTCAGAATAAAAGATTGAAATTATTGCAAATAAATGTACAATGTATTTCGAATAAAATGGAAAATCTAGAGTTACTATCGCCGATAAAAATCCCGATATTGTGAGTGTCGTTGAGCACTGGTGTAATTCCGATAGTGTAAAATCAATGGTTATACCTGGATACATACAAGCTAATTACTATTGTCGTTCCAATAGAAAACATGGAGGATCAATGATTTATGTTAAAACTGGTATGAAGATGAAAAATCTTGGTGTCTCATCATATTCCGTGGAGATGGATTTTGAAGTGTGTGGAACCATTGTGATGGCTGACAACAAATACGTTTTGGAATTATAAGTGTGTATCGACCCTGTTCTGGTAATTTTGATGTATTCCTTGATAGCATGTTTTATACTATAAACTATTCTTTGAACTTTGTTGATACTATTTTTGTGTGCGGAAGATAAATATTGATTTTTTGAAAAAAAATTGTCAAATGTGTAAAAAGTTTGTTGATTTACTGGAATGTTTCGGCTTTAGTGTATCTTCGCAGCTTCCCACCAGAATATTTACTGATATCAATGGGAAAACATCTATTTCGAAAGTCGACTATATTCTAACTAATGCCGATCTGTCTAACTGTGCTGTGGAGGTTTATGAGGCTCATATCAGTGACCACCGCGTTCTTTCACTAGAGCTATGCACTTACTTCAACATTAGTACTATATCATCCTCAAAATTTGTCAGAAAATATGAGTAAACATAATCTCAGTAATTTTGTTGACTGTATTAGGAAGGAAAAGTTTTCAGGATATATATAATTACACATGTGTTGACCAATGTTTCGAAGCATTCATTGCCATTATTCAAAATATATTCGAAACTTGCTGTCCATTGAGAAAAATTAATTTTGAGCCTTCTCACAATAAAAACTGGGTAACACCAGAAATATTATCTCAGCTAAACGAGACCTTCAAAACATTCACTGTTACATCTAATATCAGAAGTGAATCCTTCTTATGAATTATACAAGAAGGCGAAATTATCTTATTGTTCACTTTATTAAAAATACTAAGTTAAATTTCAATAGTCAGATTATTGATAAATCCGATAATAAGAATAGGACATTGTGGAATATGGTTAATACTTTAACTGGCAGGAATCAAAGAACGAATGAACCCTCTGAATTAATTATTGATGAAAATTCACATGGTGACGTAGAAGAATTGGTGGAGTTATTTGCTGGTCATTTTTCCTCAGTAACTGAAGCCACTCTGAAAACGTTATTATGATGATTCATTGTCATTCTCCTGCACCACTTCTCGCATGGTAAACTCAAATTTTTATTTTTATCCAGTTATAGAGCATGAGGTAGTTGACATTATAACCACTCTGAAAAATAAAAGCAGTGCAGGGTTAGATTCTGTGTCTGCCAGAGTTCTGAAAATGAT
>JAVSIQ010000863.1:72500-75000 GCA_038502775.1 Hippodamia convergens | reverse complement strand
ACTTCGTCCTGACCAGGCATAGTTCACCATCTTTCGGGTCCCAGCGTGTACGCTCTTGGTGCGCCTCCTCTCGCAATGAGAATGAGACGCCCCGGGAATGCGGGTCGGTCGTGGAGACCAACCATCTTCCCTCTGTCCACTAGATGCGGACGTTTACTTTCATTTCGCCTTTAGGTTTAGTATTATCCCAATGACTCGCGCACAACGCCTAGACTCCTTGGTCCGTGTTTTCAAGACGGGTCCTGAAAGTACCCAAAGCAATAGCGTCGCTGATCGGCGTTTCAAGAGGTCTGTCCGAGAACACCGTGGCGAACAGTCGCGAACGGACGGAATCGGCACTGGGTCCGATAGCCATCGCGATACACGTACTTGCCACGGGTCGGACGCGAACTAAATCGCGGCCTCCCGCCATCAGTAAACCGTCGAGCGAGCTGTTCGGTAACCGCGTGTCCAGCAAGCATCGGAAATCCGAGCTCGCGGTCTTCACAGTCCGGACCGTAGAACAGCGCCCAACGGATCGCGACGACCTACTAGGGGAGAAGTGCACGCGTCCGAAGCCGATAGATGCACCGTAGAGAGCAAGCCGACGCGAACGTCGCCGCTTCCGCAGACGGTACATCCCAACAACGGGCGCGAATGAATCTCCCCATTCGACCTTTCGGGTTTTCTCAGTTTACCCCTGAACGGTTTCACGTACTCTTGAACTCTCTCTTCAAAGTTCTTTTCAACTTTCCCTCACGGTACTTGTTCGCTATCGGTCTCGTGGTTATATTTAGCCTTAGATGGAGTTTACCACCCACTTAGGGCTGCACTCTCAAGCAACCCGACTCTAAGAAGAGATCCTCTAGCAAGACGCAGCGGTCGCTACGGGCCTGGCACCCTCTATGGGCGATGGCCCCATCAAGATGGACTTGAACGCGCCGCGAACTCGCCAGATAATGGATCCTTCTAAACACCACATCTCCCGGCGACCCGTTAAGATCGCGGATTCAGTGCTGGGCTAATCCCTGTTCGCTCGCCGCTACTAAGGGAATCCTAGTTAGTTTTCTTTTCCTCCGCTTAATAATATGCTTAAATTCAGCGGGTAGTCTCACCTGTCCTGAGGTCGTAAGTTCGAAATCGTCGGATGATTCACTACGCCGAAAGAAACGCCCGATAACATGTGCGATCGAGCGGGTGCGCCCAGTCTTCACGAGCGACCATATACTCTGATCGATGTATCGTCGACGAATCGAACGGAAGAATTCTGCCGAACTCATGTTAATGATCGAGCGAGTGAGCCTCGATACCCGAGCCACTATATACTCTGATCCATGTAAAGTCGACCGATTCTTCGCAGGAAAAATCCGGAGGTGAGCTCATGAAAGCAAATCCGCAATCGCACGATAACTGGATCGTACTATGCGATCGGACGTCGTTCAAGAATTCTCGGACACGTCGATCACGTACCTACAGTTATGGGAGCAGAATTTTGCAATACCGCAACACCAAAGTTTGCTTTCGCAATTCAAGACGGCGCGTCAGAGACGCGTCAACCGTCCAACACGCCCTAACGGCCTCTTCTGTGGGAAGGACGTTAGAACGACACTACGGCCTCTTCTCGATAGCTCGCGGTTCCTATCCTTTCGAATATAACCGCATCGCAAGAGAGAGACCTCGTCGTCACTTCGTCCAACCAGAATCTGGCCGGGCAGTCTTTGATATGGAACCGACCCTCAGTCAGGAGTGGTCCGAGGACAGTGTCCGAGGACCGCAATGTGCGTTCGAAATGTCGATGTTCATGTGTCCTGCAGTTCGCATGATGACGCGCAATTAGCTGCGTTCTTCATCGACCCACGAGCCAAGTGATCCACCGTTCAGGGTAATCTTTTAGGTTCGATATCTCGGTCACGACACACTGAAGTGTCGATCCCTCGAAAATCGAGACGCTCACGATGAACCGCTATCGAATCGGCCTCCTCTGACGATGATACCCGTCCCTCTCGTGCTAAGCGAGCGGACTAAGCACACGTAGATAGGCTCAAACTCGACGAGTTTCAGCTCGTTCGCGTACTAAACAAGTGACAATTATCGTAAAAATTTCGGACGAAGACAGACGCCTCGACTTTCCCGCATACAGAGCGATTGTTAAAACGCTAGTTTAGCGGGCGTCGTAGAACGTCGACGTCTTCGTCCGTGGAATGATCGTCTCCCGTCCCTATCGCTCCATCCCGTTGTAGCAATCGATCTCACCATCGAGAGCAACGGCGACTAGCGTTCGACGGAGATGCGGATCGAATTGGGGCGATAATCTTTAAAACCTACGGCAGGCTCATCGGCTTTTCACTTCACCTTCGCCTTACCGTGAACGCCACGTGCGTTCTAGGTACCCCAATTGATCTGACTGAACGAGTCATTCCAGACAAGGATCGTTCGGTCTTCCGCGAAACGCCTAACCAGGTACACAATCTGCGATCGTTATGAACGACGCGGACGTACTCTCGGTTTACGTTATTTCGCT
>JAVSIQ010000863.1:65000-70000 GCA_038502775.1 Hippodamia convergens | reverse complement strand
GCTAACGCCGCACATTGGTATATAGCTTAGACGCAACAGCACCCAATCTGAAAAGATTCATGCTACATATGCGTTTCAGCAACCTGAGATCGTATGAAACGATCCCTCGCCAAGGCGTCCACGCATTGAAGGTGAACCCCCGGCTAACAACTATGTTAACACACACATCCTCTCGACCCTTCGTTATACATGAATGTTTAACGACACGGTGATTCGAGAGATACTCAACAATTCTTATGTTCGGTATATATTTTTCGCTCGGAACGAGGTGAGCGGTCGCATATGTTAAGTGTACATAACCAGTAGAGGCTAAACACATTTTTAAGATCGATCGCATCAGGCCATTCGAATACAAAGAGACGAAGAGGACCGCGATCTCGCTGCGAGGGGTCGCTCATGACAGAAGCGTGAGAGCGGTAATGGTCCTAATACGAGACACAACATCTTAAATATAATATTACCACAAACAGACCTCAAGCCAATCACTGCGGAGATCGGATTCGAGCCTACCAGCAAGCAGAGTATCGTCATCCTGAAAAGAACTCAGACTCTACCGACCAGATATGACCCATTCTCCATCCCTTTACATATATGCTAGGAGACCCCAGGATACCCCTCCGGATAATTCAGGTACTAATCTTCGGTGCGCCGCACGATGCGGGTCGAGCCGCAGGCACGAAACCACTGCTCGAGCGCTGACGTTCGGACTACGAGGAAAATTTGTCAGGAATAAATCTAAGTTCAGACAAGTGTTTTTTTTTTCTAAGTTCCCATCCGAAAAATGATAACATCACATATGCATATGCCTGGAGAACGCGGGATACCCCATCGGATAATTCAGGTACTAATCTTCGGTGCGCCGCACGATGCGGGTCGAGCGAAGTGCACGAAACCACTGCTCGAAAGCTGACGTTCGGACTACGAGGAAAATTCTGTCAGGAATAATTATAAGTTCTGACAAGTCATGTATTTTTCAAAGTTCCCATCCGACACCGATACCACCACACATACACATGCCTGGAGAGCACGGGAAACCCCCTCGGACCGTTCAGGTAGTATTCTCGGGTGCCGAGGGCCGACCGGGTCGGAAGCGAAGCCACGACGCGACTGCTCGAGCGCAGACGGCCGGACCTATCAACCATCTTATTCTATCTTCAAAGTCGGATGAGGAACTAATCCAGACATATAGAAGTCGAAAAACTTCACTAAAGTACAAGTACGAATCGCCCCATATCGTATTTGAATATTTTTCTAAGTTCCCATCCGACACCCCATACCACCACACATACACATGCCTGGAGAGCACGGATACCCCCTCGGACCGTTCAGGTAGTAATCTCGGGTGCCGAGGGTCCGACCGGGGTCGGAAGCGAAGCCACGACGCGCCTGCTCGAGCGCAGACGGCCGGACCTATCAACCATCTTATTCTATCTTCAAAGTCGGATGAGGAACTAATCCAGACATATAGAAGTCGAAAAACTTCACTAAAGTACAAGTACGAATCGCCCCATATCGTATTTGAATATTTTTCTAAGTTCCCATCCGACACCCATACCACCACACATACACATGCCTGGAGAGCACGGGATACCCCCTCGGACCGTTCAGGTAGTAATCTCGGGTGCCGAGGGTCCGACCGGGGTCGGAAGCGAAGCCACGACGCGCCTGCTCGAGCGCAGACGGCCGGACCTATCAACCATCTTATTCTATCTTCAAAGTCGGATGAGGAACTAATCCAGACATATAGAAGTCGAAAAACTTCACTAAAGTACAAGTACGAATCGCCCCATATCGTATTTGAATATTTTTCTAAGTTCCCATCCGACACCCATACCACCACACATACACATGCCTGGAGAGCACGGGATACCCCCTCGACCGTTCAGGTAGTAATCTCGGGTGCCGAGGGTCCGACCGGGGTCGGAAGCGAAGCCACGACGCGACTGCTCGAGCGCAGGCGGCCGGACCTATCAACCATCTTATTCTATCTTCAAAGTCGGATGAGGAACTAATCCAGACATATAGAAGTCGAGAAACTTCACTAAAGTACAAGTACGAATCGCCCCATATCGTATTTGAATATTTTTCTAAGTTCCCATCCGACACCCATACCACCAGACATACATATGCCTGGAGAGCACGGGATACCCCCTCGGACCGTTCAGGTAGTAATCTCGGGTGCCGAGGGTCCGACCGGGTCGGAGCCGAAGGCACGACGCGACTGCTCGAGCGCAGACGGCCGGACCTTGTTACCATCTTTTACTATTTCCGATATCGAATGAGGAACTATTCCAGACACATGGAAGTCGAAAAACATTACTAAAGTACCAGTTCGAATCGTCCCATATCGTATCTGAATATTTTTCAAAGTTCCCATCCGACACCGATACCACCACACATACATATGCCTGGAGAGCACGGGATAACCCTCCGGATATTGGGATCATCGCGGACGGCATCGTCTTTGTTCGGAATGTTTTTTTCGGACTTGGACAATCACGACACTAGAGTAAATGGCATTAGAATTCACCTCTAGCAATATTCCCCCGGAATTTTCAGCAGGAAAAGGGGACAGGACGGGGTATTCCGCTAGGGAATCTTCGCGGGCGGACCCGTCCTGGGAAAGAAACACATTTCCGGGGGCTTCGAGCGATAGGACCCATACCAGGACGGCGTTCGAAATCTGCTCTTTGAATTTCCCCCGGAAATATCGACTGAGGACAAGGGCGGGGTAGTCCGCTAAGGAATCTTCGCGGGCGGACCCGTCCTGAAAATAGAGGAATTTCCGGGGGCTTCGAGCGATAGGACCCATACCAGGACGGCGTTCGAAATCTGCTCTTTGAATTTCCCCCGGAAATATCGACTGAGGACAAGGCGGGGTAGTCCGCTAAGGAATCTTCGCGGGCGGACCCGTCCTGAAAATAGAGGAATTTCCGGGGGCTTCGAGCGATAGGACCATACCAGGACGGCGTTCGAAATCTGCTCTTTGAATTTCCCCCGGAAATATCGACTGAGGACAAGGCGGGGTAGTCCGCTAAGGAATCTTCGCGGGCGGACCCGTCCTGAAAATAGAGGAATTTCCGGGGGCTTCGAGCGATAGGACCCATACCAGGACGGCGTTCGAAATCTGCTCTTTGAATTTCCCCCGGAAATATCGACTGAGGACAAGGCGGGGTAGTCCGCTAAGAAATCTTCGCGAACGGATCCGATCTGGGTTGAAATAAATTTTCTGGATCTTGGCACCCTAGGACCGTAAATGGTTGAGGGTAAACGGCGAGTAACCGGCGGGGGTAAAGGGCGGAGGTAAATAGGGCGGGAGTAAACGGCGGGGTAAATGGCGGAGTACCCGGCGGGTAAATGGCGGGGGTAAAGGGCGGGGTAAAGGGCGGGAGTAAACGGCGGGGGTAAAGGCCGGGAGTAACCCGCGGGGGTAAATGGCGGGGGTAAATGGCGGGAGTAACCGGCGGGGGTAAATGGCGGGGGTAAAGGCGGGGGTAAAGGGCGGGAGTAAACGGCGGGGGTAAATGGCGGGAGTAAACCGGCGGGGTAAATGGCGGGGGTAAATGGCTGGGGTAAATGGCGGGAGTAGAAATGATCCTATGAATGATCAATCATCGAGAGATATGGGTTAGTTCATATAGATGAAACCTTCACAGAAATGTATGGATCGGGGTCCTTCAGTTTAAAAAAATCCCAGCTCATGTTCGCTATTAATGGGGTACACCATCCAGATGTTGGAATCAGAACCGTTGCTTCAATCGAACTTTTTCAATTTTCTCGATATTGAATTGGTTTTTTGAGCTGGTTTTTTTTTTCAATCGTTCTATTATTGAATTCTTGACCATTTGAAAATAGAAAAAAAATTTCATTGACCAAATTGGCGGAGATATCGCGAGGGGGGTCAGTAAGGGGGGCTCTGGGGGGAACTTCCCATCTCATACTTACCACTCTTTGTGAAACCTTCACAAAAATATATGCGTCGAGTTTCCTCCAGTTCAGAAAAGTCCCAGCTCATGTTCGCTATTAATGGGGTGGTCCACCATCCGATGTTGGAATCAAAACCGTTGCCTCAATCGAACTTTTCCATTTTTCTCGATATTGAATTGGTTTTTCGAGCTGGTTTTTTCTCAATCGTTCTATAATTGAATTCTTGACCATCTGAAAATAGAAAAAAAATTAAGTTCTTATATTTAAGAAAATTTGAATTTTCACGAAAGAAAACGTTCAATTCGAATAATTTCGTGATATGATCGATGCGAAATATCAGAATTGTCAATGAATTCGGCAAAAGGTATCCCAAATTCACGACAGAATATCGAGAGATGAAAACCGATGAAAAAAATGAAGTTTACAGCACGCGTGTTCCCAAGCGGTCACCCATCCAAGTACTAACCGCGCCCGACGCTGCTTGGCTTCAGTGTTCTGACGAGAACTGGCATTGTCAGCGTGGTATGGCCGTAAACAAGAGAAAATGCAGTATATTCCGGATAATTGTTTCAATTTTCCGATCGATTGAATCATTCTGAATATGTAGACATCCATTCGTTGGGCGAATTTTGATAGACATAGATTTATTGGAACGGGTCACCTGTAGGACTTTGTGTGAACGTTTTAATGATGAACAATCTGAATGATAAAACTGAAAACGAATGAATCAATGATAGTATCGTGCTATTTTATGAGAATTTGAATTTTTCGAATTTTCGACTCACCTCGAGCAATATTCCCCCGAGAAATCTCAGCAAGACCAGGTCGGTGCAGTTCGATAAGAGATCTCCACGAACGGCCCCGACCTAGGAGAGATAACATTTCCGGGGCTATGACCAAATGGACCCATACTAGGACGGCGTTCGAAATCTGCTCTCTCGAATTTCTCCCGGAACTATCGACTGAGGACAGTGCGGTGTAGTTCGCTAAGGATTCTCCGCGAGCGGCCCCGTCCTGGAAGAATATTCATTTCTGGGGCTGTGACTGAAAGGACCTATACTAGGACGGCGTCC